>LR738714.1:608500054-608543591 GCA_902687465.1 Secale cereale | reverse complement strand
GATGGAGATCAAGGTGTCGCGTCGGTGACGAAGGTGATCATGACGGTGCTTTGGAGATGGAGATCAAAAGCACAAGATGATGATGGCCATATCATGTCACATATTTTGATTGCATGTGATGTTTATCTTATTATGCTTCTTATTTTGCTTAGTTCGACGGTAGCATTATAAGATGATCCCTTACTAAATTTCAAGGTATAAGTGTTCTCCCTGAGTATGCACCGTTGCGAAAGTTCGTCGTGCCGAGACACCACGTGATGATCGGGTGTGATAAGCTCTACGTTCAAATACAACGGGTGTAAGCCAGTTTTGCACACGCAGAATACTCGGGTTAAACTTGACGAGCCTAGCATATGCAGATATGGCCTCGGAACACTGGAGACCGAAAGGTCGAGCGTGAATCATATAGTAGATATGATCAACATAAGATGTTCACCATTGAAACTACTCCATCTCACGTGATGATCGGACATGGTTTAGTTAAATTGGATCACGTGATCATTTAGATGACCGGAGGGATGTCTATCTAAGTGGGAGTTCTTAAGTAATATGATTAAATTGAACTTTAATTTATCATGAACTTAGTCCTGGTAGTATTAGCATATCTATGTTGTAGATCAATAGCTCGCAATGTTGCTCCACGTTTATTTTTTATATGTTCCTAGAGAAAACCAAGTTGAAAGATGTTAGTAGCAATGATGCGGAATTGTTCCGTGATTTGAGGATTATCCTCATTGCTGCACAGAGAATTATGTCCTTGATGCACCACTAGGTGACAGACCTATTGCAGGAGCAGATGTAGACGTTATGAACGTTTTGACAAAAGCTCGGTATGATGACTACTAGATAGTTTAAGTGCACCATGCTTTACGGCTTAGAACCGGGACTTCAAAAACGTTTTGAACACCACGGAGCATATAAGATGTTCCAAGAGTTGAAATTAGTATTTCATACTCATGCCCGTGTCGAAAGGTATAAGACCTCTGACAGTATGTTGCCTACAAGATGGAGGAGAGAGCATGTGCTCAGATTGTCTGGGTACTGCAATTGCTTGAATCAAGTGGGAGTTAATCTTCCAGATAAGATAGTAATTGACAAAGTTCTCTAGTCACTATCACCAAGTTAGTAGAACTTCGTGATGAACTATAATATGCAAGGGATGACGAAAGTAATTCCCGAGCTCTTCACGATGCTGAAATCGGCGAAGGTAGAAATCAAGAAAGAGCATCAAGTGTTGATGGTTAACAAGACCACTTGTTTCAAGTAAAGGGCAAAGGGATAGAAGGGGAACTTCAAGAAGAATGACAAGTAAGCTGTCACTCCCGTGAAGAAACCCAAAGCTAAAACTCAAGCCTGAAACTAAGTGCTTCTACTGCAAAGGAAATGGTCATTGGAAGTGGAACTGCCCTAGATACTTGGCGGATAAGAAGGATGGCAAAGTGAACAAAGGTATATTTGATATACAGATTATTGATGTGTATTTTACTAGTATTCATAGCAACCCCTCGGTATTTGATACTGATTTAGTTACTAAAGAGTAGTAACTCGAAATGGGAGTTGCATAATGAACAGAAACTAGTTAAAGGATGAAGTGACGATGTGTATTGGAAGTAGTTCCAAGATTGATATGATCATCATCGCACACTCCCTATACTTTCGGGATTAGTGTAAAACCTAAATAAATGTTATTTGGCATTTGCGTTGAGCATGAATACGATTTGATCATATTTGTTGCAATACGGTTATTCATTTAAAGTCATAGAATAATTGTTATTCTGTTTACATGAATAAAACGTTCGATGGTCATACACCCAATGAAAATAGTTTGCTAGATCTCGATCGTGGTAATACACACATTCATAATATTGAAGCCAAAAGATGCAAGGTTAATAATGATAGTGCAACTTATTTGTGGCACTGCCGTTTAGGTCATATTGGTGTAGAGCGCATGAAGAAACTCCATAGTGATGGATTTTTGGAATCACTTGATTATGAATCACTTGGTGCTTGCGAACCATGCCTCATGGGCAAGATGACTAAAACTCCGTTCTCTGGAACAATGGAGCGAGCAACAGATTTGTTGGAGATCATACATACAGATGTATGTGGACCAATGAGTGTTGAAGATCGCGGCAGGTATCGTTATTTTCTGACCTTCACTGATGATTTCAGCAGATATGGGTATATCTACTTAATGAAGCACAAGTCTGAAACATTTGAAAAGTTCAAAGAATTTCAGAGTGAAGTGGAAAATCATCGTAACAAGAAAATAAGAGTTTCTACGATATCATCGTAGAGGTAAATTATTTGAGTTAGCGAGTTTGGCCTTCAGTAAAAACAATGTGAAATAGTTTCACTACTCACGCCACCTGGAACACCATAGTGTAATGGTGTGTCCGAACGTCATAACCGTACTTTATTAGATATGGTGCGATCGATGATGTCTCTTACCGATCTACCACTATCGCTTTTGGGGTTATGCATTAGAGACAGCTACATTCACGTTAAATAGGGCACCATCTAAATCCGTGGAGATGACACCGTATGAACTGTGGTTTAACGAGAAACCTAAGCTGTCATTTCATTAAGTTTGGGACTGCGATGCTTATGTGAAAAAGTTTCAACATGATAAGCTCGAACCCAAATCGGAGAAATAAATCTTCATAGGATACCCAAAAGAAACTGTTGGGTACACCTTCTATCACAGATCCGAAGGCAAGGTCTTTGTTGCTAAGAATGGATCCTTTCTAGAGAAGGAGTTTCTCTCGAAAGAAGTGAGTGGGAGGAAAGTAGAACTTGATGAGGTAATTGTACCTTCTCCCGAATTGGAAAGTGGAACATCACAGAAACTAGTTCCAGTGATTCCTACACCAATCAATGAGGAAGTTAATAATGATGATCATGAAACTTCGGATCAAGTTTCTGCTGAACGTCGTAGATCAACCAGAGTACGTTCCGCACCAGAGTGGTACGGCAACCCAGTTCTGGAAATCATGTTACTAGACCATGATGAACCTACGAACTATGAGGAAGCGATGATGAGCCTAGATTCCGCAAAATGGCTTGAGGCCATGAAATCTGAGATGGGATCCATGTATGAGAACAAAGTGTGGACTTTGGTTGACTTGCCCGATGATCGGCAGGCCATCGAAAATAAATGGATCTTCAAGAGGAAGACCGACACAGACGGTAATGTTACTGTTTACAAAGCTCGACTTGTTGCGAAAGGGTTTCGACAAGTTCAAGGAGTTGACTACGATGAGACTTTCTCACCTGTAGCGATGCTTAAGTCTGTCTGAATCATGTTAGCAATTGCCGCATTTTATGATTATGAAATCTGGCAAATGGATGTCAAAACTGCATTCCTGAATGGATATCTCAAAGAAGAATTGTATATGATGCAACTAGAAGGTTTTGTCGATCCAAAAGGTGCTAACAAAGTATGCAAGCTCCAGCGATCCATCTATGGACTGGTGCAAGCATCTCGGAGTTGGAATATACGCTTTGATGAGGTGATCAAAGCATATAGATTTATACAGACTTGCGGTGAAGCCTGTATTTACAAGAAGTGAGTGGGAGCACTACAACCTTTCTGACAAGTATATGTGAATGACATATTGTCGATCGGAAATGATGTAGAATTTTCTGGAAAGCATAAAGGAGTGTTTGAAAGGAGTTTTTCAAAGACCTTGGTGAAGCTGCTTACATATTGGGCATCAAGATCTATAGAGATAGATCAAGACGCTTGATAAGACTTTCGATGAGTACATACCTTGATAAGATTTTGAAGTAGTTCAAATTGGATCAGTCAAAGAAGGAGTTCTTGCCTGACTTGTAAGGTGTGAAGTTGAGTAAGACTCAAAGCCAGACCACGGCAGAAAAATATAGAGAGAATGTAAGTCATTCCCTATGCCTCAGCCATAGGTTCTATAAAGTATGCCATGCTGTGTACCAAACATGTTGTGTACCTTGACATGAGTTTGTCAAGGGTGTAAGGGCATTTTTCTCCCTAATAGTTTTGGTGATTGATGACAATACTCTTGCGGACTAATCGTGTGCTGTAAGCTCATACAGGTATATCTCCCTTATGGCACAAGACGATTGCTTGCCCCTCGGATTCCATGAAGGACGGTGTTTTCTTTTTGCTCCCTGTAGGTGGCATTGAGTAATAGGAAAGCCGTACTATTAAGAGGGGGTCCGCGTCGGAAAGGTTTGGGTAGAATCAACACGTACATATCTTTCTCCCACACTTCCTTTCCTTGCTTCTCTGGAGGTCCAACCGGTTTTTCTTTCGTTGAGGCAATTCTGTGGCTTCTGTACTGATCTTCTGCCAAGCATGCGGTAGTACCGCTCTGCCAAGCGGTAGTACCGCACAGGTACACGGTAGTACCGCTTGCCGACACGGTAGTACCGCTCCCGCGGTAGTACCGCGTCCCCATGCGGTAGTACCGTGTATCTGGGCCAGGCGCTGAAGTCTAAGTATGAGAAGTGGATGCGGAAGTAATTTTTTACTTCCGCATACCGCGCGGTAGTACCGCTTAGCCTAAGCGGTAGTACCGCTTAGCTGAAGCGGTAGTACCGTGTCGCATTTTGCTACTTCCGTTTTCCCCTGCGGATGTAGCCACGGATGTAATTTATTTCATCTGTGGCTGTATCAGGTCTCGATTTTTGCCTTGGCGGTAGTACCGCTTCCAAAGCGGTAGTACCGCTCATGAGTTGCGGTACTACCGCTCTCTGCGGGCTGAAACCTCAAATAACGGTTGGATTTGTCCCCCACTATATATAGGGGGTCTTCTTCTCCAAGGAGACTTACCTCTTCCCCCACCACTCCATTGTTGCTCCAAAAGCTCCATTTCCACCCGATCTCTCTCCCTAGCCAATCAAACTTGTTGATTTGCTCGGGATTGCTTGAGGAGGCATCGATCTACACTTCCACCAAGAGATATTTGATTCTCCCCACTAATCCCTTGCGGATCTTGTTACTCTTGGGTGTTTGAGCACCCTAGACGGTTGAGATCACCTCGAAGCCATATTCCATTGTGGTGAAGCTTCGTGGTTTGTTGGGAGCCTCCAAGTTGTGGAGATTGCCCCAACCTTGTTTGTAAAGGTTCGGTTGCCGCCTTCAAGGGCACCACTAGTGGATTCACGGCACCTTGCATCGTGTGAGGGCGTGAGGAGAATACGGTGGCCCTAGTGGCTTCTTGGGGAGCATTGTGCCTCCACACCGCTCCAACGGAGACGTACTTCCCCTCAAAGGGAAGGAACTTCGGAAACACATCCTCGTCTCCTTCGGTTCTACTTGTGGTTATTTCTTACCTTTACTCTTGCATGCTTTACTTGTTTAATTCCTATAGCATGCTTGTGTAGTTGTTGGGCTTATTTACATTAGTTGTCTTCATAGTAGTTTATCTAGACAACTTATTTTGTCGCCTAATTTTAATTGGTTAAGAAAAGCTAAAAATTGTTAGTTGCCTATTCATCCCCCCCCCTCTAGTCAACCATATCGATCCTTTCAATTGGTATCAGAGCCTCGTCTCTTTTTAAGGACTTTACCGTCCAAAGAGTATGGTTGACAACGTAGTCGAGACGGAGGACCATTCCGATGGAAATCCGTCCTTGCCTACGGTAGATGGGGGAGCCTCCGTCACTCGTGAGGAGTTCAATGTGGCCTTGACCACATTGAAAGAATCACTAGCGAGCGAGGTCAAGGGCATGTTTAAAGAAATGTTTGAGGGGCTTAAATTATCCACCTCACCGTTGGAAGTGGGTCGTCCCGCTACCAACGTGTCAGAGGCTAATCCCGACAAGGGAGAAGCTAGTAGTGAGCAAGCCCCGGTCACTAAGCATGGTAGTGGGAAATTTGCCCAATCTCCTCCGCCTACTCACTATGGAGGACCCGTCCCCACACCGCATTTAAATTCCGTCGGGCCCCCACCGAAGTTTGTTAAAAATACTGATTTTGCTACTTGGGTGTTTCGTTTCAAACGTCATATTAATCATTGTTCCACTAACCTCTGGAGAATCATTGAGCAAGGTTTTTATCCGTATGATCCCGACAACATGACTCCAAGAGAAACTGCCGATCATCAGTTCAACGAGTCCGCACTTTGCATTCTTCAAGACTCAATCCCTCCTGAAGATATTGCTCATCTTCATCCATTCACTGTGGCCAAGGAAGCATGGGAGCATGTTGGCACAATGTACAAGGGAAGCACTAGCATTCAACGCTCCAACTATGAAGTAGTGCAAGATGAAGCTGATGAGTTTGCAATGATCGAGGATGAAGATCCTCGTGAACTTTATCGAAGATTAACTATTCTTGCAGTGTCTCTTCGAGACCATGGCAGTAAGGACACGGATGACAATTGGATCAAGCGCAAGTTCCTCAAGGCCATGATGCCCTATCACAAGGCCATGTCCTCTGTGATTCATCAGAGACCGGACTTCCACACTTTATCCTCAAACAAAGTGTTGGATGAATTTGTTGCCATGAGGATTCTTGACGTTACCGCCGACAATGCGGTCCTAAGAGCTCAACGATCCAAGAAGCCTAATCTTGCCCTGAAGGCCAAGGCTTGTGTGGAAGAGGAGGAAGTTGAAGATGATGATGAGTGCTGCCCCGAGGACACCAAATATGCCTATCACGAGCACATGGCTCTTGCTTCTAGGCAATTCTGGGGCAAGAAGAATTCAAGGTCCAACTTCAACAGGAACAACTCCAGTGGGAACAAAGGGAAGCAACGAGTAAGGACATGCTTCAACTGTGGAAATGTAAGCCACTTCGTTGCGGATTGCCCATATGAGAAGAGAGAAGACTTTGGAGGCAAGCTTATTCGGAAGGACAAGTCAAAGTCCTATCCCAACAAGAACAACTTCATCAAAAAGACTCCTCCGAAAGTGTTGGTGGCTCAAGAAGAATATGTGGAGGATGATGACAATGATGAAGAGGATGAGGTGACCACTATGGCCACAATTGCAATTGCTACCACTCCGCACTCATCTCTATTCAACTCACCGAACGAAAACATCACCGCCAAATGTCTTATGGCCAAGGCCACCAACAAGGTAACTTCGATCATCAACTCTACTATCTCTTCTAACCCCTCATTAACTAATTGTATTGATGAGGGTGAGGGTAGTAAGGAGGGAGAAAATGAATTTGATGTGTTCATAAAGAATCTCAAGGGCAAATCCAAGAAGCATGTGGTTGCTCTCTTGGAACAACTCGGTGAGGCAAATGACATTATTGAGGCTCACGAGGAAACCATCACTAAAATGGAAGGGCATAGTCGAGACTATGCCGATGAGATATCGGATCTCTCTAACGCTCTAGAGGAGGAGCGTGGTCTTCGTTTGACTCTTGAGGAGTCACACAACGTTGATCATGCTAAATTAAAGAAAGATCTTGATCATGCTCTAGTTGTCTCTCGTGTCCTTAACTCTGAGAAGGCAAAACTTGCGGTTGATCATGCTAAACTCAAAGAGCAGTTTGACATACTTGACAAGGCTCACAAGGCCTTGAAAGGAATGCATGCTACTCTCAAGGAGTCTCATGATCAACTCCAAGTTTCGCTAACCAAGGAAAAGGCTATCTTTCCTCGCATGGTTTTAATTGATAATGCAAATGCTACTAACCCATGTTGTGAGCATGTGCATCTTGTTGAAGAGAATGCCGAGTTGAAGAAGCAACTTGAGAAAGGCCTTGTGACTTGCATACAAGGTGAGAAGAACCTCAACACCCTTTTGAGCAATCAAAAGGAAGTTGTGGCAAAGGAAGGAATTGGGTTTGCTCCTAAGCCCAAGAAGAAGAAGAATGACAAGACAAAGCAACCACCCCCTCTCCGACAATCCTTTGTGAAAGAAGGAGAGGGCACCTCTACCAAGAAGAAAAGTGGTGGGGTCAAGAAAAACTCCACCACACCCTCAAACATGGCCGGCGATTTTAATCCGTCATATGTTTTATGCCATGCTAGTGATGGCCATGTGTTTGCTAAATTTGTTGGTTCTTCTTATGAGTACATTGAATGGTCCATTTGGGTTCCTAAGACCCTTGTCACTAACCTCAAAGGACCCATTACCAGGTATCTAAATCCAAGCATTGATCTATTGTAGGGGTTTGCTTCCGGTGGGGGGTCATGGTTGCTCGATAGCGGAGCCACAAATCATATGACCGGAAGCAAAGACTTGGTGGTGGACGTGCATCTCGGTTCATCTATGGCCACCAACGTCGAATGGGGTGATGCTTCATCTTCTAAGGTATTGGGACTTGGCAAGGCGGTTGTCTCTCATGATCTCACGATCGAGAAAGTCATGCTTGTTGAGTCCCTTGCATACAATTTACTTTCTGTCCGCCAACTTGCACTCATGGGTTTTGCTACATTCTTTGATATTGATTCTGTGGCCCTCTTGTGGAGCAAGACTCTTAAAGTAGCCTACGTTGGGCATGTCGAGAACGGCCTTTATGTGGTTAACTTCTCGAAGCAACCCACTAAGGTTGCGACATGCCTAATGGCTAAAGTTGATGTGGGATGGCTTTGGCATCGCCGTTTGGCCCACGTCAATATGAGATCTTTGCAAAGTCTTCTCAAGGGGGACCATGTCCGAGGACTAACAAATGTTAGCTTTGCCAAAGATCGTGCTTGCAGGGCGTGCATTGAAGGAAAATTACATGAGAAGGCTCACCCTCCCACGACTATCATCTATTCAAAGAGACCTCTAGAGCTCCTCCACATGGATCTCTTTGGGCCTCCCACTTTTGATAGTCTTGGGGGTAGAAAATATTGCTTGGTGATTGTGGATGATTACTCAAGATATACCTGGGTATACTTCTTCAAGAAGAAGAGTGAGACCCAACAAACCGTCATCAACTTTGCAAATGAAGCTCAACGACAACATGAAGCAAAGATTTTGATGATTAGAAGTGACAATGGCACCGAGTTCAAGAACTACACCTTGGATGAGTTTCTTGGTGATGAGGGGATCAAACATCAATATGCCGCCCCATATACCCCTCAGCAAAATGGTGTTGCGGAGAGAAAGAACCGAACTTTAATAGATGCTGCAAGAACCATGATGGCTGAATTCAACTCTCCATACAACTTTTGGGCCGAAGCCATCAACACCGCTTGCCATGCATCAAATCGTCTCTATCTTCGCAAAGGCTTGAACAAAACTCCGTATGAGATTCTTACCGGTAACAAGCCCAATCTCAAGTACTTCCAGGTGTTTGGGTGTAAGTGTTTCATTCTCAAGAAAGGTGTTCGGTTGTCTAAATTTGAATCTAGAGCTCATGAGGGCATATTTGTTGGTTATGCTACAAACTCTCATGCTTACCGTGTCCTCAATAAGTCCACCGGACTCATAGAGGAGACGAGTAACGTAGAGTTTGATGAAAATAACGGCTCCCAAGTGGAGCAAAGTGGTACTTGTGATACAGGTGATGAAATTCCTCCTCAAGCCATAAGAAGAATGGGTATTGGATACATCCTACCCGTTGAGGAACCCCTTGTGGCCGAAGGAGAAGGACAATGTTCCACTCAAGTGGAACCATCACCAACCCAAGACCCACACGCTTCCGAAGAACAAAATGAAGGCCCTCAACCGGACGAACAAGGCCAAGTGCGAGATCAATCACAAGATGGTGGGGATCCACCAAATGATGCACAAGGCCAAGTTCTCTCCTCCGAGCAAGATCAAGGTTAAGAGGAAGCTCAAGATCAAGATCTAGCTCCTGACGTCGCTCAAGATGACCAACTCAGTGCTCCTCAGTTATCTCTTGAAGAGCAATTGGAGCGTCGTGCTGCAAGAGTTGCATCCAGGCTTGCTTCCAGAGAACATCACATGGAGAATATCCTAGGAAGCATCAAAAGGGGGGTAAGCACTCGTAGACAATTAGCAAACTATTGTGCTCATCAAGCTTTTGTCTCTTTTGTTGAACCTAAGAAGGTCTATGAGGCTCTCGAAGACCCCGACTGGCTCAATGCCATGCATGAAGAACTCAATAACTTCGAGCGCAACAAAGTGTGGTGTCTGGTGCCAAGACCAACGGAGAACCATAATGTCATTGGAACCAAACGGATCTTTAAGAACAAGCAAGATGCCCATGGCATTGTCATCCGCAACAAGGCACGTCTGGTGGCTCAAGGCTACTCCCAAGTCGAGGGCATCGACTACGGTGAAACCTTTGCCCCTGTTGCTCGTCTTGAATCTATTCGTTTGTTGCTTGCCTATGCTTCCCATCATAACTTTAAATTGCAACAAATGGATGTGAAAAGTGCATTTCTTAATGGTCCCATTAACGAGTTGGTATATGTTAAACAACCCCCAGGGTTCGAGGATCCTAAGTTCCCCAATCATGTTTATCAACTTGATAAGGCACTCTATGGCCTTAAACAAGCCCCACGAGCGTGGTATGAGCACCTTACCGAGTTGTTACAAGATCGTGGGTTTGAAATTGGGAAAATCGACCCCACTCTTTTTACTAAGAAGGTCAAAGGGGAGTTGTTTGTATGCCAACTATATGTTGATGATATTATCTTTGGTTCTCCTAACAAAGCTTTCAATGATGAGTTCGCCGCACTCATGACCACTCACTTTGAGATGTCCATGATGGGAGAGTTGAAGTACTTCCTTGGATTTGAGATCAAACAACGAAGAGAAGGCATATTCATCAAACAATCCAAGTATACTCAAGACATGCTCAAAAGGTTCAACCTTAGTGATGTCAAGCCGGCTACTACTCCGATGCCAACCAAATGCCAACTTGACATTGATCCCAATGGTAAAGCGGTGGATCAAAAGGTATATCGCTCTATGATTGGATCCTTGCTTTACCTTTGTGCATCTAGACCGGATATTATGTTGAGTGTGGGAATTTGTGCACGGTTTCAAGCCTCACCTAAGGAAAGTCACTTTGTGGCTGTCAAGCGAATCTTTCGATATTTGGCTCATACCCCAAACTTTGGCTTATGGTACCCAAGAGGAGCGAACTTCAACCTTGTTGGTTTTTCTGATTCTGACTGGGCGGGAGACAAAGTGGATAGGAAGTCCACCTCGGGAGGGTGCCAATTTCTTGGTTGCTCTCTTGTTAGTTGGTCTTCCAAAAAGCAAAGTTGTGTATCTCTCTCGTCCACTGAAGCAGAATATGTGGCCGCTGGCAGTTGCTGTGCTCAACTCTTATGGATGAGGCAAACTTTGAAGGATTACGGTGTCACTTGTGACAAAGTGCCTCTTTGGTGTGACAATGAGAGTGCCATCAAGATTTCTCTCAACCCGGTGCTTCACTTCAAGACGAAGCATATTGAGATTCGGTATCACTTCATCCGGGATCACATAAGGCAAGGAGAGATCGAGCTTCACTACGTCAACACTCATGATAACCTTGCAGATATCTTCACGAAGCCATTGGATGAAGCTAGATTTCGCGAGTTAAGGCATGAGCTAAATATCATCGATTTGAGCAATGTGGTTTGAGTCTGTGCACACACACCCCTCACACTCAATATAGCTATCTTGTCTAGATGTAGGCATGGACATAGGGGGAGTATTGTTCTCTCAATGAACTGTTCCTCCCCCCATTATGCATAAACTAACCAAGTCTTTATCATTTGCCATACATTTTTGGTTTAAATGTTTCAAGTCGAGTGTTGGATCATGGGCCCAAGGATAATTCTTCGCGGTGCCATATCTATTTACTCAAACATAGGTGGCCTCGGCCACCGCCCTCCTCTGAGGAGTTGTGTTGTTTCACTTTGCGTGTGCGTGCATTTGTTTTTCTCCTTTTTTTCTTTGCTTAAAGCCTCTTATCAAATGTGCTTGTTCTTGGAGGAGCGGTACTACCGTGCAAGCTTACGGTACTACCGCAGATGGGGTTACGGTACTACCGCTCGGCCAGCACGGCAGTAATTTTTTACTGCCGTTGGTAGAGCGGTACTACCGCTTGGCGAGCGGTACTACCGCGCAAGCGGTACTACCGCAATGACAGCGGTACTACCGCACTTATCAAAACGCGTGGGGGTTATAAGCAGGCAGGGGGAGTTCCATCTCCCCCATACCCATTCACTCCTAACCCCCACGTCGTCCCTGTCTCTCTCTCTCAAGAACGCCGCCGGAGGACCTCGCCGGATCTCCTCCCTCGGCCACTCGTTTCTCTTTCCGACCGGTGGGATCGTTCCCCACCACGTCCTCTTGCCATGGATGCAGGTTTTTCCCCGTTTCCCTTCTTCTTTTTGCCTTGTCTAAGTTTTTAGGGTTAGGGGAGATGCTTAGTGCTTTCTTGTGTTCTTCGTGATCTTATCCATGGATGCTTAGGTTGTGGGAGAGTGTTTGTGATCCGGAAATATGCTTAGAGTTGTTGCCACGAAGTTACTGATCAGCCGTAGTACCGTGTGAAGATCGTGTTGGTAGTTTCTAATTGCTTATCTTCCCAGATCTGTTCCGTGCGGTACTACCGCTGGAGAACCGCGGTACTACCGCACGGTGTAAACCAGATCCGATCTGACCTAAGCGGTACTACCGCTGTCCCTAGCGGTACTACCGCTCGAGCGGAAGTAAAATTTTAGTACTGCTTGCCGAGCGGTACTACCGCGTCCCTACGCGGTACTACCGCTCCGCATGCAGCACTAATATTTTAGTTCCGCCCCCTCGGGCGGAAGTAAAATTTTAGTACTGCATGCCGCGCGGTACTACCGCGCCCGTATGCGGTACTACCGCTCCGCATGCAGCACTAATATTTTAGTTCCGCCCCCTCGGGCGGAAGTAAAATTTTAGTACTGCATGCCGAGCGGTACTACCGCGTCCCTACGCGGTACTACCGCTCCGCATGCAGCACTAATATTTTAGTTCCGCCCCCTTGGGCGGAAGTAAAATCCTACTACCGTAAGGCATGCGGTACTACCGCATGTGCCACGCGGTACTACCGCATGTGCCACGCGGTACTACCGCTTGCCCTTCGGTACTATTTTTTTACTTCCGTTGGGTCAGCAGTACTACCGCTTGGCTCACAGTAGCTTCGTGGCATGTTCTCTTTTCTATTTCCCTTGGTTTCTTGTGTCTTTCGAGGCTCTGGCATTGATTCTTCTCGCGTTTGTTTTGCTGTGGTTTTGTGTTTGTATTTTTAGGTGGTGGCTCAGGCTTTGCGGGTCGTCGTACCAACCCCGTTCGTGACACCGGTTCCAAGCGCATGCGTACCCCGAGCGATGTGCCAGAGGGCTCCAACCCCAATCCTCAGCGCCGGTACAAGACCTCAGCCAACAAGCGCAAGGAATCATCCATGTCTATGGAGGAAATGCCTGCTGGTGAGTTCATGGCTAGACGGAAGATCAACCCATATGGGGAACCTCGTGAGCACTTCCCTGGTGATGATGTCTTCTGGACCAAGCAACAGTATCGCATCTATCATGAGGTGCTCAAGACCAAAGCCAATCTGTATGTGGATGCTCACTGGATCGATGTGGAGCACATGAGGAAGGATACCAACAGGGCATATTTTGCAGAAGCCCTTGACTTGATCGAGCAGCTGGGTCTGGAACATATCATGACTTTCCAGAACGATTTTGATCCTGAGCTCATTGCACAATTCTATGCCTCTGTCAACTTTCAGGCCAAGGAAGACCGTCCCATGACTTGGATGACTCATGGTCACAAGATGACCTCCACTTGGAAGGAGTTCATGGATCTTCTTCAGCTTCCCGATGAGGGTCTCCACAACCCTATTGGTTTTCGGCCTCACGCCAATCCTGAAGCAGCCAACAAGGACAAACTTCTTCCTTTCTATGAAGCAAAGACCCTTGCTAGTGGCAAAACAACCTATGTGCTGAATCCCTTCCTGGACATTATGTATCGGATTTTTCGCAACACGCTGTTTCCTCGTGTTGGCGACAAGGACAAGGTTCACGCCTATCTGGTGGATATGCTTCTGATGTGTCAAGAGGCTCGCTCCGCTCAGGCTGCTCCTCTGGACATTTCCCACATCATGTGGAATGAGCTTCGGTTTGCTATCTACACTCGCAAGGTACCTATCTATGGTCCTTTCTTATATCTGCTCATCTCCAAGACTTGGGCGAAATTGTATCCAGAGGAGGAGTTGGTGGCCGACTGCTACCGCCATGATCCTATCAAGCTTCGCGTCAAGACTCGCTGGGCCAACACCACTACTCGTGCTCAGGCTGCTGCTGCCCAGATGGGCACTGAGGATGAGCCTATGGAGGAGCCTGCCGATGTCCGCTCAGGCAGATTTGCCCCCTCTTCTTCCTCTACCGTAGAGAAGCCGTCTTGGGCCAAGAAGCTCCAGCAGAAGATGAAGGCTCTCTTCTGCATGCAGGCTCAGGGGCAATACCGTGCCCATGTGACTGATAAGAAGACACGTCAGCGGGACAAGAAGATTCTGTCCTTGTATGGTGAAGAGGTCTCAAATGGATCGGAGGACATCATCACTCCAGAGGCTACCTGGATGGCTCGCCAGGGATACCAGTGGACAGATTCTGATGATGAGTATCAGCCAGAGCAGCAGGGATCTGATGAGGACTATCAGGACGAGCAGCAGCAGGGATTTGATGACGAGTATGACGACTGAGCTTCTCCCGGGCTGCCACCCATCTTCGTTTCCTCTCTTTCCCTTTGTGGTGTCTCGATGACAAAGGGGGAGAGTGATTTGCATTTGCCGTCTTGTGCCGTCTTGTGTGTGTGTTTCTTTTCGTTGAACTTGGTTTTATTGTGCGTGTTTGTGTGAGACAATCATATGGTGTAAGACATATGCCCCCGTATCGTTAAACTTATTATCATGTCCTTATGCTTATCCTATGCAGTTAAATGTTATATAGAGTATCGCATGTGTAGATTATAGGGGAACGCCATACCTAGTATGTGTGCAGTGCAGTCCAAAGCACAATCATATGTAGGCATACATACAGGGGGAGCTCACCTATACTCTAGGGCTTATATTGCTGTCTCTATTATTTCTTCTCTGTGCAAATCTCGTGTTGTCATCAATACACCAAAAAGGGGGAGATTGTAAGGGCATTTTTCTCCCTAATAGTTTTGGTGATTGATGACAATACTCTTGCGGACTAATCGTGTGCTGTAAGCTCATACAGGTATATCTCCCTTATGGCACAAGACGATTGCTTGCCCCTCGGATTCCATGAAGGACGGTGTTTTCTTTTTGCTCCCTGTAGGTGGCATTGAGTAATAGGAAAGCCGTACTATTAAGAGGGGGTCCGCGTCGGAAAGGTTTGGGTAGAATCAACACGTACACATCTTTCTCCCACACTTCCTTTCCTTGCTTCTCTGGAGGTCCAACCGGTTTTTCTTTCGTTGAGGCAATTCTGTGGCTTCTGTACTGATCTTCTGCCAAGCATGCGGTAGTACCGCTCTGCCAAGCGGTAGTACCGCACAGGTACACGGTAGTACCGCTTGCCGACACGGTAGTACCGCTCCCGCGGTAGTACCGCGTCCCCATGCGGTAGTACCGTGTATCTGGGCCAGGCGCTGAAGTCTAAGTATGAGAAGTGGATGCGGAAGTAATTTTTTACTTCCGCATACCGCGCGGTAGTACCGCTTAGCCTAAGCGGTAGTACCGCTTAGCTGAAGCGGTAGTACCGTGTCGCATTTTGCTACTTCCGTTTTCCCCTGCGGATGTAGCCACGGATGTAATTTATTTCATCCATGGCTGTATCAGGTCTCGATTTTTGCCTTGGCGGTAGTACCGCTTCCAAAGTGGTAGTACCGCTCAGCCAACGGTAGTACCGCTCATGAGTTGCGGTACTACCGCTCTCTGCGGGCTGAAACCTCAAATAACGATTGGATTTGTCCCCCCACTATATATAGGGGGTCTTCTTCTCCAAGGAGACTTACCTCTTCCCCCACCACTCCATTGTTGCTCCAAAAGCTCCATTTCCGCCCGATCTCTCTCGCTAGCCAATCAAACTTGTTGATTTGCTCGGGATTGCTTGAGGAGGCATCGATCTACACTTCCACCAAGAGATATTTGATTCTCCCCACTAATCCCTTGCGGATCTTGTTACTCTTGGGTGTTTGAGCACCCTAGACGGTTGAGGTCACCTCGAAGCCATATTCCATTGTGGTGAAGCTTCGTGGTTTGTTGGGAGCCTCCAAGTTGTGGAGATTGCCCCAACCTTGTTTGTAAAGGTTCGGTTGCCGCCTTCAAGGGCACCACTAGTGGATTCACGGCACCTTGCATCGTGTGAGGGCGTGAGGAGAATACGGTGGCCCTAGTGGCTTCTTGGGGAGCATTGTGCCTCCACACCGCTCCAACGGAGACGTACTTCCCCTCAAAGGGAAGGAACTTCGGAAACACATCCTCGTCTCCTTCGGTTCTACTTGTGGTTATCTCTTACCTTTACTCTTGCATGCTTTACTTGTTTAATTCCTATAGCATGCTTGTGTAGTTGTTGGGCTTATTTACATTAGTTGTCTTCATAGTAGTTTATCTAGACAACTTATTTTGTCGCCTAATTTTAATTGGTTAAGAAAAGCTAAAAATTGTTAGTTGCCTATTCACCCCCCCCCTCTAGTCAACCATATCGATCCTTTCAAAGGGGGTACAATAGTGATCCAGGAGTAGATCACTGTACAGCGGTCAAAATTATCCTTAGTAACTGGATGACTAAGGAAATGTTTCTCGATTATGGAGGTGATAAAGAGTTCGTCGTAAAGGGTTACGCCGATGCAAGCTTTGACACTAAATCCAGATGACTCTAAGTATCAATCTGGATGCGTATTGAAAGTGGGAGCAATTAGCTAGAGTAGCTCTATGCAGAGCATTGTAGACATAGAAATTTGCGAAATACATACGGATCTGGATGTGACAGACCCGTTGACTAAACTTCTCTCACAAGCAAAACATGATCACACCTTATTACTCTTGGGTATTAATCATATAGCGATGTGAACTAGATTATTGACTCTAGTAAACCCTTTGGGTGTTGGTCACATGGCGATGTGAACTATGGGTGTTATTCACATAACGATGTGAACTATCGGTATTAAATCACATGGCGATGTGAGCTAGATTATTGACTCTAGTGCAAGTGGGAGACTGAAGGAAATATGCCCTAGAGGCAATAATAAAGATGTTATTTGTATTTCCTTATATCATGATAAATGTCTTTTATTCATGCTAGAATTGTATTAACCGGAAACTTAGTACATGTGTGGATACATAGACAAAAACAGTATGTCCCTAGTATGCCTCTACTAGACTAGCTCATTGATCAAAGATGGTTATGTTTCCTAGCCATAGACATGAGTTGTCATTTGATCAACGGGATCACATCATTAGGAGAATGATGTGATGGACAAGACCCATCCATTAGCATAGCACTATGATCGTTTAGTTTTACTGCTATTGCTTTCTTCATGACTTATACATGTTCCTATGACTATGAGATTATGCAACTCCCGAATACCGTAGGAACACCTTGTGTGCTATCAAACGTCACAACGTAACTGGGTGATCATAAAGATGCTCTACAGGTGTCTCCGAAAGTATTCGTGGTGTTGGCATAGATCAATATTAGGATTTGTCACTCCGAGTGTCGGAGAGGTATCTCTGGGCCCTCTCGGTAACACACATCACAATAAGCCTTGCAAGCAAAAGACTAATGAGTTAGTCACGAGATGATGTGTTACGGAACGAGTAAAGAGACTTGCCGATAACGAGATTGAACTAGGTATGGAGATACCGACGATCGAATCTCGGGCAAGTAACATACCGATGACAAAAGGAACAACGTATGTTGTTATGCGGTTCTGACCGATAAAAGATCTTCGTAGAATATGTGGGATCCAATATGAACATCCAGGTTCCGCTATTGGTTATTGACCGGAGATGAGTCTCGGTCATGTCTACATAGTTCTCGAACCCGTAGGGTCCGCACGCTTAACGTTTGATGACGATCGGTATTATGAGTTTATGAGTTTTGATGTACCGAAGGTAGTTCGGAGTCCCGGATGAGATCACGGACATGACGAGGAGTCTCGGAATGTCCGAGACATAAAGATTGATATATTGGACGACTATATTCGGACACCGGAAGTGTTCCGGAAAAGTTTCGGATTTAACGGGATTGCCGGAGGGGGTTACCGGAACCCCCTACGAAGGGGGATGGTCCATAGTGGGCCTTAAGGGAAAGAGAGAGGCAGCCCATAGGGCTGGCCGGCGCCCCACCTAGGGTTCCTAGTTGGACTAGGATTGGGGGGGGCGCCACCTCTCCCTCTTTTCCTTTCCTTCTCTTCCTTCTTTGGTGATTCCTACTAGGAATAGGATTGCAATCCTATTCCTAGTAGGATTGCTCCTCTAGCCGCACCAAACAAGGGCCGGCCGGCCTACCCCCTTGCTCCTTTATATACGGGGGCAGGGGGGCACCCAAAGACACACAAGTTGAATTGTTCCAGCCGTGTGCGGTGCCCCCCTCCACAGAAACACACCTCGGTCATACCGTCGCGGAGCTTAGGCGAAGCCCTGCGCCGGTGAATACATCATATCCGTCACCACGCCGTCGTGCTGACGAAACTCTTCCGTGAAGCTCAATTGGATCAAGAGCTCGTGGGACGTCATCAAGCTGAACGTGTGCTGAACGCGGAGGTGTCGTATGTTCGGTGCTTGATCGGTTGGATCGCGAAGAAGTTCGACAACATCAACCGCGTCACTTGACGCTTCCGCTCCCGGTCTACGAGGGTACGTAGACACACTCTCCCCTCTCGTTGCTATGCATCTAGTAGATAGATCATGCGTGATCGTAGGAAAATTTTAAAATACTACGTTCCCCAACAATCCTAACTACACACGTCAAGCATAACCCCACCGCGTTCACTTCCCGAACCCCTTCGGAAAGAGACCGTCACGGTTACTCACGCATGTAGTGTATTATGAACATGGTGTCAAGTTATCTACAACCGGATATTAACAAATTCCCATCTGCCACATAACCACGGGCACGGCTTTCGAAAGATCAAACCCTGCAGGGGTGTCCCAACTTAGCCCATCACAAGCTCACGATCTGCGGAGTCGCAACTCCAAGGTGGGAAGACCCGAGTATTCTCGGAATCCCGTGCTCAAGATATTCCGACAAAGGTAAAACTAATCTAGCAAGACCTCCCGGCGTGCCGACACCCTGATAGTAGCCACGCATATCTCGTCTCAGGCGACGACCGGATGGGCGATGCTACAGGTTTGTACCAGCCCTCGGGTATCCCCAAGGTGGCCCTGCAGGACCCCCACTTTGGACCAACACTCATGTGGAGCACTGGCCTGGGGTTGTTAATTAAGAACTCGGGTTTGCAATGCCCTATGCAAGTTTCAGTTATTAGGCAAATGTAAAACCAAAGTTGGGCCTTGCTGGAAAAGCTTTAGCGCTAAGCGGGTTATCGAGGGGGGCCCATAAACCCCAACCATGTTAGGGACGCAAAAACAAGGAACATAACACCAGTTTAACGGTTCGTAGGGTGGCATGAGTGGAACAAAACACCAAGCAAGAGGCTTAGCCTTCCACCCGTTACCAATATATAGATGATTTAGTTTAGCAGTTATATATTGTGATATCCCAACAATAACTTCATCATGAAGCAAGAATCTTCAAATCTTCACCTGCAACTAACAACGCTATAAGAGGGGCTGAGCGAAGCTTACGTAGCCAAACAACGGTTTGCTAGGTGGGTGGTTAGAGAGTTTCATGGCAACAATAGGAGGCTGACAAGCAGACATGGGCATCGAGGCAATTTCTAAAGAGCGAGACATCTGGCATAGGCAAAGATAGTAGTGATATCTGGGTAAGGTCATCTTGCCTGTTGATTCCATAGAGGGATCGTAACCTTGCTCCTCAAACTCAACCTCGGTAGGAACCTCGTACTCCGTATCGTCACCGGGCTCTAACCAAACACAACAATGCAACAACGGAACACAATCAATCATAATGCAATGCTCAGACACATGATGCATGAACATGATGAACAAGGACAAGAGTAGATATGATGCATGGCCTAGGGTCACAGAAGTGCAACAACATCATAATCAAACAAGATCACTCACAAGAAAGAAAACAAACAAAAGAACAACTATCAAGATTATGTAGGTTGTTCAAACAAGCATCCAACAAGTTTTAAAGGAGTTGGTTAACATGGCAAGGGTGTAACTAATATTACAGCAACATGCTAGCACATTTAAATGGGCTGGAAATAATAAACAACAATCTCCAGAAACTCCCATATTAATTTAAATGCATTTGGGACAGATCTGAAAAACTTCTGTGATAAAGTTGTCAAACATGCTAAACAACAGCACCACAATATTCTACACATTTTCCACCCCAAATGCATATAAAGTTTGTTAAATTTGGAGTTGTAGATATTTAGTTATGAATTTTACAAGTTTAGGCATATTTGAAACAACAATAAATTCAAACAGCGTTTTAAATGTTTTTAAACATGGCAACAACCAGCATATACATAATCTACATGAAATTCTAAGCACTTTTCATATAGGAGTTATTTTTATCATAAGATTAATTTCACAGATATTAATTTAACAAGAAAAAGGCAGCAAAAAGAAAAAGAAAAATAAACAGAAAAAGAAAAACAATAAGCGCAGGGGTCAGAGTGACCCAGGCTCATCTAGCCAGAGCCGCTGACAAGGGGGCCCAGCCACGCTGAGCTGGCGCCAGCGGGTGCACGCGGGGGCTGGAGAGCACAGTGAGGCTGGCAGGTGGGGCCTACCTGTCAGCCTCTCGCGAAAATAAAAAAAGGGGGCGAATAGCCACTGCCCCGCAACGGATTCGAACCCACGACCTGCTGCTAACTGACAGAGACACGAACCACTGCACTATCGATCGGATCTTTACAGGTAACAAGAGCGAACTCTGAAGAAGTAACTGAAGGTGCAGAAACCGAGGAAAACGCAGGGCTCGTCGGAGCTGCTCCGGCGACCAAACGAGACGGCGGAGGTGCGGGGTGAGCTCCTGAAGGAGTTCCGCATCCATACGACATGCTTGCAGCACCTAACGAGCACTACAGCGCCGGCGGCGAGAAAATGACAGAACAGCGGCGGCGGACATCGACGAGATGAGGCAGCGGCCTAGGCACATGCAGCATCTATGCGACGAGCCGAAGCTATCGGGCAGCACTAGACAGCCTACGGTGGTCGGGACACTCGCCGGCGACGAGGCCCGACGGCGACGAGCTCGGGCGTTCGACGAACTCGGAGCTAGAGGGCGCTAAAGAGGGGGAAAAGGGGACGAGGAGGTGGAGGCGCTCACCACAAACACGGAGATGTGTTCGGCTACCCAGACGTGGACGGAGTCGACAGCAGCAAGTCTCCAACAGGTACGAGCGCCGGAGACAAAGAAGAGGAAGAAGACGTCGGCGAGGAGGCGATCGGCTCCGCATAGAGGAAGTAGTCGAAGTAGTCGATGTCGTGGAAGCAGATGGACACGTTTAGCGAGGCTGAGGTCGACGGGAGGCTCGTCGGCGACGAGGTGGCGCCCTTAGATGCGTGCGGGACCTCACTGGAGCGGCGGATCTGGTGGGGCTTGGCCTTCCAAGCGGCGAGAGGAGGAAGGGGAACCCTAGGGGAAAGGGGAGGACACGCTGCAGGTTTAAATGGAGGGCTCGGACACGAGACCTCGACGTCCGTGATCACGGTGCGACGCCGAGCGCGCGCTCTGGCTTCGCAAATGCGTGACGGAGGTAGACGGCGACTCGGGGGTGCGCGGTTGACAGGTGGGCAGGCGCGAGGGGAGAGACGGCGCGACTGCGAGCGCTCTGTGGGCCTGCGGGAGAGAGATGGGCCGCGCAGCTGTGGGGGAAAGACTGGGCCTGGGGAAGGAGAAGGAGGAGGCCCAGAGCCACTGCTGTGCTGCTGACTTCTTTTCCTTTTCATTTATCTTCAGCCAGAAAAGAAAAATAAAAGCACATACTAAAAGGAAAAGAGTTAGGGGACAAGAAAAATATCCCCATGCTCCTTGATTTATGCCCTATTTAATAAAATTGACTTGGACATTTTTGGAGGCAGAAAAATAAAAGGAGTTTGAATATGGTTCAAACTCTTATCATTTTAAAACCCAACCAAATCAATTCTAAATGGGGTGATATTTGGGAGAAAGGGTGTAGACATGGTGCAAAGTTTATAGGAAAAGAAAGAACGATAATGGGCTTGGCTAGGTGACTTGCACAAAGGAGTAAAGAAAGGTCAGAAAAGGAAAAGAAAGAAGAAGAAGAAGAAGAGTGAAACAAGGAGGGGGCTAGGGTTTAGCAAGTCAAGGTTGGCTAGAGCCGCACTCACAACATCACAAGGATCTCACACAACCATCACAACAAGAAAGTAAACTATGATGCCATGATGATGAAAGCAATGCATGGATGCAAAATAAAATAAATGACATGGCAATGCAAAAAAAAATGAGCTCAAATGACAAGAACCCCCAAGGATAAGGACAAGGATCAAAATGAGAATTGCTTTATTGCCATTATAGGAAAGTACCACATATGGGGTGTTACAAACTCTCCTACACTACAAAAAGATCTCGTCCCGGGATCTAGGACTGGAAGAAGGAAGGATACTCGGAACGAAGGTGATCTTCTCATTCCCATGTAGCTTCTCGGTCGGTATGGTGTGACCACTTTACTTTCAAGAACTTGATGGACTTGTTGCGGGTTTTGCCCTCAGTTTCTTCAAGAATAGCAACAGGGTGCTCACGATAAGACAAGTCTTGTTGAAGATCAATCTCCTCGAACGGAATAGTGCGTTCAGGTGTCTTGAAGCACTTGCGGAGTTGAGACACGTGAAACACATCATGAACATTTGCAAAGTTGGAGGGAAGCTCGAGTTGGTAGGCTAGACTGCCTCTTTTGCCAAGAATCTTGAAAGGGCCCACGTATCTAGGAGCAAGCTTTCCTTTGATACCGAATCTTTGGGTTACTTTCATAGGAGAAACACGAAGATAGACATGATCCCCAATGTCGAAAGCCAAATCACGGTGCTTGCCTGTGACGCCCGAAGACCGACGTCCCAGAAGATCCCAGGAGATTCCAGAAGATTCCAGATGTTCCGGGTTCTTCCGTGTGTTGCTTTTGTGCTTGTGTTATTTATTTTTGCATTGCATCATGTCATCATGCCATCATGTCATAATTTTTTTTGCATCTCAACCTAAATAAATTGTGTGGACCTTCGGTCCATTTAAATCGAGGGAAGTGTGACTTCTCTTTAAAACATATCCTCCCGATATTTAGAGAGCTATATTCAAATATTCCACTTGTTTGGGATCACCGTAACACACTTGCAATATTCCCCATGCCTCTTAATTCAAGTTTCACCGTCAAACCTTCCCTATATTTCTTTTCTCGTTTATCGAGGTTCCTCCAAAAATTCGAACATTTTTGGACACTTCAATAATCAAGTCTTAGTTCAAACCCATTTGAATTAAATTCAAATATGTTTGAATTATTTTTTTCGTTCTTGCCTTTTTCTATTTTTCTCGGACCGTGCTCATTTTATGATGCCCGAGAAAAATAGTCCCTTGTGCTATTTTTTCCCTAACCTCCCTCTTCTTTCTTTTCTTCTCTCTTTTGTTTTCTGCTAAAATCAATTAAAACAGCAGAGAGCCCAGCAGCCAGGCCACCAGGCCCAGCCGGCCGCGCCTCCCTCTAGCCGGTCCGATTCCCTCTTGGGCCTCCTCCTCCCTCCTGGCCCATTGGCCCAACACCTCCCCCCGTAACCCTAGCTGGACGCCACACCCGACCCGTCGATCTCACCTCTCCCTCCCGAGCCGCCGCCGCACTCACCTCTCGCCCGCTCCCGCATCGAACCCCTCGTGCCCCGATCTCCCCGAGTCCCTCTCCCTCGCGTGCTGCCTCCACCTTGCCCGATCCCCTCGCTCCCCAAACTACTCCATTCCCTCGATCTCCCTTGAGCCCCTCTGCCTCTCCCTCGAGCGCTCAGCGCTCCCCGTCGCCATCACCTCGCCTCTGGCCCGGCCGACCAGGAGCCCGTCCTCCTTCCCCGCTTGATCCCGCGCCTCCCGTCGCCATGGCCCGCGCCATCTCATGCGCGCCCGCCATGAAGCCGCCTCCCTGGCTTCCTTCCTCGCCATGGACGCCACCGGAGGCCACCGCGCCGCCGCCCCTCCGGTGAACCCCGCCGCCACTTCGTTCTCCAGGTCGCCCCGCCCGATCGAGGCCCCAGAGCCCAGCGCCACGAGCCTCTCGCTGCTCCCGCGGGCCGGCCAGGACCCACCTTGCCTTCTGCGCCCCGCGAGCGCCGCGCCACCGGCCCTCAGGCGCCAGGACACCGCCTCGCCATCTCCTCGCCAGGCTCTCGCAGCCGCCCCTGCCTCCGCGCCGGATCAGGGCGATGCCGCTCCTCCCGTCGCCCGGCCACTGCCGGCCGCCGCAGCGCAGTCCCTCCACCGGCGCGCCTAGCTTTGCTGCTGCTGCGGTTCTTCTTCTTTCAGCTTTGCGTTTTGTTTTTGTCCAGCATATAACCATGGAGCAGCAAGTACCACTACGTAACGAGAACGTCTACGAACCGTGTACGAGACCGACGCCAAGAACCCCTTCGTCGCCAAGACCGGACCGACAAGTTCCACGACACGTGACAAGTACATCTACGAACGGGAACGCCTACACGACGACACTACACGACGCGTCAAGTACCTCTCCGATGCCCAAGTTCGACTACATACGGCGATACGTCAAGTACCACTACCGTCGCGAGAACGAGAACCCCCAAGTACCACGACGACCGACTCGACAAGTACACCTACCAATGAACGAGAACAACTACTTCCCTCTACGGCATGTACCACTACCGTCGCCCGGAAACGATGGATGCGCCAAGTACATCTATGAATTCGACGCCCGAACGTCTACAGTCGCCCCGTGTACCACTACTTCCCTCTACGGAACGAGTACCCCTACCGATGACCGTGAACGACTTCTTCCACTACGATCTCGAACCGCCCCGAAACAAATGTTCCGAAGGTATACCCCGAGGCGATGAACCGTGGATGCTTGTTGTGTTGTATGAAATGTTCCCCTTGTGTGCTTCGTGCCCGAATCGTCTTTGACATGCTCCTCGGTTGCCGCGTCGCCGACCCGTGGGAACCCGGTGACGGGATCGCCCCACCTTCATCTCGTTTGACTCGCTCACGCCACCTTATCTTTTGCATCGGTCTCTCAACGAGTTACCGGGACCGATATGATGCCGTTGCATCATTTTCGGATCGTTGCCGTGGCACCCTTTTCTTCCACCACGGTGACAATGCTTCATATCTTCTTCATGTCAGCTTTTAATAAATTTGCATTAACTTGATCATGGCATCCGCATCATGTTAACATCTTTTAAAATGTGTGAATTGTTGTTTGCTTATAATTACTAAACATGCTCATGGGGATTTTCCGGATTGTTGTTGTTATTTCCGGCCTCATTTAAAATGCCTAAATAGTGTAGTTTTTATGCTTCACCTCTTGCTATGTTAAAAACAATTAATCTTGTCTTGTAATTAAATGAGAGTCAACTAAATAATTAAATGTGGTGTTTCGTCAATATGCAACTCGTTGCATATTGAGCTCCACTTAAATTGTAGTGTTGTTTGTGCACTTTGCCTTGCCATGCATATTTAAACCGGACATGCATCATACTTGGATGTGCATCGTATGCCATGTTTATGCTTGTGTGTTTACCGAGTTGTTTCCTTCTTTCCGGTTGCTTCTCTTGTTAGCTTCGGTTTCGTTCCGGAGTTGTGAGGATTCGCTCGACTGTGTTGCTCCATCTACTTCATGGATCCGTTCTTCTCCCTTGCGGAATCCCAGGCAAGATGATCATACCCTTGGATACCTTTACTACCATTGCCATGCTTAGTTGTCTCGATGCTATCGTTACATGTCGCGCTACCCATCTTTTATGTCAGCCTCTCCTTGTTGCCATGAAACCTCTAACCTTGAAACCTTCCTAGCAAAACCACTGTTTGGCTATGTTACCCGCTTGCTCAGCCCCGCTTGCTCAGCCCCTCTTATAGCGTTGTTAGTTGCAGGTGAAGATGAAGTTCGTTCCAGGAGGGAACTTGTTGTTGTCATATCACAATATCTATAATTATTATTAACACACCTATATGCTGGGCATGGGTGGAAGGCTTGGCCTTTTGCTCGGTGTTTTGTTCCACTCATGCCACCTTAGGCGCCGATAAACCGGCATTATGTTCCTTGATTTTGTGTTCCTTACACGATGGGTGGATGGGGACCCCTTGGCAGTTCGACTTTGAATAAAACTCCTCCAGCATGGCCCAACATTGATTTTAATTTGCTCATAATAATAACTTAATTAATTAATTAAATTGCATAAGGGGGGCGCTCCTTGGAGATTCTTTTCTACATAGCAGGGGGGCCAGTGCTGATGGTGTTGGTCCCAAACTAGAGCCACTTGCGGTGCCAACCAGTTATCTGGGATCTTCGGTTACTGTACGTAGCGCTCATCCGGACGTGGCCTGAGACGAGATGCGTGCGGCTACCATCAGGGTGTCGGCACGCCGGGAGGTCTTGCTGGACTTGTTTTACCATTGTCGAAATGTCTTGTGCTACAGGGATGCCGAGCCTGATCGGTTTTCCCTAAGATAAGGAGTGATGATATTATATTTATCACTTCAGCTAATCGTGAGAGCTTGTGATGGGCTAAGTTGGGACACCCCTGTAGGGTTATGATCTTTTGAAAGCCGTGCCCGCGGTTATGTGGCAGATTGGAATTTGTTAATGTCCGGTTGTAGAAAACTTCACACAGGATCCGAAGTAAAACACACAACTGTGTGAGTAACCGTGACTGTCTCTTTTCATTTGGAGAAGAGAGCACGGTGGGGTTATGTTTGATTCGTATGTAGTTCAGGATCTTTAGCGATCACTACTTTTGCGACCGTTTGCGTAGATGCTCATCTTATTCTGGTACTCGTAAGTTAGCCACCATATTATGCTTAGCCGCTGCTGCAACCTCACCACCTTACCTCTTCCTACCCATAAAGCTTTGCTAGTCTTGTTACCCATGGTTATGGGATTGCTGAGTCCTCGTGGCTCACAGATACTACAACACCAGATGCAGGTTCAGCCGAGATGAAGCAGGAGCTGGTTCAGTTCTTCACTGGGAGCTCGATGAAGATCGTGGCCGTATGCTTGTGACGTTTTCGACGATCAGTAGTGGTTTCTACTAGGATTCGATCCTGACCTGTGGCTTTATGTTGTTTTGGTATCTTTCTTTTGGATCTTCGCCCGTAGTCGGGTTGTGATGTTTTGATTGATGTCTTGCTTATGTAATGTATTGTGTGAAGTGGCGAGTGTAAGCCAACTATCTTCTTTTGCAATTTAATCCCTCTTTTACATGAGTCGTGCAAAGATACCAAACTTGCGATCATTCCAAAATGGGCTTATATCTTTAAGTCGTGCCTCGACACGTAGGAGATATAGTCCCATCCTGGGCATTACAAGTTGGTATTCAGAGCCTTCTCCGACCTAGAAGCCCCCACTAATTGATCGAATCGTTGACGGTTGAGTCTAGGCACACACTTGAAAATGTTTGAGTCCTATATATATCGGAGAGTAGGATTTCTTTTGCCCCTCATCTTTTTTCACTCTGGTGAGGACTACTGACGATTACTTTTATCTCTTCTACTCTCAAAAATGCACCAAATTTTTTTTAGGATCTCGCGAGTATTGTTTGGATTGTTTCGATGTCTTTGTGACGAGAACATTGTTTTCGATGCCTCCTGTCATTAGGGGTTGTGGCAGTGTCCCGGGGAGTTGAGCTCAGAGGTGTTGTCGTGACAAATCCATCGCGGCAGTACTAGAATACTTAAGACGGCCGACATCGAAAACTCTCCTATGCGGTTAGTGGCAAGATAACCCCGACATCACCCAGTACTGGGGAGGTAGTTCGGGAGTATTGCCATAGCTTGTATAGTGGATGCGTTTCGAAGGTCCGAGGTAAACGGTTTCCGAGAACAACTGGTTATGTGTTGAAGGATGGATACAGCTGGATGTAGGTTTAGAGTTGATTGCGCGGTGCTTCCCCTGTATCCCCAACACCTGATTGCATAACTGGAAACTTTCGGAAATTAATAGGTGGGTTCATCCAGTAGTTCTAGGCATTCTTCCAACGGATGCACGATATGAAGTTCGGGGTTCTACATTGAGTGAAGTGGTTTTATGGACTTGTTCTGATCGGGAGTTGCATCTTAAAGGGTCCTTGGCTATGCTGATCCAGGGATTGCAAAACCCTTTTGTAACACGTTCCATGAGCTTTCAGCACGAAGATGTCGAACGAAGCTTCTATCTTGTATTTGTTCTATCTGTTCCTTGTTCCTTTTTATTTACCTTTTGTTCTCCAAGTGGCTTCTCGACTAGTTGATGTACCTGCGGAATTCATTCGTTCAATTCTCTGTTCGGATAGATGTTGTAACATAATCTTCTTCATAAACATATATATCCTTTGTTCTTGTTTTGATTCTGGTATTCGAGTTGCTTCGATGTCAAATGTTGATTCCATACCTTTCCTAATCGGTATTCTCATATTTCTATGGGAGTGCTAGTCCTTCTTGACCATCAAGATCTTCTTGTTAATCCTTTTCAACCGGTGTGCCTTCTCTTCAAGTTATTCCATACGGACGTCGTTGAGAAATCTGACGATTTGTCTGTTTCATTCACCCCAAGTTGTCTTTGTTTTTCCCACCCTCCCACCCTTCTTCTTCTCGGAGTCAGAAATTCTAAATGAAGTATCCACTTTATTCATGTGATGTTTCTTCATTTCCTTCAATGTTCTTATCCGGTGATTTATCGTGAAGAGGCTCAAGAGCTTCAAGTTCATCATTCTTTTGTTCTCAAATTCTGTCGGTGGATGTAATTCAAGATTTCGGTGTTGATCTTATCCTTTTCCTCTTTTCATAATGCTTTCTTATTCCGGTGCACCAATTAATCATTCTCCTCTTGTTATTCATATCCGGAGTGCTGAAGATTCATAATTCCATTCTTAATCCGTTCAAGCTTTTTAAGGATTGTTATCTTATTCAAGTCATTTAATTCAACCGGTGCAATATCTCTTAAGCAATCTTTTTCAACGGTGTTTTCTTTGAGTGGGCCCTAACCCACAGGTCTTTTCCCAGGATCTTACCTGACTCTTCTAATTTTTCCGGAGTTATTCTAAGATTCTCTTTAAGTGTGACGTAAGAATGATTCCATCAGTCACATGCCTTCTCCAAGATCGCTTTCAAATTCTTTTCATCGTTGGTTCAACCTTTTTAATTCTTCATTCCGGAGTGCCTATACAGTTCATGGTGGTGTATCTCATCGTCTTCTCAGTTTTGGAGACCGGAGAAGAGTTTCTCTTAAATCTTGGCCCGTTCTTCTTGAAGATTCGTGGTTCTAGCTTCACGCCATCCTCATAATTGTTTTAGATTGTGAGGAATTCTTTCTAACCATCCGAAGCATTTCATGAATTCTTTCCATTGTGATCCTCCGAAGGCCATCATTTCAGAAGATTTCTTCGTTCTCAGTTTTCAACTTCGTCCTCCAAATATTCTTCATTGATGTCTCTTCGTTCGTCTCCTTATTCTTTCGGTGGTTCTTTCATGATTACCCTTCCGTTGTTATCATTTTAATTCATTTGTTCTTTTCATAATCCTACCGGTGGTTCGTTGAAGATTTACCCAAGCTTGTGCGAGATCTCTCTTATTCCTTGCAACGAGAATAAGTAGTATGCAAAATCCTTTGGTTGTCATCAATTTAAATTGTTGAAGGATATGCATCACATAATTCTTATTCTTATTCCTTCAAGGTGATTTAATTCTTTTGTTTGGAGCTTGTTCATCATATCATATCCTTGGTTCTAAATTCTTCATCTTGTTTTCCGGAGCTCCATGTTATTTCAATTATATAATTTCAAAGCTCCATCTAATTCATCGCAGGCCTTGAATCGTATTCTTTTCATGTTTCACTTATCATGCGTTCATTACCGGAGTTCTCATAGTGGTTCATCATGTTTTAATTCATCCTCGTAGTCTTCATCAAGATTCTTGTTGGAGGAGCTCAAATTATTTTCTTCTTCTTGCTTTCCAATTGCAATACTTTCTACCTTATCTTTTCAGATGGTGTTATGTCATTCTTGACAATTTTCCCTTCATGTTTCATGACTCACGAGTTATCAAGAATGAGATATTTAAAACCATCATTTTCCTTGTTCAGGAGATCTTTTCAACCCTTCAATTATTCATTGGAGTTATCTTGGGTTGTATTTCACCTAAAAGCTTTCCCTAAGGATTGTTGCTAATTATGGTGCTTATAAATGACCCAAATTCTTCATTTATCATTCCGGCGAGATAAGTTTTTCATCTCCTTGTTGATCTCAATCCAATCAAACATTTCCGTTAGTGGCTGGTTGTCACCTCTTAATTTTGAGATGTTTTCCATAAGCCCACAACGAGATTATTCTTTCGTTGTTGATTTTCCAACAACTCTGTTCAACCCTTCTTTGTAAGGAGGATTTCCTAATTCATTTTGAGAGAAGTTGTCATTTTCTTCTCCGTTCAATTCTTTCATTGAATTATATTCTATTCTTTCATTCCGGAGGCATTGTGATATTGCTCTCTTTAACCATCATCTCATTTTTGTCAAGAGCATGTTCTTTCCCTTGCTTATCATTTAACCGGAGTGTTGTATTCTCCATTCTAGTTCTCTCATCTTATCAAGTTTTGCCTATCTTTTTAACCGGAGTGCTATCTGAATCTTTCTTACCCCTTGTGCCATTCTTTCAATTGTTTCAGAGGCAATATGTTGTTCATTTCATCAAGTATCATCCCATCTTCTCAAGTTCTTGTTCAATTCCTTCCATTTTCAGACGGAGTGATGTCCAAATTTTGTCATTCTTTTTCCTTGGCTATACCATTGCGGTTTCTTATTCTTTTGGTTCGTAAGCTCTTGTTTCATGTCTTTCAACCTCCAAGGTTCTCATAATACTCCTTGTTACTCATTTTACCGGAGTCCTTTTAACTTCGTTCATCTCCGTTGCATTCTTCTTTCATTTTGTTCAACCTCTCAAGGTTCCTGGTTTCACTCGTCTGTCAAAGAAGCAACTTTGTTTTACCTCTTCCTCTTCCGGTTTTACCCGGTGCTATCTCTAGGATCTCGGGTCGAGATCCTCTGTTAGTGTGGGAGAGTTGTGACGCCCGAAGACCGACGTCCCAGAAGATCCCAGGAGATTCCAGAAGATTCCAGATGTTTCGGGTTCTTCTGTGTGTTGCTTTTGTGCTTGTGTTATTTATTTTTGCATTGCATCATGTCATCATGCCATCATGTCATATTTTTTTTTGCATCTCAACCTAAATAAATTGTGTGGACCTTCGGTCCATTTAAATCGAGGGAAGTGTGACTTCTCTTTAAAACATATCCTCCCGATATTTAGAGAGCTATATTCAAATATTCCACTTGTTTGGGATCACCGTAACACACTTGCAATATTCCCCATGCCTCTTAATTCAAGTTTCACCGTCAAACCTTCCCTATATTTCTTTTCTCGTTTATCGAGGTTCCTCCAAAAATTTGAACATTTTTGGACACTTCAATAATCAAGTCTTTGTTCAAACCCATTTGAATTAAATTCGAATATGTTTGAATTATTTTTTTCGTTCTTGCCTTTTTCTATTTTTCTCGGACCGTGCTCATTTTATGATGCCCGAGAAAAATAGTCCCTTGTGCTATTTTTTCCCTAACCTCCCTCTTCTTTCTTTTCTTCTCTCTTTTGTTTTCTGCTAAAATCAATTAAGACATCAGAGAGCCCAGCAGCCAGGCCACCAGGCCCAGCCGGCCGCGCCTCCCTCCAGCCGGTCCGATTCCCACTTGGGCCTCCTCCTCCCTCCTGGCCCATTGGCCCAACACCTCCCCCCCGTAACCCTAGCTGGACGCCGCACCCGACCCGTCGATCTCACCTCTCCCTCCCGAGCCGCCGCCGCACTCACCTCTCGCCCGCTCCCGCATCGAACCCCTCGTGCCCCGATCTCCCCGAGTCCCTCTCCCTCGTGTGCTGCCTCCACCTTGCCCGATCCCCTCGCTCCCCAAACTACTCCGTTCCCTCGATCTCCCTCGAGCCACTCTGCCTCTCCCTCGAGCGCTCAGCGCTCCCCGTCGCCATCACCTCGCCTCTGGCCCGGCCGACCAGGAGCCCGTCCTCCTTCCCCGCTGGATCCCGCGCCTCCCGTCGCCATGGCCCGCGCCATCTCGTGCGCGCCCACCATGAAGCCGCCTCCCTAGCCTCCTTCCTCGCCATGGACGCCACCGGAGGCCACCGCGCCGCCGCCCCTCCGGTGAACCCCGCCGCCACTTCGTTCTCCAGGTCGCCCCGCCCGATCGAGGCCCCAGAGCCCCAGCGCCACGAGCCTCTCGCTGCTCCCGCGGGCCGGCCAGGACCCACCTCGCCTTCTGCGCCCCACGAGCGCCGCGCCACCGGCCCTCAGGCGCCAGGACGCCGCCTCGCCATCTCCTCGCCAGGCTCTCGCAGCCGCCCCTGCCTCCGTGCCGGATCAGGGCGACGCCGCTCCTCCCGTCGCCCGGCCACTGCCGGCCGCCGCAGCGTAGTCCCTCCACCGGCGCGCCTAGCTTTGCTGCTGCTGCGGTTCTTCTTCTTTCGGCTTTGCGTTTTGTTTTTGTCCAGCATATAACCATGGAGCAGCAAGTACCACTACGTAACGAGAACGTCTACGAACCGTGTACGAGACCGACGCCAAGAACCCCTTCGTCGCCAAGACCGGACCGACAAGTTCCACGACACGTGACAAGTACATCTACGAACGGGAACGCCTACACGACGACACTACACGACGCGTCAAGTACCTCTCCGATGCCCAAGTTCGACTACATACGGCGATACGTCAAGTACCACTACCGTCGCGAGAACGAGAACCCCCAAGTACCACGACGACCGACTCGACAAGTACACCTACCGATGAACGAGAACAACTACTTCCCTCTACGGCATGTACCACTACCGTCGCCCGAAAACGATGGATGCGCCAAGTACATCTACGAATTCGACGCCCGAACGTCTACCGTCGCCCCGTGTACCACTACTTCCCTCTACGGAACGAGTACCCCTACCGATGACCGTGAACGACTTCTTCCACTACGATCTCGAACCGCCCCGAAACAAATGTTCCGAAGGTATACCCCGAGGCGATGAACCGTGGATGCTAGTTGTGTTGTATGAAATGTTCCCCTTGTGTGCTTCATGCCCGAATCGTCTTTGACATGCTCCTCGGTTGCCGCGTCGCCGACCCGTGGGAACCCGATGACGGGATCGCCCCACCTTCATCTCGTTTGACTCGCTCACGCCACCTTATCTTTTGCATCGGTCTCTCAACGAGTTACCGGGACCGATATGATGCCGTTGCATCATTTTCGGATCGTTGCCGTGGCACCCTTTTCTTCCACCACGGTGACAATGCTTCTTATCTTCTTCATGTCAGCTTTTAATAAATTTGCATTAACTTGATCATGGCATCCGCATCATGTTAACATCTTTTAAAATGTGTGAATTGTTGTTTGCTTATAATTACTAAACATGCTCATGGGGATTTTCCGGATTGTTGTTGTTATTTCCGGCCTCATTTAAAATGCCTAAATAGTGTAGTTTTTATGCTTCACCTCTTGCTATGTTAAAAACAATTAATCTTGTCTTTTAATTAAATGAGAGTCAACTAAATAATTAAATGTGGTGTTTCGCCAATATGCAACTCGTTGCATATTGAGCTCCACTTAACTTGTAGTGTTGTTTGTGCACTTTGCCATGCCAAGCATATTTAAACCGGATATGCATCATACTTGGATGTGCATCGTATGCCATGTTTATGCTTGTGTGTTTACCGAGTTGTTTGCTTCTTTCCGGTTGCTTCTCTTGTTAGCTTCGGTTTCGTTCCGGAGTTGTGAGGATTCGCTCGACTGTGTTGCTCCGTCTACTTCATGGATCCGTTCTTCTCCCTTGCGGAATCCCAGGCAAGATGATCATACTCTTGGATACCTTTACTACCATTGCCATGCTTAGTTGTCTCGATTCTATCGTTACATGTCGCGCTACCCATCTTTTATGTCAGCCTCTCCTTGTTGCCATGAAACCTCTAACCTTGAAACCTTCCTAGCAAAACCACTGTTTGGCTATGTTACCCGCTTGCTCAGCCCCGCTTGCTTAGCCCCTCTTATAGCGTTGTTAGTTGCAGGTGAAGATGAAGTTCGTTCCAGGAGGGAACTTGTTGTTGTCATATCACAATATCTATAATTATTATTAACACACCTATATACTGGGCATGGGTGGAAGGCTTGGCCTTTTGCTCGGTGTTTTGTTCCACTCATGCCACCTTAGGCGCCGATAAACCGGCATTATGTTCCTTGATTTTGCGTTCCTTACACGATGGGTGGATGGGGACCCCTTGACAGTTCGACTTTGAATAAAACTCCTCCAGCAAGGCCCAACATTGGTTTTAATTTGCTCATAATTATAACTTAATTAATTAATTAAATTGCATAAGGGGGACGCTCCTTGGAGATTCTTTTCTACATAGCAGGGGGGGCCAGTGCTGATGGTGTTGGTCCCAAACTAGAGCCACTTGCGGTGCCACCCAGTTATCTGGGATCTTCGGTTACTGTACGTAGCGCTCATCCGGACGTGGCCTGAGACGAGATGCGCACGGCTACCATCAGGGTGTCGGCACGCCGGGAGGTCTTGCTGGACTTGTTTTACCATTGTCAAAATGTCTTGTGCTACAGGGATGCCGAGCCTGATCGGTTTTCCCTAAGATAAGGAGTGATGATATTATATTTATCACTTCAGCTAATCGTGAGAGCTTGTGATGGGCTAAGTTGGGACACCCCTGCAGGGTTATGATCTTTCGAAAGCCGTGCCCGCGGTTATGTGGCAGATTGGAATTTGTTAATGTCCGGTTGTAGAAAACTTTACAGAGGATCCGAAGTAAAACACACAACTGTGTGAGTAACCGTGACTGTCTCTTTTCATTTTGAGAAGAGAACATGGTGGGGTTATGTTTGATTCGTATGTAGTTCAGGATCTTTAGCGATCACTACTTTTGCGACCGTTTGCGTAGATGCTCATCTTATTCTGGTACTCGTAAGTTAGCCACCATCTTATGCTTAGCCGCTGCTGCAACCTCACCACCTTACCTCTTCCTACCCATAAAGCTTTGCTAGTCTTGTTACCCATGGTTATGGGATTGTTGAGTCCTCGTGGCTCACAGATACTACAACACCAGATGCAGGTTCAGCCGAGATGAAGCAGGAGCTGGTTCAGTTCTTCACCGGGAGCTCATTGAAGATCGTGGCCGTATGCTTGTGACGTTTTCGACGATCAGTAGTGGTTTCTACTAGGATTCGATCCTGACCTATGGCTTTATGTTGTTTGGTATCTTTCTTTTGGATCTTCGCCCGTAGTCGGGTTGTGATGTTTTGATTGATGTCTTGCTTATGTAATGTATTGTGTGAAGTGGCGAGTGTAAGCCAACTATCTTCTTTTGCAATTTAATCCCTCTTTTACATGAGTCGTGCAAAGATACCAAACTTGCGATCATTCCAGAATGGGTGCCTCGACACGTAGGAGATATAGTCCCATCCTGGGCATTACATTGCCGTCATAGTAACTCTTTTGACGCGATTGAGCGGCTTTGAGACTCTCACGTATGACTTTGCACATTTCTTCGGCTTCTGAGATCAAATCGTTGCCAAGAAGTTGTCGTTCGCCAGTCTCGGACCAGTTGAGCGAGGTACGACACTTTCTGTCGTAGAGGATTTCAAAAGGAGCTTTGCCGGCACTTGCTTGGAAGCTGTTGTTGTAAGATAATTCGGCAAACGGGAGATAATCTTCCCACTTCATACCGAAAGAGATGACACAAGCTCTCAGCATGTCTTCGAGGATCTGGTTCACTCTTTCGACTTGACCACTAGTCTGAGGGTGAAACGCAGTGCTGAAGCGAATTTTTGTGCCCATGGCTGACTGAAAGGATTCCCAGAACTTGGATGTGAACAAACTTCCACGGTCTGAGGAGATGACTTGGGGAATTCCATGCAAAGAAACAATTATGTAAGTGTACAACTCTGCCAGCTGAGCTGCGTTGATGGATTCTTTAACAGGAAGGAAATGAGCTACTTTAGTTAGGTTGTCAATCACTACAAAGATAGCATCATTCCCCTTCTTGGACTTAGGAAACCCAGTGACGAAATCCAGCTCAATGTGATCGAATTTCCACTCGGGAATAGGTAGAGGTTGGAGGAGACCGGCTGGACGTTGATGCTCTGCCTTCACTCTTCTGTAGACATCACATTCATTCACGAATTGGGCAATCTCCCTTTTCATGCGAGTCCACCAGTATGATTGCTTGAGGTCTTGGTACATCTTAGAACTTCCGAGATGAATCGAGAGGAGGGAGTCATGTGCTTCGATCATTATGAGCTTCCTGAGATCACCCTTGGGAACCACAATTCTGTCCTCAAAGAACAAGGTGTCTTTCTCATCAACGCGATAGCACTTGTATTTGGGAGTACCCTTAGCAATACCATGTTTCACTTTTTGCACCATAGCATCACTGAGTTGGGCCTCACGGATCTAATCTTCCAAGGTAGGAGCAACTTGAAGGTTTGCAAGAAAGCCTTGCGGAACAACTTGGAGGTTGAGCTTCCTGAATGATTCACAAAGTTCAGGCTGGAACTGTTTGAGAAGGAGACTGTTGCAATATGCCTTTCTGCTCAAGGCATCTGCAATGACATTGGCCTTGCCAGGTGTGTACTCAATGCTTGGATCATACTCTTGGATCATCTGAACCCAACGAGTCTGGCGAAGGTTAAGGTTTGGCTGTGTGAAGATGTACTTCAAGCTCTTGCGATCGGTGAAGATGTCCACTTTTCTGCCCAACAGAAGGTGTCTCCACGTGATCAAGGTGTGTACAACTGCTGCTAGCTCAAGATCATGTGTGGGGTAATTCCTCTCATTTGGTTTCAACTGACGAGAAGTGTATGCCACAATCTTCTTGTCTTGCATGATAACACCGCCAAGACCTTGCAAAGAAGCATCACAAAAGACTTCATAAGGCTTGGACTCATCCGGAGGAGTAAGAACCGGAGCCGAAATGAGCTTCTCTTTGAGTGTTTTGAATGCCACATCACAATCAGGAGTCCAGGAGTACTTGACATTCTTCTGCAACAGGTTGGAAAGAGGCTTGGCAATCTTGGAGAAGTTCTCAACGAACCTTCTGCAATAGCTAGCGAGACCAAGGAAGCTTCGGAGTTGCTTGACATTCTGCGGGGGTTCCCAGTTGACAATAGCTTCAACTTTCTCGGGGTTCATAGAAATGCCCTGGCAGAGATAATATGGCCAAGATATAAGACTTTATCCAGCCAGAATTCACATTTGGAGAACTTCGCATAGAACTTGTGTTCACGAAGCCTGCCCAGGACCAAACGGAGGTGCTTGGCATGGTCTTCTTCATTCTTGGAGAATACCAAGATGTCATCCAGATAGACGAGAACAAATTCATTGGTGTAGGGGTTGAATATGAAGTGCATCATCCTCGAGAAGGTGGGTGGAGCATTTGCGAGGCCAAAATACATGACCGTGTATTCATAAGAGCCAAAACTCGTTCTGAATGTGGTCTTGGGAATATCTTCTTCACGGACACAAATCTGATGGTAACCCATCCGGAGATCGAGCTTCGAGAACACCTTTGCTCCTTTGAGCTGCTCGAACAATTCATTGATATTGGGGAGCGGATACTTATTCTTTATTGTCTTCTTGTTCAATGGCCGGTAATCAACGCAAAGACGTTCCGTGCCATCCTTCTTCTTGACAAATAGAACACCACAGACCCAAGGATAAGTACTAGGCCTGATTAGACCCATACGTTCTTTCTCATCGAGTTGTTTCTTCAGCTCCTTCAACTCATCAGGGGAAAGCTTGTACGAACGCTGACATGCTGGCTCAGTACCGGGCTCGAGTTCAATGAAAAATTCAACTTGACGATGGGAAGGCATGCCTGGAAGCTCATCAGGGAACACATCTTCATACTTATTGACCACCGAAATTTGAGAAATGGCATTAATCTCGCCCTTGTCATTGAGAGAGAATAGCCTGATTGTGTTATCTCGAGAGGCGAAGATAATCACGCCTTCGTCAGGATGAGTAAGCTTGACTTCCTTATTTGCACAATCAATGCTTGTATCATGCTTGGAGAGCCAATCCATCCCAAGAATAAGATCAATGTCGGAGTTGCCGAGAATAACCGGAGAAACAAAAAAACTGTAATCACCCATGTGAATAGATATATTCGGAGCAAACACACTAGAATGCATTCGTTTTCCCGAAGAAACAATTGATAACTCCCTTGGCAAATTTTTGGTGACAATATTGTGCTTCGTTGTAAATGGGTGAGAAATGAAAGAGCATGATGCACCCGAATCAAACAACACTTTTGCAGGAATAGAGTTAACTGGAAGATTACCAAGTATTACATCTGAAGAATTCTCTGCTTGAGCTGCATTCATCATATTCACTCTTGCTGTCTTGGGATTGTGCTTGACAATAGCAGTGCTGACAGGTGGAGGAGGCGGAAGGCGCCTTGGGTTGGGACACTTGTTAGCATAGTGACCCTTCTGAGTACACTTGTTGCAAACCACTTCTGAGAGAGGCCGGTGATAAGGACCACTGGATCTTGAAGCTTGAAACTGAGGCTTGGACTGATTGCTTGGGTTGGGTGGGTGGGTGAAACCATGGCCACCTGAGTGTTTGTTGTTGTTTGGAGGACGAAGCACTGGAGGAGGCGGAAGCCAGAACTTCTGCTGCTTTGCAACCACTTGGGAAGAAGAGGAGGAGTGAACAGCATCTCTGATCCTCTTTTTAGAAGCTTCAATCTTGAGCTGGGCTGCCTCTTGCTTAAGAGCCATATTGTAGAATTGGTCAAATTCATCCGGCTCGAATAAGGTGAGAGCTAGTTGGAGTTCATCCTTCAGACCACCACGGAACTGATAAATCTTGCTCTTGGCATCTGGGATGTCTTGCTTGGCATAGCGGGTAAGATTCTGGAACTTGACATTGTATTGATAGACGGACATGGTGCCTTGCTTCAGGTTGCAGAATTGCTCACGCATGCCTTCAATGACACTGGTTGGAATGCGGTGAGAGTGGAAATCCTTGCAGAAGTCAGTCCACGAGATCTCACGTCCACCTCTGGAATCATTGTACTGTTGCCACCAATCAGCAGCTTGATCTTTGAGTTGGAAAGTGGCAAACTTGACATAATCCTTAGGTCTCATGTTACTGCATTCGAAGTGCTTTTGATGTCTGTGATCCAGTCTTCAGCATCTAGCGGATCCACACAGTAACTGAAAGACTTCGGTTGGTTTGCCAGGAATTGGTTGAGGGTTGCAAAGTGAGGTTGATTGAACAGATTGCCTTGGCCTTGGTTCCCATGACCACCTTGATTTGCTTGGTTGGCTTGAAGGTTCTGCATCATTTGCATAAGCATCTGGGTGTTCTGGTTGGTCGCTTGCATAATTGCTCTCCAGGACTCAGACGGAGGAGGAGGGGAAGGAGGACGTTCAGGAACACGCTCTTCTTCACCCTCTGGGTTAGCGTTGGGAACCCTCTTAGGAGCCATCCTGAATGAGATGACAACTATTAGCCATTGATTGAAAATTATATCAACTGAATCAACGGCTAGAAATTGCAACATAAGTCTTCACAAGAACATTCGAACAAAATAAACGAATGTATTCCACAGTTAATGGTACAACAATCTTCTCGAGAAGCCACTTGGGAGAACAAAAGGTAAATAAAAAACAACAAGGAGCAGATAGAACAAATACATGATAGAAGCTTCGTCCCACATGTTCGTGCTGAAAGCTCATGGAACGTGTTACAAAAGGGTTTTGCAATCCCCGGATCAGCATAGCCAAGGACCCTTTAAGATGCAACTCCCGATTGGAACAACGCTCATAAACCTCTTCACTTGATGTTGAACCTCGAACTCCATATCATGCACTCGTTGGAAGAATGCCTACGAGCTACTAGAAATACCCACCTATTAATTTCCGAAGGTTTCCGGTTATGCAATCGGGTGTTGGGGATACAGGGGAAGCACCGCGCACTCAACTATAATCCTACATCCAACTGTATCCATCCTTCAACACATAACCAGTCATCCTCGGAAACTGTTTACCTCGGACCTTCGAAACGCATCTGCTACACAAGCTGTGGCAATACTCCCGAACTACCTCCCCAGTACTGGGTGATGTCGGGGTTATCTCACCACTAACCGCATAGAAGAGTTTTCGATGTCGGCCGTCTTAAGTATTCTAGAACCGCTGCGATACATTTGTGACGACAACACCTCGGAGCTCAACTCCCCGGGACACTTCCACAACCCCTAAATGACAGGAGGCATCGAGAACAATGTTCTCGTCACAAAGATATCGGAACAATCCAAACAATACTCGCGTGATCCTAAAAAAAATTAGTGAGTTTTTGAGAGTAAAAGAGATAGAACATCGTCAGGAGTTCTCACCGAAGCGATGAAGGGATGAGGAGTAAAAAAAATCCTACTCTCCGATATATATATAGGACTCAAAACATTTTCATGTGTGTGCCTAGACTCAACCGTCAACGATTTGATCAATCAGGGGGGGCTCGTAGGTCGGAGAAGGCTTTGAATACCAACTTGTAATTCCCAATATGTGACTATGCCTCCCACGTGTCGAGGCACGACTTAAAGGCATAAGCACATACTAGAATGATCTCAAGTATGGTATCTTTGCACAACTCATGTAAAAGAGGGGATTAAAATGTAAAAGAGTAGTTGGCTTACACTCGCCACGTCACTCAATGAAATACATTAACATACATCATCCAAATAACATCAGAGTCCGACTACGGACGAAGATCCAAATGAAAGATACCATAAATAAAGCCACACAAGGTCCCGATCATCCTAGTAAGAGCCCTACTGATCCTCGAGATAGGACACGTAGTATCGTCCACGCTCTTCATCGAACTCCCAATACAACTCTGAACCACCACCTGTGTAGTTCTCAACGGTACCTGCATCTGGTGTTGTGTAGAATCTGTGAGCCACAGAGGACTCAGCAATCCCGTTCCCGGGTAGAAATACTATCAAAGCCTTAGGTGTGGAAAAGGCTTAAAACAAGGTTGCAGCAGCACTAGCACTAGCTTACGTGTTTAGAGTGAGAAGAGAACAAGTGCCAACGATCGTCAAAGTGATCACGAAGTGATCCTAACTACACACGTCAAGCATAACCCCACCGTGTTCACTTCTGGCACCCCTTCCGAAAGAGACTGTCACGGTTACTCACGCAGGTAGTGTATTATGAACATGGTGTCAAGCTATCTACAACCAGATATTTACAAATTCCCATCTGCCACATAACCGCGGGCACGGCTTTCGAAAGATCAAACCATGCAGGGGTGTCCCAGGTGTCCCAACTTAGCCCATCACAAGCTCACGATCTACGGAGTCGCAACTCCAAGGTGGGAAGACCCGAGTATTCTCGGAATCCCGTGCTCAAGGTATTCCGACAAAGGTAAAACTAATCCAGCAAGACCTCCCGGCGTGCCGACACCCTGATAGTAGCCGCACGTATCTCGTCTCAGGCCACGACCTAATGGGCGATGCTACAAGTTTTTACCAGCCCTCGGGTATCCCCAAGGTGGCCCTGCAGGACCCCCAGTTTGGACCAACACTCATGTGGAGCACTGGCCCAGGGTTGTGAATTAAGAACTCGGGTTTGCAACGTCCTATGCAAGTTTTAGTTATTAGGCAAATGTAAAACCAAAGTTGGGCCTTGCTGGAAAAGCATTAGCGCTAAGCGGGTTATCGAGGGGGGCCCATAAACCCCAACCATGTTAGGGACGCAAAAACAAGGAACATAACAGCGGTTTAACGGTTCCTAGGTTGGCATGAGTGGAACAAAACACCAAGCAAGAGGCTTAGCCTTCCACCCATTACCAATATATAGATTATTTAGTTTAGGAGTTTATATATTGTGATATCCCAACAATAACTACATCATGAAGCAAGAATCTTCAAATCTTCACCTGCAACTAACAACGCTATAAGAGGGGCTGAGCGTACATAGCCAAACAACGGTTTGCTAGGTGGGTGGTTAGAGAGTTTCATGGCAACAATAGGAGGCTGACAAGCAGACATGGGTGATGGGCCTCTAACCCCTCGTTGGTTACCCCAAGTGGAAGGTGTGAGATGCAGTGTTGTGGAAGTTTTTCCCTTAGCAAAGATGCCAAGGATCGAATCCCCAGAGACTCCTAGGTTCAACAAGTAGGTGTCAACTGCTAACGGCGCCAGATATTAGCAATCAACGTGGACCTGCACACAGATACAAATAACTTTGCTCCCAACGAGTACAGAGAGGTTGTCAATCCCTCCGGCCTTGTAGTTCACAAAGGATTAAACGCAAATGATACTAGTGATAGATAATGTTTGCAATAGTAAGTAATAGCGAAAAGTAAATAGCGGATGTGATCAATGATGGTAATATGGACCGGAGTCTCATGATGTTCACTAGTGATGTCTCTCTCCCAAAAGACGATAAAACAGCTATGTGAGGTAAACGAATTACAGCTGGGCAATTGACACGACCACGAACGCAAACCAATGCTGACTACATTGAAAGAAAGGTTGAGGTTCAAAGCATGGGCGGTACACCAAAGTAAGTAGACCGAAATCCATCAATATCTACTACTAATCATCCACCTTGAGATATCTATCCAGAACATCTCGCTGGTATTAAGTTGCGAGCCCCGCCCATAGTGTAAACTCAAAGCAACAGACAACTGCATTAAAAGAACTTTGCATAAAGTAAACAATCCTTGCACCCGCGGGCACAAGCACCGTTGTTTTCCCCCTTGTGGCAACAGCACATCCCCTCGACTCATGTTTCTGTCACTCAAGCTAGTCATCGAGGGGCATGAACCCACAATCAAGCATAACGTTCCCTCTTGGAGTCACTACGTATTACTTGGCCAAAGCAATAGATAACAACGGAGAACATGCAAGAATTACTTATGAACATAAATATAAAAGAGGTAGATCAAATATATTACTCAATCACAATCTGAACATAATCTCATAATCCATCGGATCCCAGCAAACTCATCATAGCAACAGCATAAGGATTACATATGTGCCTCGATCATGTAGGGCAGCTCACGAGGACTAATTAGTGAAGCACAAGAACGGGAGGAGAACATCACATAGCTACTGGTCATGGACTCATGGTCCAAGGGAGACTACTCACAACTCATCCGGGAGGCGTCCATGGTGGTGGAGAGGCTCCCGATGGTGATCCTCCCCTCCGGCAGGGTGCCGGGAAGAGTTCTCCTGGTGCTCTCGATCTTGGAAGCGGCGGCGGCGGCGGAACAGAGATGAGATCGCGAAAAAGAGTTCCCGTCCCGAGGGTTTCGAAGGACGCTCTAAATATATGC
>LR738714.1:608451006-608499939 GCA_902687465.1 Secale cereale | reverse complement strand
CCCCGGCGCGGCCCAAGGGGGGCGCCGCCAGGGCGCCTGGGGCCCTGGTGCCCCCCCCCCCCTTGGCTGTACTTCGGGCGCAAGGTAGGTTCTGGAACGCTGATTTTTTATATAATTTTTCTGGATTTTTCCTGACAGTTCTCGTAATGTCAAAACCTGAAATACAAAAACAGCCGAAAACAGAAACTGGCACTGGGGTGCACTGGATTAGTAGGTTAGTCCAAATATGATCAAAAGTGTATGGAAGTGTATAAATATCATAGCAATATCACCCAAAAGTGGCATGGAGCAAGCAGAAATTATAGATACATTTTGGACGTATCAATGGGCATCGAGGCAATTTCTAAAGAGCGAGACATCTAGCATAGGCAAAGATAGTAGTGATATCTGGGTAAGATCATCTTGCCTGTTGATTCCACGGAGGGATCGTAACCTTGCTCCTCAAACTCAACCTCGGTAGGAACCTCATACTCTGTATCGTCACCGGGCTGAAAATCACAAAGGACTGAAAGTTTTACAATATGAAACTGAAACATCAAAAAGATTTGCAATGAACATGATGTGCAAATATGATAAAGTGATATCTAGCTTGCCCCCTTTAGTGAAGCAAAACATAAATGCAGGGGCACCTTCAAGGTTTAAGTGATGACTAGATACAATGATTTCAAAATAAACGATATCACAATCATGCAAAAGACAATGCTACTTTGGAACAATGCACATTACACTTAGAATGACAATCATGCTCTCAGTAGTTGGTGCTTGAAGAAAGAAGGTGGAGACTCAAAAAGTAAAAGAATGGTTATGTGCTAGAGCTTTTTATTTTGAAAACATAGAAGCAATTTTGTCAACGGTAGTAGTACTTCATATGTGTCATGCATAAGACATCCTATAAGTTGCAAGCCTCATGCATCGAATACCAATAGTGCTCGCACCTTGTCCTAATTAGCTCGGATTTCCATGGATTGTCATTGCATTACATATGTTTCAACCAAGTGTCACAAAGGGGTACCTCTATGCCACCTGTACAAAGGTCCAAGGAGATAAATCGCATTTGATTTCTCGTTTTTGATAGATCTCAACTTGAGGACATCCATACCGGGACAACGTAGAAAATAGATGATGGACTCCTCTTTAATGCATAAGCATATTCTCATAAGAGATTGAGGATTAATGTCCAAGCTAAAACTTCCACCATGATACATGGCTTTGGTTGGCGGCCCAATGTTCTTCTCTAACAATATGCATACTCAACCATTCAACCCATGGCAAATCACCCTTACTTCAGAGAAGACGAACATGCATAGCAACTCACATGATATTCAACAAAAGTGTGACAGTTGATGGCGTCCCCAGAAACATGGTTACCGCTCAGCAAGCAACTTATAAGAAATAAGATACATAAGCAACATATTCTTTACCACAATAGTTTTTAAGCTACTTTCCCATGAGCTATATATTGCAAAGTTAGTCCGCTTAGTACAGGTGGAGGTTAGCAAAAGACTGGAAGCGACCAACTAAGAGAGCAATGACGGTCATAATCATGCAGAGCGACAAAGCAACATTGAATCAGGCATGGTAGTTATATCGCTACTCAGAAATAAAAGATCATCAAGGCTTGACAGACTTTCTTTACAGTCTTAAATATGCGTGAGCATACGCCAAGTCAATCAAAATAAATTCTCGAAGGAAGATATTACTAAACCATACCACATCATAGGCAAACAAATCAAGTTGGTATTCCAATAACACATTGGGAACCCCCCAGCTATTTGAGACTAACCATAAGAAAACCTGAACTACTAAGCGCCATTATGCACGTAGCATCTGTATCATAGACATATTAACCAATGCAACGGAAGCAAACTCTCTTAATAAGGTGAGCATGATAATTAAAGAGAGTTCAAGCAACCAACTAAACAAAAGCTCTTTGAAAAGATAAGCATGAATACTAAGAGCAGAGCATGATAGTAGCTATTAAAAGACAAAGAACACACACAGCAAAGATAGACATGAAAGTTCTATGTTATGTTCTAGGTAGAAGTGGAGTGTGTTTCTCTCCCACATAAAGAACGCTGAGTTCCGACTCATTATGAAAAACTAAAAAGAAAACTAAAAGCAAGACGCTCCAAGCATAGCACATAACACATGAAGTGATAAAAATATAGTGGAACGAAAGACGAACTGATAATGTTGATGGAGAAGGGGATGCACGGGGGCATCCCCAAGCTTAGACGCTTGAGTCTCTTTGAATATTTCTTGGGGGTGCACGGGGGCATCCCCAAGCTTGAGCGCTTGACACTCCTGAATCTTTTTATCATCTTCCCTCGCACACTTGAAAACTCCCTTCATACATAACTCATCATAATCTGATTAGCGAGGTTAGTAACCTTAATAGAATAATTGCACCTTGCTGGAAATAAAGATATTCTTGAAGTTCTACAGTTTCTCAAGATTGCCAAAAGGTTTTTGCAAAGAAAAAGCAAGCTCTTGGTTCGCAAAATGAAGGAAAGACAAAACAGGACAGAATCTGTGAAAAACAGAACAGCAGGTAGTAAATGATTTGTTCGGGGCACTTCTGCAACTCAAATCAAAAAACTCAGAACAGACGCACGAAAGACAATTATATAGAGAACGCTGTCGAAAAAATTCAGACCAAAAAGAAGATCTGGTGATTTTATACGAATTTTTCTATCCAAGGACGGAATCTGTTTCCTGGACAGCACCTCACAACTTTTGAACTTTCTAGCAATCAGAGGCTATACTTGGCACAAATATGAAAAGCAAAGATACAATGATGATGCTACTGTAGTAAAAAACATAAAGACACAACAAAAGCAAAATATAAATTTTATTCATGTGGGCTGCCTCCCAAAAGCGCTTTCTTTTATGCCTTTAAGCTAGGCATAATGCATATAGATCAAGTTTTATCAAGAGTAAAAGAATAGCTAGCCCGTACAACGGGCTCAAAAGGTAAGTTGATCTTCTTTCGAGGGAAGTGTTCCATCCCTTTCTTGAGAGGAAACTGAAATTTTATATTACCCTCTTTCATGTCAATGATAGCACCAACGGTGCGTAAAAAGGGACGTCCCAAAATAATTGGACATGAAGGATCACATTCAATATCCATAATAGTGAAATCAACGGGAACGTAATTGTCATTGACAATGATAAGAACGTCGTCGATCCTCCCCAAAGGTTTCTTTATGGAAGAATCAACGAGAAAAATCACCAAAAGAACAAGAATCAAAAGGTTTCAATTTAAGCATATCATATAGTCTTTTGGGCATAATGGAAGTACTAGCTACAATATCACATAAAGCATAGCATGAGAAGTTGTTTATCTTAATTTTAATCATAGGATCCCAACCATCCTCTAGCTTCCTAGGTATGGAGGCTTCTACTCTAAGTTTCTCCTCCCTAGCTTTGATGAGAGCATTAGTGATATGCTTTGTGAAGGCAAGGTTAAGCGTGCTAGTGTGGGGATCTTTGGCCATTCCTTGTAGAAAGGTGACAACTTCTGAAATACTACAATTATCAAAATCTATTTTATCATTATTGGACAGAATTGTAGTGTCATCCTCTTTGTTTGAATCGCTCTCTATTATAAGAGTTTGAACGTCTTCCCAAGTTTGGGGAAGCTTAGGAGCAATTTTAAACTGAGGCTCATACTCTTTTCCTGGAAGACCATGCCATGGGCATAACCCTCCGTCAAGACTAATATAATCACAAGGTTTATTACTTTTGTAGATCCCGACAGTGGTGATTGGTGTAATGGAAGAAGGGGTGTACTCCTCCCATCTAGTGTTTTTGGTGGGACCCATAATAGCAAGCAAGCAAGATAACTATTTTTGTGATTTTTGATAAAAGATACTAAAGCAAAAATGAAAGGTAAACTAACAATACTAAAAAGCAAAGGTAAAAGATAGCATGCAACTCCCCTATCCTGAAGAGTGGAGTCCCCGGCAACGGCGCCAGAAAAACTCCTTGATGGGCCTCTAACCCCTCGTTGGTTACCCCAAGTGGAAGGTGGGAGATGCAGTGTTGTGGAAGTTTTTCCCTTAGAAAAGATGCCAAGGATCGAATCCCCAGAGACTCCTAGGTTCAACAAGTAGGTGTCAACTGCTAACGGCGCCAGATATTAGCAATCAACGTGGACCTGCACACAGATACAAATAACTTTGCTCCCAACGAGTACAGAGAGGTTGTCAATCCCTCCGGCCTTGTAGTTCACAAAGGATTAAACGCAAATGATAGTAGTGATAGATAATGTTTGCAATAGTAAGTAATAGCAAAAAGTAAATAGCGGATATGATCAATGATGGTAATATGGACCGGAGTCTCATGATGTTCACTAGTGATGTCTCTCTCCCAAAAGACGATAAAACAGCTATGTGAGGTAAACGAATTATAGCTGGGCAATTGACAGGACCACGAACGCAAACCAATGCTGACTACATTGCAAGAAAGGTTGAGGTTCAAAGCATGGGCGGTACGCCAAAGTAAGTAGACCGAAATCCATCAATATCTACTACTAATCATCCACCTTGAGATATCTATCCAGAACATCTCGCTGGTATTAAGTTGCGAGCCCCACCCATAGTGTAAACTCAAAGCAACAGACAACTGCATTGAAAGAACTTTGCGTAAAGTAAACAATCCTTGCACCCGCGGGCACAAGCACCGTTGTTTTCCCCCTTGTGGCAACAGCACATCCCCTAGACTCGTGTTTCTGTCACTCAAGCTAGTCATCGAGGGGCATGAACCCACAATCAAGCATAACGTTCCCTCTTTGAGTCACTACGTATTACTTGGCCAAAGCAATAAATAACAACGGAGAACATGCAAGAATTACTTATGAACATAAATATAAAAGAGGTAGATCAAATATATTACTCAATCACAATCTAAACATAATCTCATAATCCATCGGATCCCAGCAAACTCATCATAGCAACAGCATAAGGATTACATATGTGCCTCGATCATGTAGGGCAGCTCACGAGGACTAATTAGTGAAGCACAAGAACGGGAGGAGAACATCACATAGCTACTGGTCATGGACTCATGGTCCAAGGGAGACTACTCACAACTCATCCGGGAGGCGTCCATGGTGGTGGAGAGGCTCCATATGGTGATCCTCCCCTTCGGCAGGGTGCCGGGAAGAGTTCTCCTGGTGCTCCCGATCTTGGAAGCGGCGGCGGCGGCGGAACAGAGATGAGATCGCGAAAAAGAGTTCCCGTCCCGAGGGTTTCGAAGGACTCTCTAAATATATGCCAAAGGGGGGCACCAGACGGGGCTCGGGGGGCCCCGGCGCCCCCCCGGCGCGGCCCAGAGGGGGCGCGCCGCCAGGGCGCCTGGGGCCCTGGTGGCCTCCCCCCCCCCCGGCTGTACTTCGGGCGCAAGGTAGGTTATGGAACGCTGATTTTTTATATAATTTTTCTGGATTTTTCCTGACAGTTCTCGTAATGTGAAAACCTGAAATACAAAAACAGCCGAAAACAGAAACTGGCACTGGGGTGCACTGGATTAGTAGGTTAGTCCAAATATGATCAAAAGTGTATGGAAGTGTATAAATATCATAGCAATATCACCCAAAAGTGGCATGGAGCAAGCAGAAATTATAGATACATTTTGGACGTATCAATGGGCATCGAGGCAATTTCTAAAGAGCGAGACATCTAGCATAGGCAAAGATAGTAGTGATATCTGGGTAAGATCATCTTGCCTGTTGATTCCACGGAGGGATCGTAACCTTGCTCCTCAAACTCAACCTCGGTAGGAACCTCATACTCTGTATCGTCACCGGGCTCTAACCAAACACAACAATGCAACAACGGAACACAATCAATCATAATGCAATGCTCAGACACATGATGCATGAACATGATGAACAAGGACAAGAGTAGATATGATGTATGGCCTAGGGTCACAGAAGTGCAACAACATCATAATCAAACAAGATCACTCACAAGAAAGAAAACAAACAAAAGAACAACTATCAAGATTATGTAGGTTGTTCAAACAAGCATCCAACAAGTTTTAAAGGAGTTGGTTAACATGGCAAGGGTGTAACTAATATTACAGCAACATGCTAGCACATTTAAATGGGCTGGAAATAATAAACAACAATTTCCAGAAACTCCCATATTAATTTAAATGCATTTGGGACAGATCTGAAAAACTTATGTGATAAAGTTGTCAAACATGCTAAACAATAGCACCACAATATTCTACACATTTTTCACCCCAAATGCATATAAAGTTTGTTAAATTTGGAGTTGTAGATATTTAGTTATGAATTTTACAAGTTTAGGCATATTTAAAACAACAATAAATTCAAACAACATTTTAAATGTTTTTAAACATGGCAGCAACCAGCATATTCATAATCTACATGAAATTCTAAGCACTTTTCATATAGGACTTATTTTTATCAGAAGAATATTTTCACAGATATTAATTGAACAAGAAAAAGGCAGCAAAAAGAAAAAGAAAAGAAAAAAGAAAAACAATAAGCGCAGGGGTCAGACTGACCCAGGCTCATCTAGCCAGAGCCGCTGACAAGGGGGCCCGGCCACGCTGAGTTGGCGCCAGCGGGTGTGCGCGGGGGCTGGAGAGCACAGTGAGGCTGGCAGGTGGGGCCTACGTGTCAGCCTCCCGCGAAAATAAAAAAGTGAAGGAAATATGCCCTAGAGGCAATAATAAAGTTATTATTTATTTCCTTATATCATGATAAATGTTTATTATTCATGCTAGAATTGTATTAACCGGAAACTTAGTACATGTGTGAATACATAGACAAAACAGTATGTCCCTAGTATGCCTCTACTAGACTAGCTCATTGATCAAAGATGGTTATGTTTCCTAGCCATAGACATGAGTTGTCATTTGATCAACGGGATCACATCATTAGGAGAATGATGTGATGGACAAGACCCATCCGTTAGCATAGCACTATGATCGTTTAGTTTTACTGCTATTGCTTTCTTCATGACTTATACATGTTCCTATGACTATGAGATTATGCAACTCCCGAATACCGTAGGAACACCTTGTGTGCTATCAAACGTCACAACGTAACTGAGTGATCATAAAGATGCTCTACAGGTGTCTCCGAAAGTATTCGTGGTGTTGGCATAGATCAAGATTAGGATTTGTCACTCCGAGTGTCGGAGAGGTATCTCTGGGCCCTCTCGGTAACACACATCACAAATAAGCCTTGCAAGAAAAAGACTAAATGAGTTAGTCACGAGATGATGTGTTGCGGAACGAGTAAAGAGACTTGCCGGTAACGAGATTGAACTAGGTATAGAGATACCGACGATCGAATCTCGGGCAAGTAACATACCGTTTGACAAAAGGAACAACGTATGTTGTTATGCGGTTCTGACCGATAAAAGATCTTCGTAGAATATGTAGGAGCCAATATGAACATCCAGGTTCCGCTATTGGTTATTGACCGGAGATGAGTCTCGGTCATGTCTACATAGTTCTCGAACCCGTAGGGTCCGCACGCTTAACGTTTGATGACGATCGGTATTATGAGTTTATGAGTATTGATGTACCGAAGGTAGTTCGGAGTCCCGGATGAGATCACGGACATGACGAGGAGTCTCGGAATGTCCGAGACATAAAGATTGATATATTGGACGACTATATTCGGACACCGGAAGTGTTCCGGAAAAGTTTCGGATTTATCGGGAATGCCGGAGGGGGTTACCGGAACCCCCTACGAGAGGGGATGGTCCATAGTGGGCCTAAAGGGAAAGAGAGAGGCAGCCCATAGGGCTGGCCGGCGCCCCCACCTAGGGTTCCTAGTTGGACTAGGATTGGGGGGGCGCCACCTCTCCTATTCCTTTCCCTCTTCTTTCTTCTGGTGAATCCTACTAGGAATAGGATTGCAATCCTATTCCTAGTAGGACTCCTTTCCTAGCCGCACCAGGAGGAGTTGGCCGGCCTCCCTCCCTTGCTCCTTTATATACGGGGGCAGGGGGCACCCAAAGATACACAAGTTGAATTGTTTTAGCCGTGTGCGGTGCCCCCCTCCACAGAATCACACCTCGGTCATACCGTCGCGGAGCTTAGGCGAAGCCCTGCGCCGGTGAACACATCATATCCGTCACCACGCCGTCGTGCTGACGAAACTCTCCCGTGAAGCTCAACTGGATCAAGAGCTCGTGGGACGTCATCAAGCTCAACGTGTGCTGAACGCGGAGGTGCCGTACGTTCGGTGCTTGATCGGTTGGATCGCGAAGAAGTTTGATAACATCAACCGCGTCACTTGACGCTTCCGCTCCCGGTCTACGAGGGTACGTAGACACACTCTTCCCTCTCATTGCTATGCATCTGGTAGATAGATCTTGCGTGATCATAGGAAAATTTTAAAATACTACGTTCCCCAACAGTGGCATCATGAGCCAGGTCTATGCGTAGATGATATGCACGAGTAGAACACAATGAGATTGTGGACGATACTAGTCATACTGCTTACCAGCATGTCATACTTTGCTTCGGCGGTATTGTGAGATGAAGCGGCCCGGACCGACATTACGCGTACGCTTACGCGAGACTGGTTTCACCGTTACGAGCACTCGTTGCTTAAAGGTGACTAGCGGGTGTCTGTCTCTCTCACTTTAGCTGAATCAAGTGTGGCTACGCCCGGTCCTTGTGAAGGTTAAAACAGCACATACTTGACGAAACATCGTTGTGGTTTTGTATGCGTAGGTAAGAACGGTTCTTGCTAAGCCTGTAGCAGCCACGTAAAACTTGCAACAAACAAAGTAGAGGACGTCTAACTTGTTTTTGCAGGGCATGTTGTGATGTGATATGGTCAAGACATGATGAGTTATACGGTTTTGTATGAGATGATCATGTTTTGTAAAGTTATCGGCAACTGGCAGGAGCCATATGGTTGTCGCTTTATTGTATGAAATGCAATCGCCATGTAATTGCTTTACTTTATCACTAAGCGGTAGCGATAGTCGTGGAAGCAATAGTTGGCGAGACGACAACGATGCTACGATGAAGATCAAGGTGTCAAGCCGGTGACGAAGGTGATCATGACGGTGCTTTGGAGATAGAGATCAAAAGCACAAGATGATGATGGCCATATCATGTCACATATTTTGATTGCATGTGATGTTTATCTTATTATGCTTCTTATTTTGCTTAGAACGACGGTAGCATTATAAGATGATCCCTTACTAAATTTCAAGGTATAAGTGTTCTCCCTGAGTATGCACCGTTGCGAAAGTTTGTCGTGCCGAGACACCACGTGATGATCGGGTGTGATAAGCTCTACGTTCAAATACAACGGGTGTAAGCCAGTTTTGCACACGCAGAATACTCAGGTTAAACTTGACGAGCCTAGCATATACAGATATGGCCTCGGAACACTGGAGACCGAAAGGTCGAGCGTGAATCATATAGTAGATATGATCAACATAAGATGTTCACCATTGAAACTACTCCATCTCACGTGATGATCGGACATGGTTTAGTTGATTTGGATCACGTGATCATTTAGATGACCGGAGGGATGTCTATCTAAGTGGGAGTTCTTAAGTAATATGATTATATTGAACTTTAATTTATCATGAACTTAGTCCTGGTAGTATTAGCATATCTATGTTGTAGATCAATAGCTCGCGATGTTGCTCCCCGTTTATTTTATATGTTCCTAGAGAAAACTAAGTTGAAAGATGTTAGTAGCAATGATGCGGAATTGTTCCGTGATCTGAGGATTATCCTCATTGCTGCACAGAAGAATTATGTCCTTGATGCACCGCTAGGTGACAGACCTATTGCAGGAGCAGATGTAGACGTTATGAACGTTTTGACAAAAGCTAGATATGATGACTACTTGATAGTTTAAGTGCACCATGCTTTACGGCTTAGAACCGGGACTTCAAAAACGTTTTGAACGCCATGGAGCATATAAGATGTTCCAAGAGTTGAAATTAGTATTTCATACTCATGCCCGTGTCGAGAGGTATAAGACCTCTGACAGTACTTTGCCTACAAGATGGAGGAGAATAGCTCAACCAGTGAGCATGTGCTCAGATTGTCTGGGTACTACAATTACTTTAATCAAGTGGGAGTTAATCTTCCAGATAAGATAGTAATTGACAAAGTTCTCTAGTCACTATCACCAAGTTAGTAGAACTTCGTGATAAACTATAATATGCAAGGGATGACGAAAGGAATTCCCAGCTCTTCGCGATACTGAAGTAGGCGAAGGTAGAAATCATGAAAAAGCATCAAGTGTTGATGGTTAACAAGACCACTTGTTTCAAGTAAAGGGCAAAGGGATAGAAGGGGAACTTCAAGAAGAATGACAAGCAAGTTGTCACTCCCGTGAAGAAACCCAAAGCTAAACTCAAGCCTGAAACAAGTGCTTATACTTCAAAGGAAATGGTCACTAAAAGTGGAACTGCCCTAGATACTTGGCGGATAAGGAGGATGGCAAAGTGAACAAAGGTATATTTGATATACAGATTATTAATGTGTATTTTACTAGTGTTCATAGCAACCCCTCGGTATTTGATATTGGTTCAGTTGCTAAAGAGTAGTAACTCGAAGTGGGAGTTGCATAATGAACATAAACTAGTTAAAGGATGAAGTGACGATGTATATTGGAAGCAGTTCCAAGATTGATATGATCATCATCGCACACTCCCTATACTTTCGGGATTAGTGTTGAACCTAAATAACTGTTATTTGGTGTTTGTGTTGAGCATGAATGTGATTTGATCATGTTTATTGCAATACGGTTATTCATGTAAGTTAGAGAATAATTGTTGTTCTGTTTACATGAATAAAACCTTCTATGGTCATACACCCAATGAAAATAGTTTGTTGGATCTCGATCGTGTGATACACATAATATTGAAGCCAAAAGATGCAAGGTTAATAATGATAGTGCAACTTATTTGTGGCACTGCTGTTTAAGTCATATTGGTGTAAAACGCATGAAGAAACTCCATAATGATGGACTTTTGGAATCACTTGATTATGAATCACTTGGTGCTTGCGAACCATGCCTCATGGGCAAGATGACTAAAACTCCGTTCTCCGGAACTATGGAGCGAGCAACGTATTTGTTGGAAATCATACATACTGATGTATGCGGACCAATGATTGTTGAAGCTCGCGGCGGGTATCGTTATTTTCTGACCTTCACTGATGATTTGAGCAGATATAGATATATCTACTTAATGAAGCACAAGTCTGAAACATTTGAAAAGTTCAAAGAATTTCAGAGTGAAGTAGAGAATCATCGTAACAAGAAAATAAAGTTTCTACGATCTGATCGTGGAGGAGAATATTTGAGTTACGAGTTTGGTCTTCATTTGAAACAATGTGGAATAGTTTCACAGCTCACGCCACCCGGAACACCACAGTATAATGGTGTGTCCGAACGTCGTAACTGTACTTTATTGGATATGGTGCGATCTATGATGTCTCTTACCGATTTACCACTATCATTTTGGGTCATGCATTAGAGACAGCTGCATTCACGTTAAATAAGGGCCTCATCTGAATCCGTTGAGACAACGCCTTAAGAACTGTGGTTTGGCAAGAAACCAAAGTTGTTGTTTCTTAAAGTTTGGGACTGCGATGCTTATGTGAAAAAGTTTCAACATGATAAGCTCGAACCCAAACCGGAGAAGTAAATCTTCATAGGATACCCAAAAGAGACTGTTGGGTACACCTTCTATCACAGATCCGAAGGCAAGATATTCGTTGCTAAAAATGGATCCTTTCTAGAGAAGGAGTTTCTCTCGAAAGAAGTGAGTGGGAGGAAAGTAGAACTTGATGAGGTAATTGTACCTTCTCCCGGATTGGAAAGTAGTACATCACAGGAAATTGTTCCAGTGATTCCTACACCAATTAGTGAGGAAGTTAATGATAATGATCATGAAACTTCGGATCAAGTTTCTGCTGAACGTCGTAGATCAACCAGAGTACGTTCCGCACCAGAGTGGTACGGCAACCCAGTTCTGGAAATCATGTTACTAGACCATGATGAACCTACGAACTATGAGGAAGCGATGATGAGCCCAGATTCCGAAAAATGGCCTGAAGCCATGAAATCTGAGATGGGATCCATGTATGAGAACAAAGTGTGGACTTTGGTTGACTTGCCCGATGATCGGCAAGCCATCGAAAATAAATGGATCTTCAAGAGGAAGACCGACGCAGACGGTAATATTACTGTTTACAAAGCTCGACTTGTTGCGAAAGGTTTTCAACAAGTTCAAGGAGTTGACTACGATGAGACTTTCTCACCTGTAGCGATGCTTAAGTCTGTCCGAATCATGTTAGCAATTGCCGCATTTTATGATCATGAAATCTGGCAAATGGATGTCAAAACTACATTCCTGAATGGATATCTCAAAGAAGAGTTGTATATGATACAACCAGAAGGTTTTGTCGATCCAAAAGGTGCTAACAAATTATGCAAGCTCCAGCGATCCATCTATGGACTGGTGCAAGCATCTCGGAGTTGGAATATACGCTTTGATGAGGTGATCAAAGCATATGGTTTTATACAGACTTTTGGAGAAGCCTATATTTACAAGAAGTGAGTGGGAGCACTACAACCTTTCTGATAAGTATATGTGAATGACATATTGTTGATCGGAAATGATGTAGAATTTTCTGGAAAGCATAAAGGAGTGTTTGAAAGGAGTTTTTCAAAGAAAGACCTCGGTGAAGCTACTTACATATTGAGCATCAAGATCTATATAGATAGATCAAGACGCTTGATAAGACTTTCGATGAGTACATACCTCGATAATTTTTTTGAAGTAGTTCAAAATGGATCAGTCAAAGAAGAAGTTCTTGCCTGACTTGTAAGGTGTGAAGTTGAGTAAGACTCAAAGCCAGACCACGGCAAAAAAATATAGAGAGAATGAAAGTCATTCCCTATGCCTCAGACATAGGTTCTATAAAGTATGCCATGCTGTGTACAAAACACGTTGTGTACCTTGCCAAGAGTTTGACAGGGAGGTACAATAGTGATCCAGGAGTAGATCACTGTACAGCGGTCAAAATTATCCTTAGTAATTGGATGACTAAGGAAATATTTCTCGATTATGGAGGTGATGAAGAGTTTGTCGTAAAGGGTTACGCCGATGCAAGCTTTGACACTAAATCCAGATTACTCTAAGTATCAATCTGGATGCGTATTGAAAGTGGGAGCAATTAGCTAGAGTAGCTCCATGCAGAGCATTGTAGACATAGAAATTTGCGAAATACATAGGGATTTGTATATGATAGACCCGTTGACTAAACTTCTCTCACAAGCAAAACATGATCACACCTTATTACTCTTGGGTATTAATCACATAGCGATGTGAACTAGATTATTGACTCTAGTAAACCCTTTGGGTGTTGGTCACATAACGATGTGAACTATCGGTATTAAATCACATGGCGATGTGAGCTAGATTATTGACTCTAGTGCAAGTGGGAGACTGAAGGAAATATGCCCTAGAGGCAATAATAAAGTTATTATTTATTTCCTTATATCATGATAAATGTTTATTATTCATGCTAGAATTGTATTAACCGGAAACTTAGTACATGTGTGAATACATAGACAAAACAGTATGTCCCTAGTATGCCTCTACTAGACTAGCTCATTGATCAAAGATGGTTATGTTTCCTAGCCATAGACATGAGTTGTCATTTGATCAACGGGATCACATCATTAGGAGAATGATGTGATGGACAAGACCCATCCGTTAGCATAGCACTATCTTGCCACTGGCCGTATAGGAGAGATTTTTGATGTCGGCCGTCTTAAGTATTTAGTACTGCCGCGATATGCTTGTGTCAATGATACCCCGAAGCTCAACTCCTCGGGAACAGGAGGCATCGAGAACAATATCCTTGTCACAAGAACATCAAAACAATCCCAGAATACTCGCGGGATCCTAAAAAAAATTTTGGTGCAATTTTTGAAAGTAGAAGAGAAAAGAGTAATCGTCAAGAGTCCTCACCAGAGAGAAAGGGGATGAGAAGCAAAGAAATCCTACTCTTCGATATATATATAGGACTCAAAACATTTTTCAGTGTGTGCCTAGACTCAACCGTCAACGATTCGATCAAACAGTGGGGGCTTCTAGGTCGGAGAAGGCTCTGAATACCAACTTGTAATGCCCAGGATGGAGTTATACCTCCTACGTGTCGAGGCACGACTTAAAGGCATAAATCCATCCTAGAATGATCTCAAGTTTGGTATCTTTGCACGACTCATGTAAAAGAGGGATTAAAATGCAAAAGGAGATAGTTGGCTTACACTCGCCACTTCACACAATACATTACATAAGCAATACATCATTCACAACATCACAACCCGACTACGGGTGAAGATCCAAAAGAAAGATACCAAAACAACAAAAGCCACAGGTCAGGATCGAATCCTAGTAGAAACCACTACTGAACATCGAAACGTCACAAGCAAATGGCCACAAACTCTTCATCGAACTCCTGGGTGAAGAACCGATCCAACTCCTGCATCAAACTCGGCTGAACCTGCATCTGGTGTGGTGAAGTAACTGTGAGCCACAGAGGACTCAGCAATCCCGTTCCCGGGTAACAAGACTATTTAAGCCTTGGGTGAGGACAAGGCTGAAGAAAGAATAAGAGGTGAAGGAACAAACAAGAGTCTGCAGCAGCAACTAGCACTAACTTACGCAAAAGAGAGCGAGAAGAGAAGTGCATCGGTCGAAAGATGATCACGAAGTGATCCTAGCTAAAGCCGGTCAAACATAACCCCACCGTGTTCAACTCCCGAATCCCTATTCGGAAATTGACAGTCACGGTACACACGCTGGTAGTGTATTAGAACATTGTGTCAAGTTATCTACAGCCGGAATTAACAAGCTCCCATCTGCCACATAACCGCGGGCACGGCTTTCGAAAGTTCAAACCCTGCAGGGGTGTTCCAACTTGGCCCATCACAAGCCCACGATCCGCGAAGTCGCAACTCCATAGGTGGGAAGACCCGAGTATTCTCGGAATCCCGTGCTCAAGTTAAACCGAACTAAGGTAAGGCTAATCCAGCAAATCCTCCCGGCGTGTCGACACCCTGATAGTAGCCGCGCGTATCTAAGTCTCAGGACACGACCGGATGGGCGATGCTACAGGTATACCAGATACCTCGGGTTGCCCCAAGGCGGCCCTGCAGGACCCCCGTTTGGGACCAACGCCATCAGCGCTGGCCCCCCCTGCTATGTAGAATTAAGAATCCTCGGGGACGCGACCCCCTATGCAAAATTAATTATTTAATTAAGTTTGTTATGATGAGGCAAATAGTACCAAATGTTGGGACTTGCTGGAAAAGACTTAGCACTTAGCGGTTTATCAAGGGGGTCCCATACACCCCAACCGTGTTAGGAACGCATAATCAAGGAACATAACACCGGTTTATACGGTTCCTAACGGCATGAGTGGAACAAAACACCAAGCAAAAGGCTTAGCCTTCCACCCTACCAGTATATAGATGATTTCATTTTAAGCATTTATATAGTGTGATATAACCCAACCAAACTTCAACATGAAGCAAGCATCTTCAATCTTCACCTGCAACTAGCAATGCTATAAGAAGGGCTGAGCGAAGCGTACTTAGCCAAGCAACGGTTTGCGTAGGTAGGGTGGTTAAACATGGCAATGGTTACAAGTAGGAGGCTGACAGGAAAACATGGGCATCGAGGCAAAACTAAAGATCGAGACTACTAGCAATAGGCAAAGATAGTAATGGTATCCGGGTTCGGTCATCTTGCCTGGGATTCCACAGAGGAGAAGAACAGATCCTCGAAGTAGACGGAGCAACAGTCGAGCGAATCCTCACAACTCCGGAACGAAACCGAAGCTAACAAGAGAGCAACCGGAAAGAAGAAACAACACGGTAAACATACAAGCATAAACATGGCATACAATGCACAAGCAAGCATGATGCATGTCCGGTTTAAATATGCATGGCATGGCAAGTGCACAAACAACACTACAAATTAAGTGGAGCTCAATATGCAACGAGTTGCATATTGACAAAACACCACAATTTAATTATTTAGTTGACTCTCGTTATTTACAAGACAAGATTAAATGTTTTTTTAACATGGCAAGAGGTGAAACATAAAGAAACTACACTATTAAGACATTTTAAATGAGGCCGGAAATAACAACAACATATCCGGAAATCCCCATGAGCATGTTTAATAATTATAAGCAAACAACAATTCACACATATTAATGTTGTTAACATGATGCGGATGACATGATCAAGTTTATGCAAGTTTTATTAAAAGGGTTGACTTAAGAGGAAGACAAGAAGCATCGTCACCGTGGTGGAAAGAAAAGAGTGCCACGGCAACGATTCCGAAAATGATGCCACGGCAACATATCGGTACCGGTAACTCGTTGAGAGTCCGATGCAAAAGATAGATGGCATGATGACATGATGCAATGCAAAAATAAATAACACAAGCAGAACTGAAACACACGGGCAACCCGGAACATCTGGAATCTTCGGGAATCTTCTGGGACGTCGGTCTCGGGCGTCACACCCAGAGCCACTGTTGTGCTGTTGACTTCTTTTCCTTTTCATTTATCTTCAGCCAGAAAAGAAAAAGAAAAGCACAGACTAAAAGGAAAAGAGTTAGGGGACAAGAAAAATATCCCATGCTCCTTGATTTATGCCCTATTTAATAAAATTGACTTGGACATTTTTGGAGGCAGAAAAATAAAAGGAGTTTGAATATGGTTCAAACTCTTGTCATTTTAAAACCCAACCAAATCAATTCTAAATGGGGTGATATTTGGCAGAGAGGGTGTAGACATGGTGCAAAGTTTTTAGGAAAAGAAAGAACAGTAATGGGCTTGGCTTGGTGACTTGCACAAAGGAGTAAACAAAGGTCAGAAAAGAAAAAGAAAGAACAAGAAGAAGAAGAAGAAGAAGAAGAAGAAGAAGAGTGAAACAAGGAGGGGGCTAGGGTTTAGCAAGTCAAGGTTGGCTAGAGCCACACTCACAACATCACAAGGGTCTCACACAACCATCACAACAAGAAAGTAAACTATGATGCCATGATGATGAAAGCAATGCATGGATGCAAAATAAAATAAATGACATGGCAATGCAAAAAAAGAGCTCAAATGACAAGAACCCCCAAGGATAAGGACAAGGATCAAAATGAGAATTGCTTTATTTCCATTATAGGAAAGTATCACATATGGGGTGTTACATAATGTCATTGACTCTAAATGGGTTTTTAAAGTGAAGAAGCATTCTGATGGTTCTATTGAGCGCTACAAGGCACGGCTGGTTGCCCGAGGATTTCAGCAGCGCTATGGTCTTGACTATGAAGACATCTTCGGTCCAGTGGTTAAGCCTACTACCATCAGGCTTCTTCTCTCTCTTGCAGTTACTCGGGGGTGGTCTCTTCGTCAGCTGGATGTGCAGAATGCTTTTCTCCATGGTGTATTGGAGGAGGAGGTTTACATGCGGCAGCCTCCTGGTTTTTCTGATGTTGATCGTCCTGATTATCTATGTCGTCTCACCAAAGCAATCTATGGTTTTAAGCAGGCTCCTCGTGCTTGGCATGCTCGTCTTGCGACAGCTCTTCGTGCTCATGGTTTTGCATCATCGGCTGCTGACTCTTCATTATTTCTTCTACAAAGGCCTGAAGTCACTATGTATCTCCTGGTCTATGTGGATGATATTATACTTGTCAGTTCCTCTCCGTTGGTTGCAACTGCTCTTGTTCGATCTCTTGGTGCTGATTTTGCTGTCAAAGATCTTGGGACGCTTCACTACTTCCTTGGCGTGGAAGTCACTTCCGGTTCTGATGGTCTTGTTATGATGCAGAAGAAGTACTCCTTGGATTTGTTGCAGCGAGCTGGGATGCTTAAGTGCAAACCGACGACTACACCTATGTCTGCTACTGACAAGATCACTGCTGTGGATGGTGAGCTTCTGACTGCTGCTAACGCAACACAGTATAGGAGCATTGTTGGTGGGCTTCAGTACTTGACGATCACACGTCCAGATATTTCCTTTGCTGTCAACAGGGTATGTCAGTATCTCCAGGCACCTCGTGACACTCATTGGTCTGCGGTTAAGCGCATTTTGCGCTACATTCGCTTCACGTTGTCCTATGGTTTGCACATTCGACCGAACCCCTCTGGGGTCATCTCGGCGTATTTTTATGCAGATTGGGCTGGCAGTCCAGATGATAGGCTATCCACGGGGGGCTATGCTGTGTTCTTTGGTTCTACCTTGGTCGCCTGGAGTGCTCGGAAACAAGCTACTATTTCGCGTAGCAGTACTGAAGCTGAGTATAAGGCTGTGGCTAATGGAACTGCAGAAATCATTTGGATACAGTCTTTGCTTCAGGAGTTGGGTATATCTCAGTCACAGTCTCCTATTCTTTGGTGTGATAACATCGGTGCTACATACCTATCTGCTAATCTGGTATTTCATGCCCGAACGGAACACATTGAAGTGGACTATCATTTTGTACGGGAACGGTTATCTCAGAAGCAACTACATATCAAGTTCATCTCTTCTAAGGATCAACTTGCAGACATCTTCACCAAGCCATTGCCTCTACCACAGTTCAAGACTTGTCGGCGCAACCTTACCCTTCTAGATTCTTTAGGAAGTGGCTAATATTGAGGGAGGGTGTTAGACTCTATAGCTTATGTATATGTGTACGTATGATGTAACGTTGTACCCCTTCATTATATATATGAGAGATAGGCCACCCCTAAAGGGTTGAGCCAGTTCCCCCAAACCTATTGTCTTACACCCTATAAATTCGTGTCTCGTGCAAATGCTTGGTGTCCACCCCCTCTGCCAAAGCAACATGCTTGTTATTTCTTGCGATGTTGGTGGTTGTTTCGTATATGCATCAAAGAACCAAAAGCGCACGCTTCCTGCAGCGGCTGATTGCTTTTTGTGATGGTGGCGTCCGTCGTGCATTTCGTCTCTCTACCGAACCTCTCTTGCGGACACTATGGTGAGCTAGAGAAGTGTCTTTATTTCTTAAAGTTAGAAAAGGGACTGTTTTTGTTGATATTCTGGTCTTTGCATCAGGTTTCACAATACAAATTATGTTAGAACAAAGACAAAGAGGAAAGGAGAAGACATTGATCAAGACAAGAAAACCAGAGAAATGGTTTGATCTCGTGATAATAAGCGACTTTGAACAAGACTATCAAGGAAATTACCCAGATATTAATGAGCTAAGTCGGCACACAGGCCACCTCACTTGATCACCATTCACAGGTTACCAAAGAATCCCCTGAAAAGAAAGAGCATCGCCTCAAAAGAAAATGAGCACACGACGGATAGGGAAGGTTGCCACATAGCTAAAGTTCTTCTCCTACTCAATGCGTTCATAGGCATACGTGACACCCAAAGCGCATGACGTTGACTGCTTGCGCACCCACCGTGCTTACATCATGACATGATCACGAACATGCCGTGGGCGGGTGTAAGGACCGTAGGACGGTTGCACACCCGTCGCACTGCAATTCGTCGTACCGAACATGTGTTCCATAGAACGAGCCTAGAAAAAACATGATTGGGCGTCTAAAGTCTAAACATGATGAAACAATCCAACACCTGCTGGTGGGATGTGTATTCGCGAGGCAAGTGTGGAGATGGTTGAGCGTGAGAACAGGCAGAGACACTTTCGAGACGAGATATGAAGAGAGTTTAGAGGCATGGTGCATCAGGCAGGACCGGAGCAGACAAGACAAGACAAGAGGAATATTCGGGCCTTAAGCCTCCTTGGCATGTGGCTAATCCGAAGCATCGGAATGGTATCATCTTCAATGGTGCGATACCATCATCGGTGAAGATCACACATCACATGACAGAGGAGGGCATCTTGTGGGCGAAGGCAGGATTGCTCAAGGGTGTAATTAGAGGTTTCGAGGAGGGTAGTCTAGCGTGGGCGGCACGGGAGTAGTTAGCCTACGAGATTGAGGTGGATGCGGCTTGCCCGCTTGTACATATGCTGTAAAATGTGGAGCGTTGGGGAGTCTCCCCCCTCCTTTAATGCATGATACGCACACTCATGTGTATTCAAGAAAAAAGAACATCAGAAATACAGCGCTATGTGTTCTTGTAGTACTTTGTGTGCCAACTAAGAAGCCGCATCTAGCAAGAACGCCATCTGAAGCTGAATCTAAAGCTGAAAGTATGCCTAGGCGTGGTGTTTGCTATGTTCCTCATGCCTCTCGCGCCTACAAATTCTATGTGGCTACTATGTGACTATCAATATCGAGACAAAGCTTAAAACTCGCATTAGGTCTTTGTATGATCCTCGTATGGTCTGTCTATATAACTTCTTCACAATATCTTCCTTTTTACAAAGGATTAAAGGGGGAGAAAGTTTGGTTTAATGCAACAACTACTATACTGTTAAAGATAACTTGCACGAGTTTCTTTTGCTTTGTTACAAAAGCGTAATATATATGATCAGATTGCTATTTCTCCCTCTTAATGTGGCCAATACCACAGTGTAGTACATGTTTACCGATGCTTGTATGCAACCTTTCATAAATTCATTTATTATGCTTCCTTGTGATGGTTGCTCAGGGCGGTCGATCTATGAAATATGCAAATTATGTTGGAAATATGCCCTAGAGGCAATAATAAAAGAGTTATTATTATATTTCCTTGTTCATGATAATCGTTTATTATCCATGCTATAATTGTATTGATTGGAAACTCAAATACATGTGTGGATGAATAGACAGACTTTGTGTCCCTAGTGAGCCTCTACAGGACTAGCTCGTTGATCAAAGATGACCGCGGTTTCCAGGTCACAGACATGAGTTGTCATTTGATAACGGGATCACATCATTAGGAGAATGATGTGATGGACGAGACCCAAACGTTAAACATAGCTTTTGATCGTGTCAGTTATCGCTATAGTTTTCTGCATGTCAAGTATAAGTTCCTATGACCATGAGATCATGTAACTCACTGACACCGTAGGAGTGCTTTGTGTGTGCCAAACGTCACAACGTAACTGGGTGACTATAAAGGTACTCTACAGGTATCTCCGATGGTGTCTGTTGAGTTGACATGGATCGAGACTGGGATTTGTCACTCCGTGTGACGGAGAGGTATCTCCGGGCCCACTCGGTAATACGTCATCTCAATGAGCTCAAGGTGACTAAGTAGTTGGTCACGGGATTATGTATTACGGTAACGAGTAAAGAGACTTGCCGGTAACGAGATTGAACTAGGTATAGAGATACCGACGATCGAATCTCGGGCAAGTAACATACCGACGAGACAAAGGGAACTGTATACGGGATTGCTTGAATCCTTGACATCGTGGTTCATCCGATGAGATCATCGAGAAACGTGTGGGAACCAATATGGGTATCCAGATCCCGCTATTGGTTATTGACCTGGGAGTGTCTCGGTCATGTCTACATGGTTTCCGAACCCGCAGGGTCTACACACTTAAGGTTCGATGACGCTAGGGTTGTTAGTGAGAACAGTGCATGGTTACCGAAGGTTGTTCGGAGTCCCGGATGAGATCCCGGACGTGACGAGGGTCTCCGGAATGGTCCGGGGACGAAGATTGATATATAGGATGAAAGGTTTCGGAGTCCGGAAGTGTTCCGGGGAGCATCGGGAAATCGGCGGATTACCGAAAAGGGTTTCGGGGGTCCCGGAAGTGGTTCTGGGCCTAATGGGCCACAAAGGGGGGACACCACAGCCCTCATAGGGCTGTGCGCCCCCCCCCCTGGGCCCTCTCCTATGGCGCATGGGGGGCTGGCCCCTCCTAGGGCAGCCGCACCCCCTGGCTTGGGGGGCAAGGCACCTAGGGGGGGGGGGGAAACCCTAGGGCCTGCGCAGCCCTTGGCCGCCGCCCCCCCACTGCCCTGGCCGCCGGCCCCCCTAGGGGAAACCCTAGGGCGCCCCCCTCCCATCTATTCCCCCTATATATAGAGGGGCAGAGGGAGGGCAGCCAACACACGTTTGTGCCTCGGTGCTGCCCTCCCTCTCCCACAACATATTCGTCTTCTCGCGGTGCTTAGGCGAAGCCCTGCTGGAATCCTCCTCCACCATCACCACCACGCCGTCGTGCTGCCGGTCTCTCCATCAACCTCTCCTCCACCCCTTGTTGGATCAAGAAGGAGGAGACGTCCCCGAGCCGTACGTGTGAAGAACGCGGAGGCACCGTTGCTTCGGTGCTAGGATCTTCGGCGATCTGAATCGCGGCGAGTACGACTCCATCAACCGCGTTCTTAACGCTTCCGCTTAGCGATCTACAAGGGTACGTGGATCCAACTCTCCTCTCGTAGTAGCATCTCCTAGATTGATCTTGGTGAACGTAGGAAAAAATTTTGTTTCCCATGCAACGTTCCCCAACAGTGGCATCATGAGCTAGGATCTTGCGTAGATGCTTTCTCGAGTAGAACACAAAAGGGTTTGTGGGCGTTGATGTTTAAATTGCTGCCCTCCCTAGTCTTTCTTGATTCAGCGGTATTATGGGATGAAGCGGCCCGGACCAACTTTACATGTCCACGTACATGAGACCGGTTCCATCGACAGACATGTGACTTTTGTTGCATAAGATGGCTGGCGGGTGTCTGTCTCTCCTATCTTAGTTGAATCGGAATAGAACAAGGCGGTCCTTGTAGAAGGTTAAATAGCAACTTGAATATCACCGTTGTGGCTTTGCGTAGGTAAGAAGCGTTCTTGCTAGATACCCATAGCAGCCACGTAAAACATGCAACAACAAATTAGAGGACGTCTAACTTGTTTTTGCAGGGTATGTATGTGATATGATATGGCCAATGACATGATGAGATATATTTGATGTATGAGATGATCATGTTGTAATAGTTAATATCGACTTGCATGTCGATGCATACGGCAACCGGCAGGAGCCATAGGGTTGTCTTTATTTTTTGTATGACCTGCGTGTCAATCATTAAGCGCTTTGTAATGCTTTACTTTATCGCTAAGCGGTAGCAATAGTAGTAAGAGCATGGTGGGCGCCGACAACCCCGATGGCGACACGATGATGGAGATCATGATGATGGAGATCATGGTGTGGCGCCGGTGACGATGGAGATCATGCCGGTGCTTTGGAGATGGAGATCAAAAGCACGAGTTGATGGCCATATCATGTCACTTATGATTTGCATGTGATGTTAATCCTTTTATGCATCTTATTTTGCTTAGGACGACGGTAGCATTATAAGATGATCCTTCACTAAAATTTCAAGATAAAATTGTGTTCCCCCCGAGTGTGCGCCGTTGCGAAGGTTCGTCGTTTCGAAGCACCACGTGATGATCGGGTGTAATAGACTCTACGTTCGCATACAACGGGTGCAAGCCAGTTTTGCACATGCAGAACACTCGGGTTAGACTTGACGAGCCTAGCATGTACAGACATGGCCTCGGAACACGGAGGACCGAAAGGTCAAGCATGAGTCATATAGTAGATATGATCAACATGTTGATGTTCACCATTGACACCACCTCATCTCACGTGATGATCGGACTTGGGTTGGTGAATTTGGATCATGTCACGCTCGAATGACCGGAGGGATGTCAATTTGAGTGGGAGTTATAATTAATTTGATTAGGTAATAACTCACTTATCATGAACAATAGTCTAAAATGTCTTTGCAAACTTATGTTGTAGATGGCTCGCGCAGGAGTTCCCCTGAATTTTAATGCGTTCCTAGAGAAAGCTAAACTGAAAGATGACGGGAGCAACTTTGTGGACTGGCTCCGCAATCTGAGGATCATCCTCACAGCTGCCCAAAAGGTTTATGTCCTAAATGCACCGCTAGGTCAACCCCCCGCTCCTGGAGCCTCTGCGGACGATATGAACGTCTGGCAGACGCGTTCGGATGACTATTCGATAGTACAGTGTGCCATGTTGTACGGCTTGGAAGGAGGACTTCAAAGGCGTTTTGAACGTCACGGTGCATATGAGATGTACACGGAGTTGAAGTTCATCTTTGAGAAGAATGCTAAGATCGAGAGGTATGAGACCACCGATAAATTCTTCGCTTGCAAGATGGAGGAGAATTCGTCTGTCAGTGAGCACTTACTGAAGATGTCTGGGTACTATACCCGCATAGCTGATCTGGGACTTGTGTTCCCGGATGAGGCTATCATTGACAGAATTCTCCAGTCACTCCCTCCAAGCTACAAGAGCTTCGTCCAGCAGTACAACATGCAAGGGATGAATAAAACCATCGCCGAGCTGTTTTCGATGCTGAAAGTCGCTGAGGCAGACATCCAGAAGGAGTATCAAGTGTTGATGGTCAATAAGACCACCAGTTTCAAGAAGAATGGCAAGGGCAAGAAGGGTAACTCTAAGAAGGGTGGCAAAGCAGTTGCTAATACAGTGAAGAAACCCAAGGCTGGGCCCAAGCCAGAGACTGAGTGTTTCTATTGCAAGGGGAATGGCCACTGGAAGCGGAACTGCCCCAAGTATCTGGCGGACAAGAAGGGGGCCAACAACAACAAAGGTATATATGATATACATGTTATTGATGTGTACCTTACCAACTCTCGTTGTAGTGCCTGGGTATTTGATACCGGTTCGGTTGCTCACATTTGCAACTCTAAACAGGAACTGCGGAATAAACGGAGGCTGGCGAAGGACGAAGTGACGATGCGCGTGGGAAATGGTTCCAAAGTTGATGTGATCGCCGTCGGCACGCTCGCTCTTCGATTACCATCGGGATTAGTTATGAACCTGAATAATTGTTATTTAGTGCCTGCGTTAAGCATGAACATTATATCTGGATCTTGTTTATTGCGAGACGGTTACTCATTTAAGTCAGAGAATAATGGTTGTTCTATTTATATGAGTAATATCTTTTATGGTCATGCACCCGAAGTTAGGGGTTTATTCTTATTGAATCTCGATAGTGATGATACACATGTTCATAACATTGATGCCAAAAGATGTAGAGTTGATAATGATAATACCACTTTCTTGTGGCACTGCCGTCTGGGTCATATCGGCGTGAAACGCATGAGGAAGCTCCATGCTGATGGACTTTTGGAGTCTCTTGATTTTGAATCACTTGACACGTGCGAGCCGTGCCTCATGGGCAAGATGACAAGGACCCCGTTTTCAGGGACAATGGAACGGGCAAGTAACTTATTGGAAATCATACATACTGATGTGTGCGGTCCGATGAGTGTGACGGCGCGCGGTGGATATCGTTATTTTCTCACCTTCACTGACGACTTAAGTAGATATGGGTATATTTACTTAATGAAGCATAAGTCTGAAACTTTTGAAAAGTTCAAGCAATTTCAGAGTGAAGTTGAAAATCATCGTAACAAGAAGATCAAGTTCCTACGATCTGATCGAGGGGGAGAATATCTGAGTTATGAGTTTGGTGATCACTTAAGAAAATGTGGAATTGTTTCACAGTTAACGCCACCTGGAACACCACAGCGTAATGGTGTGTCCGAACGTCGTAATCGAACCCTATTAGATATGGTACGTTCTATGATGTCTCTTGCCGATTTGCCACTATCGTTTTGGGGATATGCGTTAGAGACAGCTGCATTCACTTTAAATAGGGCTCCATCTAAGTCCGTTGAGACAACACCGTATGAACTGTGGTTTGGTAAGAAACCTAAGTTGTCTTTTCTCAAGGTTTGGGGTTGCGATGCTTATGTCAAAAGGCTTCAGCCAGAAAAGCTCGAACCCAAAGCGGACAAATGTGTCTTCATAGGATACCCAAAAGAAACTGTTGGGTACACCTTCTATCTCAGATCCGAGGGCAAAGTATTTGTCGCTAAGAACGGATCCTTTCTCGAGAAAGAGTTTCTCTCGAAAGAATTGAGTGGGAGGAAGGTAGAACTTGATGAGGTTATTGAACCTCTGCTTCAACCAGAGAGTAGCGCAGCGCAGAAAGATGTTTTTGTGGAGCCTGCAGAGGTTGAAGAGGAAGCCAATGATGATGATCAAGGAGCTTCTGATCAAGTTACTACCGAACCTCGTAGGTCGACAAGGGTACGCACTGCACCTGAGTGGTATGGTAACCCTGTCTTGGAGGTCATGTTGTTAGACAACGGTGAACCTACGAGCTATGGAGAAGCGATGGTGGGCCCGGATTCCGACAAATGGTTAGAGGCCATGAAATCCGAGATGGGATCCATGTATGAAAACAAAGTATGGACTTTGGAAGTATTACCTGAAGGGCGGAAGGCCATTCAGAATAAATGGATTTTTAAGAGGAAGACGGACGCTGACGGTAATGTCACCGTGTATAAAGCTCGACTTGTGGCAAAGGGTTTTTCACAAGTTCAAGGGATTGACTACGATGAGACTTTCTCACCCGTAGCGATGCTTAAATCCGTCCGAATCATGTTGGCAATAGCTGCATATTTAGATTATGAAATTTGGCAGATGGATGTCAAAACAGCGTTCCTTAACGGTTTTCTTAAGGAAGAGTTGTATATGATGCAACCAGAAGGTTTTGTCGATCCAGAGAATGCTGACAAAGTATGCAGGCTCCAGCGTTCCATTTATGGGCTGGTGCAAGCATCTCGGAGTTGGAATCTTCGCTTTGATGAGGTGATCAAAGCGTTTGGGTTTATACAAGTTTACAATGAAGCTTGTATTTACAAGAAAGTGAGTGGGAGCTCTATAGCGTTTCTAATATTATATGTGGATGACATATTGCTGATTGGAAACAATATAGAATTTTTGGATAGCGTGAAGGGGTATTTGAACAAGAGTTTTTCAATGAAGGATCTCGGTGAAGCTGCTTTCATATTGGGCATCAAGATCTATAGAGATAGATCAAGACGCTTGATAGGACTTTCACAAAGCACATACCTTGATAAAGTTTTGAAGAAGTTCAAAATGGATCAATCCAAGAAGGGGTTCTTGCCGGTGTTGCAAGGTACAAAGTTGAGTAAGACTCAGTGCCCAGTGACTGCGGAAGATAGAGAAAAGATGAGTGTCGTCCCCTATGCTTCAGCCATAGGCTCTATCATGTATGCAATGCTGTGCACAAGACCAGATGTCAGCCTTGCCATAAGTATGGCCGGAAGGTTTCAAAGTAATCCTGGTATGGATCACTGGACAGCGGTCAAGAATATCCTAAAGTACCTGAAGAGGACTAAGGATATGTTTCTCGTTTATGGAGGTGATCAAGAGCTCATCGTAAAGGGTTACGTCGATGCAAGCTTTGACACTGATCCGGATGACTCTAAGTCTCAAACCGGATACGTATATATTCTCAACGGGGGAGCGGTAAGCTGGTGCAGTTCCAAGCAGAGCGTGGTAGCTGATTCTACATGTGAAGCGGAGTATATAGCTGCCTCGGAGGCGGCAAAGGAAGGTGTCTGGATGAAGGAGTTCATGACAGATCTTGGAGTTGTGCCTAGTGCACTGAACCCAATGACTCTGTTCTGTGACAACACTGGTGCCATTGCTCTAGCCAAGGAACCAAGGTTTCACAAGAGGACCAGACACATAAAGCGACGCTTCAATTCCATCCGCGATTCGGTCAAGGAGGAGGACATAAACATTTGCAAAGTACACACGGATTTGAATGTTGCAGATCCGTTGACTAAGCCTCTTCCACGGGCTAAGCACGATCAACACCAAGACTCTATGGGTGTTAGATTCATTACCTTGTAATGCTAGATTATTGACTCTAGTGCAAGTGGGAGACTGTTGGAAATATGCCCTAGAGGCAATAATAAAAGAGTTATTATTTTATTTCCTTGTTCATGATAATCGTTTATTATCCATGCTATAACTGTATTGATTGGAAACTCAAATACACGTGTGGATGAATAGACAGACTTTGTCCCTAGTGAGCCTCTACAGGACTAGCTCGTTGATCAAAGATGACCGCGGTTTCCAGGTCATAGACATGAGTTGTCATTTGATAACGGGATCACATCATTAGGAGAATGATGTGATGGACGAGACCCAAACGTTAAACATAGCTTTTGATCGTGTCAGTTATCGCTATAGTTTTCTGCATGTCAAGTATAAGTTCCTATGACCATGAGATCATGTAACTCACTGACACCGTAGGAGTGCTTTGTGTGTGCCAAACGTCACAACGTAACTGGGTGACTATAAAGGTACTCTACAGGTATCTCCGATGGTGTCTGTTGAGTTGACATGGATCGAGACTGGGATTTGTCACTCCGTGTGACGGAGAGGTATCTCCGGGCCCACTCGGTAATACGTCATCTCAATGAGCTCAAAGTGACTAAGTAGTTGGTCACGGGATTATGTATTACGGTAACGAGTAAAGAGACTTGCCGGTAACGAGATTGAACTAGGTATAGAGATACCGACGATCGAATCTCGGGCAAGTAACATACCGACGAGACAAAGTGAACTGTATACGGGATTGCCTGAATCCTTGACATCGTGGTTCATCCGATGAGATCATCGAGAAACATGTGGGAACCAATATGGGTATCCAGATCCCGCTATTGGTTATTGACCTGGGAGTGTCTCGGTCATGTCTACATGGTTTCCGAACCCGCAGGGTCTACACACTTAAGGTTCGGTGACGCTAGGGTTGTTAGTGAGAACAGTGCATGGTTACCGAAGGTTTTTTGGAGTCCCGGATGAGATCCCGGACGTGACGAGGGTCTCCGGAATGGTCCGGAGACGAAGATTGATATATAGGATGAAAGGTTTCGGAGTCCGGAAGTGTTCCGGGGAGCATCGGGAAATCGGCGGATTACCGAAAAGGGTTTCGGGGGTCCCGGAAGTGTTTCTGGGCCTAATGGGCCACAAGGGGGGACACCACAGCCCTCATAGGGCTGTGCGCCCCCCCCCCCCTGGGCCCTCTTCTCATGCGGCTAAGGGGGCTGGACCCCCTAGGGCAGCCGCACCCCTTGGAGTGGGGGCAAGGCACCTAGGGGGGGAAACCCTAGGGCCAGGCGCAGCCCTTGGCCGCCGCCCCCCCTCTGCCCTGGCCGCCGGCCCCCCTAGGGGAAACCCTAGGGCGCCCCCCTCTCCTCCTTCCCCCTATATATAGAGAGGTAGAGGGAGGGCAGCCAACACACGTTTGTGCCTCGGTGCTGCCCTCCCTCTCCCATAACATCTTCTTCTCCCGCGGTGCTTAGGCGAAGCCCTGCTGGAATCCTTCTCCACCATCACCACCACGCTGTCGTGCTGCCGGTCTCTCCATAAACCTCTCCTCCACCCCTTGCTGGATCAAGAAGGAGGAGACGTCCCCGAGCCGTACGTGTGAAGAACGCGGAGGCACCGTTGCTTCGGTGCTAGGATCTTCGGCGATCTGAATCGCGGCGAGTACGACTCCATCAACCGCGTTCTTAACGCTTCCGCTTAGCGATCTACAAGGGTATGTGGATCCTACTCTCCCCTCGTAGTTGCATCTCCTAGATTGATCTTGGTGAACGTAGAGAAAAATTTTTGTTTTCCATGCAACGTTCCCCAACAAATTAAGTGTAGCTAGAAGTGAACAATCAGATATTCATAGACTCGCTTGAAATTTTAGCGATCACTTTGATTACCTCCCTAGACTAGATTTTTCATTTCCATGTGAAATATTTTGAGGAGAGTTGGTTAAGCTGATTGGCCAAGTAGATAGTGTGTCACAAATAAATTACGCATATATATAGGAGAGTGTTAAATCATTTAGAATTTGCCAACAAAAGGCCTAAACAAGAAAACCATATCATAGGAACATGCCCATCAACGTGTTATGAAAGAAGTCTTTGTAATAAGATGAAATTGCTGATGATAAGCTCAGTAACATTTGTTGCTGTGAGTTAGATAGCTGTGTTTATCTGTGCGGTGTAACACAAGAATATAGTTGCTAGCTTAGTGTCGAACAAAAAATCTGAATCCAAATTGAGCATTTTTACTGGATGGATTGTAAATAGTGACATGCATAATTATCTTCTAGTTGCAACGAAACAATAGCCCGGTCATCTAATATGTTCTAACACTAGGCTATAGTCAGAAGCATGGAAATTACACACCACAGGAGTACTGAAGCAAAAATAAGAGAAAGGTATAAAGCTAAGAACATAATTTTATCAAACAATGATCATATAATTGTGCGGTATTTTTTATGGTTGGTGATGAGCATATTTAATTATATTCTAATAATAATTAATGACAACAATGATCATGGTTGTCTAACAATTGTGATGCCATACTATAGTTGGTAGCCTGGTATGTCGCATAGTACGAGCAACACTGAAATATCGCTTGCACAGTAACCGTGAAAACTGCAAAGAAGACCGAGACTATGCAGTTACTTGTAAAAGATTAACAATCATAATTGGTTGGAATTAGATGCATCATATTTTAATTTATATTTATTTTCACAACAATATTTTGTACATGTTTCTCCCTAGTTGAACTTCGCAAGCATTCTACCATTTGTAAGCAATCTGATTTTTTTTGTACATGTGAAAAAACCTTCATTTATTTAGCCATTGTATATGTCCAGAGATATGTACAATTAAAACATACTCTCTACATCCAAATATATAAGGCTCTCTCGAATTTGATTCTAATTTTGACCAGAAAGTAGTTACATGACATAAAAATTGTACCATTGGAAACCTGTTTCAAATATGAATTAGCTAACATACCTTATGTGGCATACTCCATGATATAGTTGGCAGCCTCATATGTGGCAATGCCGGGGTGTTAGAACATTTAGAGTATGCCTAAAAGACCCATACTATAGAAATATCTACCATGTGATTAAAGATTAAATTGTTGATGACTAGGCGCAATGATCTTTTCTAGTAATAACTAATGGCAGATTGTCAATGATGGTTGTGGTTATCCGATAGTACTCCTATGTTGTAACGCTAGGATGGCATGTCGCCCAGTACAGACAATACATTGATCTACGACTCTTAAGTACTACTAACTCCGTACCAAAATATAAGACGTTTTTGTAGTTCAATTTGAACTGTAAGACGTTTTATATTTTGGTACAGAGGAGTAAACGTTAAGGTTCATGATTGCTAATGGAATTGCTGATATATCCTTACATCATTGTCGACGGATGTTACTCGGTTGGTGCCCGACATACATGTGGTTCTAAGACTAGTTTCTCCTGGGATGGTGATCTACCCAGTTTCTTACTTTCCATATGTAATAAACGATGCAACTATTCTTAGTTGGAAATTAAGCACCAACAGGCATTTCCATTTAAAAAGTAGCAAAGTCAACGCCGACCAGAGGTTCAAGATTTGACTGTACCCATAACAGTTCATAGTACTTTGGAAAGTATTGCATAACATAAATAATTTTTCCTTGTATTTTCATTTTTTCATCCTGTACTCTCTTTTCACGAGTGAATTGCAAAAAACATCGACACTTCAGACTAGGTTTGCAGGAATCACACATAGTTATGGGATGGATTTCACACTGACTGTATTAGCTCACAGAAGGATTACATATAAGGGAGAGATCCCAACGGGCTCCCTGAAGGTCAGGCACGTCCTGCCGAAACGTATGAGTCAAGCTTATCTAGATCCTACAGAATAGGAGAGAGTTACAACAAGACCATGTCATACAAGAGACGTTACAGCAGATAATATACAACAGTTAACACCCCCCCGCAGCCGGAACTCCTTCTGGAAGGACGTTGAGGCTGAATCTGAAGTCCTGAAACACGGCGGTGGGGAGCCCTTTGGTGAATACATCGGCAAACTGTGAGCTGGAGGGCACATGAAGAACCCGTGCTTCGCCAAGAGCAACACGATCACGGACAAAGTGCAAATCAATCTCCACATGTTTCGTCCGTTGATGCTGAACTGGATTGGTGGACAAGTATGTGGCACTAATGTTGTCGCAATAGACCAGCGTGGCACGAGTTGGGGGTCGATGGAGTTCATGAAGCAGCTGGCGCACCCAACAGGACTCAGCGACACAATTAGCGACAGCGCGATATTCGGCCTCTGCACTGGAGCGTGAAACAGTGGGCTGGCGTTTGGATGACCAAGAGACAAGGTTCGATCCAAGGAACAAACAGAAGCCCGAGGTGGACTTGCGCGTATCGGGGCAGCCGGCCCAATCGGCATCGGAATAGGCCACCAAGTCATGTGAGGGAGATTGATGCAGCCGAAGCCCATAATGAGATGTGCCCTTGAGATAGCGCAGGATGCGTTTAATGAGATTCATGTGCGAGGTGCAGGGATCATGCATAAACAGGCAGACCTGTTGGACTGCATAGGACACATCCGGCCGAGTCAACGTGACATACTGTAATGCGCCGGCAAGGCTGCGATATAAGGTAGGATCTGGAACAGAAGGTCCATCAGAGGCGGATAGTTTGGCTTTGGTGTCAATAGGGGTGGCGATGGTGTTGCAATTGAGCATTTTAGCACGATCTAGTATCTCTAGGATGTACTGTTGTTGGGACAAAAAAAGACCATCGGAGGAGCGAGTGACATTTATCCCAAGGAAGTGGTGAAGATCTCCCAAATCTGTCATGGAAAATTCGGTTTTGAGGGAGGAGATAATGGAGTGGAGAGTGGTGGTAGTGTTGGCAGTAAGGATAATGTCATCAACATAGAGGAGGAGGTAAGCCACATGGGATCCACGATGGTAGATAAAAAGAGAGGAGTCACATTTGGAAGCAAGAAAGCCGAGAGAGAGAAGATATGACTTAAAACGAAGAAACCATGTCCGGGTGGCTTGTTTTAAACCATAAAGTGATTTTTTGAGAAGGCACACATGGTTAGGACGAGTGGCATCAAGAAAGCCCGCCGGTTGAGCACAATAGACAGTTTCCCCAAGATTACCATGAAGGAAGGCATTTTTTACATCAAGTTGGTGGATAGGCCAAGAGTTGGAGGTAGCAATGCTGAGGACAACACGTACCGTAGCCGGTTTGACAACCGGGCTAAAGGTTTCGGTGTAGTCAACACCCTCGCGTTGCGTGAATCCGCGTACCACCCAACGAGCTTTGTAACGAGCCAAGGTGCCATCCGGATGGAACTTGTGGCGAAAAATCCACTTCCCAGTCACCACATTAACACCTGCAGGTCGAGGTACCAAACACCACGTCTCATTCTTTAGCAAGGCATTATACTCATCAAGCATTGCAGCATACCAATGGGAGTCCTTAAGTGCAGACCGGTAAGACGAGGGAATGGGAGAGATGGCTTTGGGCGAGTGGGACACAGAGAATAAGCGTTTGGGTTGAGCGAAACCGGTTTTAGCACGTGTGGTCATTTTATGTGAGTTGTGGGGAGGAATTACTGTGACAGCCCGGGGGGGAACACGAGGTGTAACAGGTGTTGGGGGCACGGAAGGGGAGGAAGAAGAGGGGTCAGGGGTGGCAGGTGCGACATAATTGGAGGGAACGGAATCAGAGGAAGATCCGCTCGGGCTGGGAGCGACAGAAGTGGCTGGCGGCGTGGCGTGATTGGCAGGCGGGGATCCCGTCGTGGATTGAGTGGAGGAGGCGGGCCCGCGTGACGCGTGGGAAGGGGACGGGGAAGGAGCGGTTTGCGAGGAAGATCTGCTCGGGCCGCCAGCATGGAAGGAAGGGGGGGCATAGATCCCGGGGCGGATCACGCAATCATGCGGGTCAGGCGCGTAATTGTGTGTGGGGAGCGCCCGTGTGGTCGGAGGTGTGGGTGGCTCATACGGAAAAACGGATTCATCAAAGGTGACATGCCTAGAGACAATAACTTTGCGGGAGGTGAGATCGAAGCAACGATATCCTTTATGTTCGAGGGGGTAGCCGATAAAGACACATCGAGTGGAGCGAGGTGCAAGTTTGTGGGGGCTCGTGGCATACAAATTTGGAAAACATAAGCAACCAAATACACGAAGGTGATCATAGCGTGGGTGGTGGCCGGTAAGAAGAAAGTGGGGTGTTAGGGAGCGTATGGCAGTAGAAGGCCTCCGGTTGAGTAGATGGGTGGCGGTGTGTAGGGCTTCGACCCAAAATTGTGGTGGAAGATTGGCTTGGACAAGAAGGGTCCGAAGGACGTCATTGGTAGTGCGGAGCAATCGTTTGGCTTTACCGGTTTGAGGCGAAGTGTGGGGACATGATAGGCGAAAGGAAATCCCATGAGTAGCAAAAAAAGTGCGAAGGGCAGTGTTAATGAATTCGCCCCCGTTATCACATTGCATGCATTGAATAAGAACATGAAATTGGGTGAAGATGTATTGAAAGAAGCGTAGTAGAGTGGAAGATGTATCAGACTTGGCACGGAGGGGAAAGGTCCTGGAGTAATGGGTGTAATCATCTAAAACAACAAGATAATATTCAAAGCCCGAAAAACTTGTAACGGGGGAGGTCCAAAGATCACAATGAACTAGTTGAAACGGAGCAGTGGTTACATTATTGGAAGAAGGAAAAGCCAAACGAGGTTGGCGCCCTAGTTGACATGCCTCACAAAATGAGGGAGTAGCATTATTACAATCTGGTAAAAAATTGCTAAGTGTGCTGGCTAATGAAGATTTGCCGGGATGCCCAAGCCGGCGATGCCACAAGTCGCCGTTGGTGATGGAGAAAGCGCGGCCGCCGGGAGAGTTATTTCCATAGAAAGGGTAGAGGTCCCCGGAGCTACTGGACGTCATGAGCACCTTCTGGGTGCGAAGATCCTTCACATAAAAACCATGGGGGGTGAATGTGACAGAAACATGATTATCAATAGTGAATTGACGAACAGATATGAGATTGGGAACAATAGAAGGTGAGGCTAAAACATTATAGAGAGAGAAAGGTGTGGGAGAGAGAGGAACGGAACCGGTGGCCACTATTGGTAAGTGTTGCCCGTTGCCTACTATAATGCTTGAGAAGTCATGCCTTGGGAGAGAAGGAGACGTGAGTATACCTTGATTGCCCGTCACGTGAGAAGAGGCGCCGGAGTCCATGTACCACTCGTGGGAGGGAAAGCCAGGCTGATTGGCAGCATGATTGAAGAGAGCTGCGTGATCCCAGGAGGTGGCCGGCATGTGAGGCTGCAGCTGGCCGGTCGGGGTGGAGTACGGCGGCGGTGGACCGAAAACAGGACGGGGTAGGCCTGCGAGTGAACACCCGGGCGAGGGCCGAGCACGCCCGCGGCGTTAGGGGCAGTCCAGCCGGGGCGCGGGGACGGCAGCGCCATGCCGTATGGGGCAAAGTAGCCCGTGTAGGGGACGGAGACCGGCGGGGAAGCGCCACGACCTGACGAGGCACCGCGGCCACGCCCGCGGCCACGGCCGCGCCCACGGGAACCACCGCCGCGCCCGTGAGAGCCGTCTGGACCGGCGCGATCGCCAGTAGGCGGGCGAGAGCCACCGCGGTCACTGGATCCGCCAGAACCGCCCGACCCGCCAGAGCCGCCCGATCCGCCAGGGCCGCCCGATCCACCGGAACCACCTGATCCGCCAGGCCCGCCCGAACCGCCGCCGCCATGGGTGATGGAGAGGGCGGCGGCACCGTCGGTGGCGGCGCGCAGGGAGAGGTTGTACTCGGCCAGCTCGAGACGCGAGCGGACGACGCCGAACGGAGGGAGCGGGTTCGTGTCCCCCAACACGATGCGGATCGTTTCGAAGCGAGGTGCGAGGCCATGGAGCAGCTGCATGGTGAGGTCGATGTCGCTGACGGCGGCACCCACGTCCGCCAGGCTGTCCGCCAGGGCCTTGAGACGGCGGGCATACTCAACGATGGGAAGATCGCCTTGCTGCAGATTACGGTACCGGCGAGTGAGGTGGAGAATCTGGGCACCCTGGTTGGCCAGAAAGTAGTCGGCTATGCGCTGCCATGCCGTGTAGGCGTCGAGGACTCCGCCGGAGATGAGCTCAAGAAGTGGGTCAGCGAGGGTGAAAAGCATCCAAAGGACGAGGCGCTGGTCGACAGCAAGCCAGTCAGCGTCGGCGTTGCGTGGAGGTGGGCGGTCGACGTGATCCTGGACGCGATACTGGAGGAGGACGATGCGAAAGAAGGTGCGCCATTTGGAGAAGTTGTTCTCAGCTGGATCCAGTTTGAACTTAACATAGTTGGAGATGTGGTCATTGTGGATGTTGAGGGGGGACTGGCCGGAGGAGGGAGTAGTGGTGGTGGAGAGAGCAGCGGTGGTGGCAGAGGCGGTGGCCGGAGCAGTAGGGGTGGTCTCAGAGGATAGAGCAGCTGAGGAGGAAGAGTTGGTCGCCGGAGAGGAAGGGGAGCCGAAGATGTCCTCGAAGGCCATGTCTAGCGACTGATACCAAGTTATGGGATGGATTTCACACTGACTGTATTAGCTCACAGAAGGATTACATATAAGGGAGAGATCCCAACGGGCTCCCTGAAGGTCAGGCACGTCCTGCCGAAACGTATGAGTCAAGCTTATCTAGATCCTACAGAATAGGAGAGAGTTACAACAAGACCATGTCATACAAGAGACGTTACAGCAGATAATATACAACAGTTAACACACATTTACGAAATTGTGCCAAAAAGCACTAATTTTTTCATAATTTTTCGCAAAAAACACTAGTCGCTAGCTTAGGCCGTTTTGAGCACGGTTATGACAGGTGGATCCCGCCAAAAGGGGTGATGTGGCCCAAAAATAGTCAGTTACATCCCGCTACAGTTTTATTTTGCAAAAGGACCCCTGAAAAAAAACAATCGGGTCCTCCAGTCCGGTGGTGGACGCCGACAGCCAATCCTAATTACATCCCACCGCCCCGGTGGTGGACGGCGGCGGCGGGGCACAGGGGAGGTCCGGCGTGGTCGGGCAACAGGGCGTGGATCCAGCGGCGGTGTCGGTTAGGACGGTGAGGCAATGGAGCTCCAGCGGCGGCTTGAGCATCAGTGGCCATGGATGAGCTCCGGCTGATCCAGCTTGGGCATCGAGCAGCCATGATTGAGCTCCGGCGCCGTCGGCTTGAGCATCAGGCACGCACAGAGAGAGATGGGAGAGAATAGGGAAGGCACCGACCTCAGAGAGAGATCGGAGAGATAGGGGAGGGCACCGCCGGCAGCGGAGCTCACGGTCGAGGGACATGGACCGCACCTTCATGCCCACCGTCAGTGGATTTGCCTCATTGATGCGCAGCTCCGGCCGAAGCTCATCCATGGCCGATGTTGTCGCGCCTCCTCTTCACGCCTACGCGGGTCGCCGTCGCGCGTCCTCTTCTCCTTGCCGGAGCCGATGCAGGTGAGCAACAAGGGGATGTCGAGGCCGGGGAGTGGGAGGAAGGTGGGGGCGGGGGAATAGAGGAGGAGAAGGAGAAGGAGGCGGGGCGTCGCGGAGCCGTCGTCCATGCGGAGCTCGCCGGTCGGGAGCTCGTGCGCACGGCTGAGAAGATGACCTTATCCTCTTCTTCTTTTTTGAAAAGATGACCTTATCCTCTCAGGCTCTTTTTCAAATCATTCCTTGTTATTCTGTCTATTTGCGAACCGTTATGTTGTGCCACATCACCCCTTCTGGCGGGACCCACCTGACATAATCGTGCTCAAAACGGCCTAAGCAGGCGACTAGTGTTTTTTTGCAAAAAATTATGAAAAAATTTAGTGTTTTTTGGCACAATTCCATAAATGTGTGGTTCCTGCAAACCTAGCCTGTAGTGTCGATGTTTTTTTCAATTCACTCATGTTTTCATTGAACTGAAACCTGCAGGTCCTTTGTGTTTCCGGTTATCTTAGTTGATTATCTCTACATGTGTGCCAACATTTACTAGCCAAGTAGCCATTGTATTTGTCTTGTCTGAAGATGGTCATGATGCATGATTTTCGATTCCTGAGCCAATGGATTAAAATGTGGCTTCCAATTTGCATCATGCATTGTCAGTTTGCTTCAATGTACTTACTTTCTGAACAGAATTGCCACAACAGTCATTGCTATCAAGTAGGAAAGGAGAAAATAGGAAAGGAGAAGACGTGAACAAAGCAAGAGAACCACAGAAATAAGAGAAACAAAGGCTACTTCGAAATGGGACTATCAAGGAAAATAGCCAGCACGAACATTAGCGAGCTCAGTCATTGATACACGGGCCAGATGTCCCTCACAACATATTACGATGGCTCATCTGTCCTGGCACACAACCCAGGCTTGATCACCATTCACGTGCTCGGTGCTCCCAAAGAATCCCCTCAAAAGAAATAGGATCACCTATGTAATGCCCAGTATGTGACTATGTCTCCCACGTGTCGAGGCACGACTTAAAGACATAATCACATACTAGAATGATCTCAAGTATGATATCTTTTCACAACTCATGTAAAAGAGGGATGAAAGTGTAATATAGTAGTTGGCTTACACTCACCACGTCACATAATGCATTACATAAACATTCATCATCCAAATAATATCAGGGTCCGACTACGGACGAAGATCCAAATGAAAGATACCATAAATAAAACAACACAAGGTCCCGATCATCCTATTAAGAGCCCTACTGATCCTCTGGGTAAGACACGTAGTATCGCCCACGCTCTTCATCGAACTCCTAGAACAACTCTTAACCACCAGCTGTATAGTTCTCAACGGTACCTGCATCTGGTGTTGTGTAGAATCTGTGAGCCACGGAGGACTCAGCAATCCTGTTCCCGGGTAGCAATACTATCAAAGCCTTAGGTGTGAAAAGGCTTAAACATGGTTGCAGCAGCACTAGCACTAACTTACGTGTTTAGAGCGAGAAGAGAAAGTGCCAACGATCGCCAAAGTGATCATGAAGTGATCCTAACTAAGCATGTCAATCATAACCCCACCGTGTTCACTTCCCGAACCCCTTCGGAAAGAGACCATCACGGTTACTCACGCTGGTAGTGTATTATGAACATGGTGTCAACTTATCTACAACCGGATATTAACATATTCCCATCTGCCACATAACCGCGGGCATGGCTTTCGAAAGATCAAACCCTGCAGGGGTGTCCCAACTTAGCCCATCACAAGCTCACGATCTGCGGAGTCGCAACTCCAAGGTGGGAAGACCCGAGTATTCTCGGAATCCCGTGCTCAAGATATTCCGACATAGGTAAAACTAATCCAGCAAGAGCGTGCCGACACCCTGATAGTAGCCGCGTGTATCTCGTCTCAGGCCACGACCGGATGGGACATCCTACAGGTTTTTACCAGCCCTTGAGTTTCCTCGAGGTGGCCCCGTAGCCTGCCTAGTTTGGACCAATACTTATGTGGAGCACTGGCCCAGGGTTGTTAATTAAGAACTCGGGTTTGCAACGCCCTTATGCAAGTTTTTAGTTATTAGGCAAATGTAAAACCAATGTTGGGCCTTGCTCGAAAAGCTTTAGCGCTAAGCGGGTTATCAAGGGGGCCCATAAACCCCAACCGTGTTAGGGACGCAAAATCAAGGAACATAACACCGGTTTAAACGATTCCTAGGGTGGCATGAGTGGAACAAAACACCAAGCAAGAGGCTTAGCCTTCCACCCATTACCAATATATAGATGATTTTGTTTAACAGACTATATAATGTGATATCCCAACAATAACTTCATCATGAAGCAAGAATCTTCAAAAAATCTTCACCTGCAACTAACAATGCTATAAGAGGGGCTGAGCGATGCTTACGTAGCCAATCAAAGGTTTGCTAGGTGGGCGGTTAGAGAGTTTTCATGGCAACAATAGGAGGCTGACAAACAGACATAGGCATCGAGGCAATAAGCTAAAGAGCGAGACAACTAGCATAGGCAAAGATAGTAGTGATATCTGGGTAAGGTCATCTTGCCTATTGATTCCTCGGAGGGAACGTAACCTTGCTCCTCACACTCAACCTCGGTAGGAACCTCGTACTCCGTATCGTCACCGGGCTCTAACCAAACACAACAATGCAACAACGGAACAAAATCAATCAACATGCAATGCTCAACCACATGATGCATGAACATGAAGCATATGAACATGGAAAGGAATGATGCATGGCCTAGGGGTCACAAGAGAGCAACAACATCAAGTCAAACAAGACCACTCACAAGAATGAAACAAGCAAAGGATCAACTAACAAGTTTATGTTGATTATACAAACAAGCACCCAACAAGTTTAAAGGGGTTGGTTAACATGGCAAGGGTGCAACTAACATAACAGCAACATGCTAGTACATTCAAATGGGCTGGAATTAAATAACAACAATATCCAGAAACTCCCATATTTATTTATTTGCATTTGGGACAGATTTGAAAACTTCTGTGATAGAGTTGTCAAACATGCTAAACAACAGCACCAAAATATTCTACACATTTTTCCACCCCAAATGCATATAAAGTTTGTTAAATTTGGAGTTGTAGATATTTAGTTATGATTTTTGACAAGTTTAAGCATATTTAAAACAAGTTTAAATTCAAACAATATTTTAAATGTTTTTAAACATGGCAACAAATAGCATATTCCTATTCTACATAAAATTATAAGCACTTTTCATATAGGACTCATTTTCATCAGAAGTATATTTCAACAGATATTAAATTAACAAGAAAACAGAAAAAGAAAAAGAAAAAGAAAACATAAAAGAAAAACAAATCAGGCGCAGGGTCAAAGCTGACCCAGGGCTCAGCTAGCCCTAGCCACTGACGTGGGGGTCCCAGCAGCTGAGCTGGCGCCAGTGGGTGCGCGCAAGGGCTGGAGAGGCGATGTGAGGCTGGCAGGTGGGGCCTACCCGTCAGCCTCTCGCGAAAATGCAAAAAGGGGCGAAATCCCACTGCGCCCGCAAGGATTCGAACTCAAGCCCTCCTGCTTATCTGACGGAGACAAGGCCACTGCGCTAGCGAACGATTCTCGACAAATAACAGGAACGAAATCTGAAGACTAAACAGCAGATGCAGAGAGCAGGGGAACCGCGGGGCTCGTCCAAGCTGCTCCGACGACCAAACGAGGCGGCGGAGTGGTGCGGGATGCTCCTGGAGGAGTTCTGCACCCACCTAATGTGCTAGCACTACCTAAGGAGCACTACAGCGCCGGCGGCGAGCAACGACAGAACGGCGACGACGAAGCAACGGCGAGGCGATGCAGATGCCCTAGTGGAACAGCGACTGCACATGCAGCTCGTACACGACGAGACGAAGCGAACGGACAGCTACACATGGCCTAGAGGGGTCGGAACACTCGCCGGCGACGAGGTCCGACGGCGATGCGCTCGGGCGCTCGATGAACTAGGGCCTAGAGGGCGCGCAGGAAGGGGAAAAGGCATGGGGAGAAAAAGAAGCTCACCACGAGCACGGCGATGTGCTCGGCTGGCCCAGGCGTGGATGGAGTCGACGACGGCGGGTCTCGAACACCTACGGTCACCGGAGATGAAGAAGAGGAAGAAGTCGTCGGCGTGTAGGCGATCGGGTCCGTGTAGATGAAGTAGTCGAAGGAGTCGACGTCGTGGAAGCAGAAGGACACCGTTGGCGAGGCTGAGGTCGACGAGGAGCTCGCCGGTGACGAGGTCGCGCTCTCAGATGTGTGCGAGTGTCGACTGGGGCGGCGGACTGGTGGTGCTGGGGCTCTCCAGGCGGCGAGAGGGGGAAGGGGAAACCTAGAGAGAGGGAGAGGACAAGCTGCGGGTTTAAATGGACGGCTCAGGCCACGAGGCCTCAACGTCCGTGAATTCACGGCACGACGGTGAGCGCACTCTGCTCTGCTTTTGCGCTGACGGAGGAAGACGGAGGCGCGGGGTGAGTGACAGACAGGTGGGGCCAGGCGCGAGGGGAGAGACGGCGCGACTGCTGCGGCATGCTGGCTGGGCCAGCGGGTGGAGCTGGGCCTACGTTGTTGTGGGGGAAAGAGATGGGCCTGGGGGAGAGAGAGATGGTGGAGGCCCAGAGCCACTGAGCTAGCTGCTGCTTCTTTTCCTTTTTCTTTATTTCTTCAGACAGAAAGAAAAAGAAAAACACAGGCTAAAAGAAAAGGAGTTAGGGGAAAAGAAAAATATCCCCATGCTCACTGATTTATGCCCTATTTAATAAAATTGACTTGGACATTTTTAGAGGCAAAAAAATAAAAGGAGTTTGAATATGGTTCAAACTCTTGGTATTTTAAAACCCAACCAAATCAATTCTAAATGGGATGTTCTTTGATGGGGAGGTTGTAGGCAAGGTGCAAGGTTTATAGGAGAAGAAAGAATATTAAAGCACTTGGCTAAGTGGCTTGCACAATGGAGCAAAGAAAGGAAAGAAAAGAAAGAAGAAAAAGAAGAAGAAGGAAGAAGGGGTTAGGGTTATCTAGGCATAGCTCAAGCCACACACACAACATCACAAGGCCTCACACACACTCATCATAACAAAGAAAATAAACTATGATGCCATGATGTTATGATGATGATGCAATGCAAGGATGCAAGATAATAAATGATATGACAATGCAAAAATAAAAAGACAAGAACCCCCAAGGATAAGGACAAGGATCAAATGAGGAAGCTTTATTGCCATAATTGGAAAGTGTTATATATGTGGCATTACAACCTAAAACAATAATGAGCACACAGAGGATTGAAGGTTTCCATGCCGCTGAAGTACACCCATTGGTCAGGAAAAACATGATTGCTCGGTGTCTAAGGTAACAGCCGAAGAAGAGTGATGTGTGCCCTTGTAGCACTTTCTGTGCTGATTATGAGGCCTTATCTAGCAGCGTGAAGGCCTTTCACTGGAAATAAATCTTAGTAGGGTGATCGCTATGTTCCCCATGCCTCTCACACTTACAGTTTCTTTATGGCTACTATGTGCTACCATATCAACTACTCGCATTAAGTTTTTTGCATGATCCCCGCATGGTCAGTTTGTATAACTTCTTCACAACATCTTCCTTTTATAAAGGAGCAACTGAGAGCAAGTTTGGTTTAATGCAGCAACTACTATGTTGTCAGAAAAAACTTGCATGATTTTTCGTAAACTTACGAAATCATAACATATACATGATCAAATTGCTTTTCTTCTCTGTCTTCACATGTCCCGAACAGAGTCTAGCTAGCACATGTTTATCAATGCTCGTGGCACTCTTTCATAATTTCATTTATTATGCTTCCTTGCGATGTTTGCTAAGCTATGCAAGTACAATAAGCTTATGTAACCGGGCTATAAGAGTTAAAATATTATGTTTTCTGACATTGAGGGAAGAGAAGAGGAGTCAGCTATAAAATAAGAGACAGCTGCAACACGTGCTACTAGACACTGTGTGAGAGTGAGATCTGGACCATGCATTAATAAAGTAGCACATCTTTACATCTATCTATTGTACGGGCCGGCTATAATTTTGGCTATAGATGACATGGCAACATCATATGGCCATCAGTTGGTTGTACTATTAACCATGCTCTAAGGCTGCCCGAGTGGATAATAAGTATCATGCATATGATACCTCGTTAATGTTTAGTACTATCTCCTTTTCGATTTGTAAGGCTTACACGTATCGCTAGTATCATAGATTGGTATCTTAGATTGCCTTTTTTATTGGCATGTAAAACACATAGTAATACTGTATTTATCATGATATAGTATCATGACATGATACCAAACTCTTTTTTTACTCATTATATTCTCTGTCATCTCATCAAAACTGACTAGTTGGCGCATGATACTATCTCTGATACTACCATTACGAGAAACCTAAAGGGTATCTCCAACGCTGGCCCCCAAAACAGACATAGTATTTGTCCGTGGACGCGTGCGTCCGCGGACAGTGATACCCGAGCCGGCCATCTGACGCTCGTTGTAAACATCTGCTCGCAGTACAAATAAATTTGAGAGTAATTCATGCAAACACAACGGAATTCATTCAAATGGACACAAGTTTGATATATTTTACATATGGATGATTTTGTCTTTTCAACTAAAGCTATTTTCTTTCCTAAACTAGCTTGTACCGGATGGTGACCTCGTAAAGGTGTCGTGCTGGCCGGCGGCACCTCTGTCATTGTCATAGTCGCCGGAGTGGTCCTTCCAACGACGGAATGGCGCGGTGGCGCGTCAGCCCTTCCTGGTTGTCGCCTGGCGCTCGTGGAGGAGTTGCTCTGTTTTCTCCTGTGCCGTGCGGGGGGTCGCCTCGGCCAACGCCGACCTAGCCGGGGAGCCCAACCCTTTCAATTACGGCGGCTGCGACAGTCTTTCTAAGCGACAACTACTCGCTGATCTTGGCGAGCTCCTCGCCGAGGCGTCGTAGTCACCTCACGGACACCTCCTTGGTGGTCTATGACCGGTCACGAGCCCAAGACCGTGCAACGCGACACATTGCGCTGCCTCCCTAGTCGCCCTCTCCTCGGCCATCACGATGCTCCGCGATGATGAGGAGGCTCCGCCACCGTGACAACCGAGGTAGTGAAGGAGGCGCCTGCACACCTTCGAGATCTCCGGGGCACCTCCTCCTTCATGGGAGTGTCATGCCAAATGTCGGCTAGTTGATGCGGTGGCGACGCCGACTCCTCCTTCACGCGGTGTCCGAGTTGGACGCCACGGTTGCGTGCTAGGCCCGAAGGGGATGGGTTACCGGCTCTGCCTTATGCGGTGGCGGAGTTGGTCGTCTACATGTCGTTTATTGTAACCAGCGCATGGCTTTGTGGGTACTTGTCTTTTCACCTCCGCGGGAGAGTCTCACACTGCTCCTACCATAGCAGTCTCGACTTCTTTCCGGCAGCGGTAGGAGGCTGGCTTGCTTGGCGGAGTGGGGCCTCCCATTGTTGTGTGTTTGTTTTGGTTGGCATTTTGTTGTGGTGTTTGGCATGCTATCGAAGAGTCTCGCTTGTCCGAACATGGTCTAATGTTGGGTTTTCGACCTTTGTATCTGGTTTCCGCCCGGTATTCCCTTGCTAACTGGGCAATCCTTTTCTTCTTAATAAATGCAGAATTATTGTCATTTAAAAAAAATAAACAACTGCATGGTACTCCCTCTGTCCAAAAATATAAGAACGTTTTTCACACTAGTATAAAAAACGTTATTATATTTTGGGACTGAGGGAGTTTCTCTTATTTTTCCATTTTGCTATGCTTCTGCCTCTCTTTTACGCTATGCTTCACACTCACTGTGGTCCGACAAGGTAAGCGCCAACATCTAACAATTTTTTTTTTTGAAGTAACATCTAACAAAAATTAATCTAAATAGTCCGTGTACATGAATAATGTTATCATCATTAGCAGCAACTCAGACAGCTGGCCGGGGAGCCATCGTGGCGTGGCCATTAATGGGCCTCGAACCATAGCGCCCATGGGCCATGGCTGCTGCCGCGGAAGGAGTATCCTTGCTGTAGAATTTGTTCAAAGAATCTTCCTAAACTCATTTGGGTTTGTAGATCATGAAACAACCTCCGTGATTTTTCTAGCTATAGCACTTTTTTATCTGCAAAGAGAAAAAAATGGAGTGCAGATAATTCAGTTGGTTTTAGTTCACATTAAGCAAGTCTCTTAATTTTGCTTCAATTTCTTGAGAGTAAGGAATTATTAAGCTACAAAGATTAATAGGAAACCCTTTAGTAGATTGTACGAACATATGTAAAAATAGAAAATATGCACACATATGTAAAGTTGCAATTTGGTGATCACGGCTATAGGCAAGAAATTCAGTGTTTCCTGTAAAATCGGCACTACTCCATGTAGTAAATCACTCCAGTGCAGGATATATCCAAAAGAAGTAGGAGTACAACCCAGGAGGAGGTATGTCGTTACCAAACATACGCCTTTCTGTGTGAACAGGGTATCAAGGTACTTTTTTTTTAACCGGACTTTACCCATTTCCATTGCAAATAAACGAAAATACAACCAGTTCAAACACTACCAGGAAACCCACTGCTATTTCGCTCGCCTTCGAAACGAATGATGTGGGGCAAAAACTTGGTAGCACATAGAGTTCTAAAGTACCCAAACGCATACATCAACCACCACAGACAACAGGAGACGACACTAGTTTGAATCAAAAGCAAAATAGGTGGCCCTGCGAAAATGAATGCCCAGGAGTGCTACTCCCCCGCCTCATTCCTCCAACCGGATGATTTGCAGCATTGCAGACCCTCATCAACTGCATCGTGCTGGCCCTGACCATCTCGGCACCTGATCGCAGCTTGTCGGCGTCGCCTCCCATGTTGCAGCCCTGTCCAGTACAGAAGAAAAGAGCATATAGAAAACACAATTTCAAAAGGATTTTTTAATCTGCTTCTTCTCGAAAGTAGCCCTGTTGCGTTGCGTGCGAGCCAAATGGCCCAGCAGGCAGCCGCAAGACCAACCGTATAAAACTTCTCCCCGCCAGGGAGAAAAGTATGACACCAAGCAAAGAACTGCTAGTAATTGTTAGGACATCTATCAGTGCCAAGGACCACCCCAATAGATCGCCACACAATCCTAGCCATCGGACATGTAAAGAAGAGATGTTGTGAAGTTTGTATCTCATTACAGAAAGAACAAGCAGGTTCCCAGGCCATTTCCTATGCCTCGTCACTTGCCTATTTAGTACCGCATCCTGTGAAAGTTGCCATAGAAATATTTTGATCTTAAGCGGTAATTTAGCCTTCCAGATCCATTTATAGTGGCATCCACTCAGTGGCTTTTCAAGCCACTTTATAGACAGATTTGGTGCTAAATTTGCCGTTCTGGTTCAAGCCCCACGAAACCCGATTATCTCCATCTGTGAGAGGTAGGTCATTGACTATTTTGCGCATTTTCCCCCACTGCTCAAACGGGTCAGGTGTGAGTCTACGCCTGAAGAAGGAATTTACTTCAGCATTCACCACCTGATTCACAATACATCCAGGAATATTGCAAATATCAAAGAGCTATGGGTATTGTTCCCGAAACGAAGGCAGTCCGTTAATGGAATCTTCCCACACCCTGGCAATATTTCCGGATTCAATATTGATCTTCCTACCAACCATATAAATTTCCTTAACTTTCAGCAAAGCTTTCCAGCAGGGGGAGTCAGAGAATCTGGGGCCAACTTCAGCCACCGTTCTGTTACGAAGGTAATGAGCGCGAACAATATCTTGCCACGCCCCATTTTGAGTTTCAAGTTTCCACCACCATCAGGCTAATGTTCTGTTTACGGAGGTCCTTAATCCCAAGGCCCCCCTTTTCTTTGGTTCTACATATTCTACTTCATTTGACAAGGTAGTGTCTTTTCTTCTTGTTACACCCTTGCCAGAAAAACCTCCTTCTATGTTTATCCAGTTTTTCAATGAAAATTTTACTCATCAGCCACATGAACATGTGGTATAAAGAAAGGATGCAGGATAAACCATACGAGAGATAATGCGTACCAAAGCTGAGATAAGATTGTAACTAGTTAAACCATTATAATCATGCGTTGTTTATACGAGAGATAATGCGTACCAAAGTTGGATGCAGGATCCTCTCTAACCAGCTACAAACACTTTCTTGTCACAACAGAGCAAGAGCAGTAGGGTTGTGCTTTTCCGAAGTGCAAACAGGACAGCCACGAAGATGCGGAATGGATTCGGAACTGTGTGATATGATTAAGAAGAAACGGGGTGAAGAACATGCAGTCTCTATTTTCAGGCGTGAGGACAAAGGGATCATGCGCGACCGAAGACCATCTACAAGACGTAGGCACGGGCGGTCGATCACAAGGGGCACGACGACTGCAGGACCTACGGTCGCTCGATCGATCGCAACGGACTGGACGGGGACGGCGGCGATACGCGGGAGACAGAGCGAGGGCAGGACCTACTATTCGTCGACGGGGGAGAGGAGGAGCGAGGCATTCTGCTCGATCGCTGCCGGCGACGACAGGGGCGTGATTGGCCCCTGTCGCGTTTGGCCATGCCATTGGCATACCTCTGCTTGGAGTTGCATCAGTTGCATGCTCGCTCACACAGAACAAGCTCCGGCCGGAGCTACACATATGTGGAATGACATCTCTCTCTCTCTGACTCTCTCTCTATATATATATACACAAAGGCTCTCCAGTTAGGCCATCTCCATTAACTCTGCATCCGCTGTGAACTAGTATGAGACGCTTGTTCATCTGGCACGAGTGAAATGAGATAGTGGAGAGAACCAAATATTCATGGTGTAAGTGTAAGGCGATGAGTCAAGCTCTTCGGGCAGTTGTATGAGCCCATTTCGCACACGAGGAAAGCTCCTTTCGACTCGACCGTCTTGCTCAGGTGTATATGGTTGTTAAAATTAGTAGGGATACAAACTCGGTTGGCTTAGTTTGGACCCGAGGATCCCAGATTCATAGAAAGAGTTGTTAAAACTAGGAGAGATATAAAGTCGGCCGCCCATGGTATCGCCATGTTTGTTAAGACGACACAGTTTGTTAGAATTAGTTGAAAATAATTTTTTTGAACGTTGTTTAGTCTAACATGTCACATGCATGAGTACAAGTATCATAAGGACGCGAGTCTCTCTCATGCGCTGCTCGTATCTTACGCGCTACACGTAGAAGACTCGAATAATTACTTAGCGTTGCTTTATTAATAAAGTCACAATAGTTAAACGGTACAAATGTTGAGAAAATTCTCTAACAAAACAGATAACAAAAGCAATCTAAAAAAGAGGAGAGCAAGCAAACACGAGCAAAAACGCGAGAGCTGCAGGACATGAACTGGGAGCTGAAGAGGAAACCGGAGATATGCTAGCTCCACACTTCCTAGATGAAGTAACACGTCACCAATTTGTTGCCGAATAGGACCTCCTGCCCTATTGCTTTGGACAGCAAAGCATCGACCCAGGCGACAAGCTGACCAAACCAAGATGACTGTAAAAAACATGCACATTTTAAAGAGAAGAGAGAAATGAGGTACTGTTGCCGGCCCTAAGGTTGCTCCAACCGTCGTCCTAGCCTGCCCGACGAATCCAACGCAAAGTGTAACTCAAGCTCTTAAATGTCACCCCAGAGTACCCAGAGTAACAATGCGCTACGCCTCTGTCGCCCGGTCCGACAAGTGGAATCAGGGTTTTCACCCAGTCTGTAAACAAGGCCCGCCCATGGCTACAAGAGACAGACGACACCCGTAGGCATAGTTGTCGCCCACACACGCACAACTCTAGCTTGCCCCCCC
>LR738714.1:608311362-608443738 GCA_902687465.1 Secale cereale | reverse complement strand
CCCCCCCCCCACCATAAGTATAGGTTTTACATAACATTTAGTCAAAGCATAGTTTCAGACATTGTGAAAAAGTTATAGTCCCTCCGTCCCAAAATAAGTGTCGTTGATTTAGTACAACTTTGTACTAAATCGGTGACACTTATTTCGGGACAGAGATTACATAGCAACTTGGATGCTACAAAAGAGTCCTTCTCTAGGGGCAAAAGATGGCAGTATCCTCCTTCATAGCCTAGATAAGTTTTCTTAGTTTGGCCCAGCATCAATGACTATAACAGCGCACTGGCTGAACTGGGTAAGACACATCAAACAAGTTATTTAGATAAATAATGGTGGATTGTGGCGCGATTGATTGCTTTTTGTGATGGTGGCGATTGTGGCGCATTTCGTCTCTCTAGCTAGAACCTCTCTTGCTGGCACTATGGTGAGTTAGAGAAGTGTCTTTGTTTCTTGAAGTTAGAAAAGGGGATGTGTCTGTTGATATTCTGGTATTTGCATCAGGTTTCACAACACAAAGTATGTTAGTTTAGAGGCTACAAACAAGAGAGACCTGAACCAGATTCAAATTGATGCCAGTGACCAGCATAGCTACATCTTCGTAAAAAGGTATAAGAAAATGAGACAACCATGGCCATGCTTATCTAATTACACTGCTCTAGAGCTTTTAGAGGAAAAAAAAACACTGCTCTACGTTGTAGACGTTATGGCCGCCCACAGGGTCAAGATTTGACTACTTATAGCAGTTCATAGTAGTTTGCAGATTAATGCATAAAAGCATATCCTTGGATAAACTGAAACTTGCATGGTATTTTGTGTTTCCAGTTATCCCAGCAGATTAGTTCTACATGTGTACCAACTTTTACTAGCGCATTGTACTCCGTTCCTAAATATAAGTCTTTGTAGAGATTCCACTAAGAACGACATACGGATGTATATTGATGCATTTTAGAAGTAGATTCACTTACTTTGTTCTGTATGTAGTTCATAGTGAAATCTTTGCAAAGACCTATATTTAGGAACGGAGGAAGTACTTATTTTGTCTTGTCCGAAGAAGGTACTCATGATGCATGATTTTGGATGCTGATTGCTGAGCCAATGAATAAATATGGCTTCCAAGTTGCATCCTAAATTTGTCAGTCTACTTCGATGTGTTGTAGGCGCCATTTACTTTCTGAACACAAGTACAATAGTCGCTGGTACAAACCAAAGGATTCAAAAGAAAATTTTCTTACAAGATTCCTATCCTCTAGAATTCCTAAAAAATTCCTGTAAACCAAAGGAAGCCCAAGTAGGAAAGTATAGACAAAAAGGGTAGGAGAGGACATCGAACAAGACAAGAAAACCACATAAATAAAAGAAACGAAGACTACGAAATGGATTATCAAGGAAATTAGCCAGCACAAAGGTTAGCGAGCTGAGCCTGGCACGCAACCCACCTCACTTGATTACCATCATTCACGGGTTCCCAAAGAATTCCCTGGAAAGAAAGAGGATCACCTCAAAAGAAAACGAGCACACAGCGGATAGGGAAACAGGGTTGAGGTACAGCGTGATGCCCAGAGCACACGGCGATCGCTGCGCTTTACATCATGACATGATCATGAACACACCGTGAGCGGATGGAAGGATCCTCGGACGGTCACATGCCCGTCGCGCTGTAAACCGTGGTACCGAACATGTGCTCTATGAAATTACGCTAGAGAAAAGATGAGCGCTCCACGGCTGAAGTCCAAACAGAACAGATGAAAAATGGTACGATGTGCTCTTGCAACACTTTGTGTGCCAGTTAAGAAGCGGCATCTAGCTACACAGATATCTGTCGCGGAAAGCATGGGTGTGGTGATCGCTATGTTCCTCACGCCTCTCAAGCCTACAAATTCTGTTTGGCTACTGTGTGCTCCCAATATTAATATGAAGCTTGAAACCCGAATTAGGTGTTTGTATGATGCCCACATGGTCAGTTTGTATAACTTCTTCACAATATCTTCCTTTTATAAAGGAGTCAAGGAGAGCAAGTTTGATTTAATGCAACAACTACTATATTATTAAAAATAACTTGCATGACTTTTCTCTACTACTATGAAAAGAGCCTTAAAAGAGCAAACATTTTCTTTCCTAACCACACCCCGCATAACGCACACAACACAAATCGAAGCAATTAGAGCCATACGATCAGGCCACTCATCTAGATCTAACCATCTAGATAACAACTAAGCCTCTTTAGGAGTACGTTTAGCATTTTTATTAGGCAGACGAAAACTCTGCCACATCCGTCTGCACCTACAATCATGGATTTCCAGAAGGAAAGATAAAAACAGTTCCTACAATCGTGTATTTCCAAAAAAAAAAGATACAAACAGTTTCTACAATCACGCAACCCCCACCTCTCTCGATCTACGTGGGGGACACCCTCACGGGCGCTCTCCCCTCCGGCCCTTCTCGCCGTCCGCCCGCCGCCGCCACTGCCTCTTCCACGGGTCGACGTGCTCCCTCGCCGCAGCCGCGGCCACTCGCTCCACCAAACGCTCGACGCCCACGCGGCGTTCCTGTCGCACCAGCGACAATGGTTCCACGGCGGAGACATGGAAGAAGGATGACGAGGGTGCGGTCGTTGCCGCAGATGAGCGCAACTCCGAGCAGGATCTTCACACGAGGGTTCTTCTCTCCATCTCACTCTCTCCGTGTCTTCTCCCCTCTCTACTCCCCCTTCTCTCTCAATCTGCAGCAAGTCGTCGCAGCTGCGGCGCCGGTGACATAAAGTCGTGCGGCGGCGGGGGCAGAACCCACCACACCCTATGCATCCAATCTCTCTTTCTAACCTCTCTGTTCATCAGCAGGTTTTAGGAGAGGATCCAGATGAGAAGGTCACATGAGCTTGCCAGCAGTACTCCTCTATGTATGCTCAATTACCTATAAGTACATAGACTTTCTGTGTATGCTCGATTACCTCTTATATATTTTTTCTGAATTTTTAGATCGATCAACACATGATCAGTGGCGAGATTTAGCAGTTAACCATGCTATGAGATTGCATGTCAGAGGTACAATCTACTAACAAGTGCTCTATGTAGGTGGACTGCACACCAATATAGTGTGGAACCATCTCTGGAAAAATTGAATGGTATCCCAGGTTAAGGAGCATTTAAATATCTTTGAAACCATCCCTGAATATGTACTATGATTCCACAATGTTCAGTTGATAGCCTTTTCTTTGCAGGAGCGTTTTTTATTGCCTAATTTGCTCAGTAGTTGAGTTGGCAGAAACTGCTAACTTCAAAATGTCATCCAGTGAATTATGGATAGTTATTTAAATTAAGAATTACTCTTATGGAGAGTTAGTTAGAAAAGTTCAGAATTGCTCCATGTGATATTTGATGTTTAATCTATGAATATTCTCTACTGATGATTTGTGTCTTCTTAGGAAGTAGATTTTATTTATTGTCTTCTTAAGAAGTAGAACGACCCAAAATAATGTTCAGATTTGTGATTGATTATTTACGTACATTCATAACCCAAACACTTCATTCGTCTTGATAACCTTGCACCATGGAAAACAATGGTACTATGAACAGACTGATACAGGTACACATGTGATGATAAAGAGTTATTTTGGGTCATTCATATATGCAGCTTTTCTCGCACTAAACAATAGTATTGCGCTGCCCGAACATTGTACATTTAGTAGATATTCTATTTAAATGGCAGCAAGTCTCTTGCCTGGATTTCGTGGTGCACGCCGCAAGAACTTCTTAAATTTAAGGACCCATCAAGCCGCAGATCACTGCTGCCAATGATGTAGCGTCTGCAAGTTTGCATCCCCTTTTTCTTTTCTTTTCTTGTTATTAGTTGTATTATACATTTATACTCCAAATGGTGTACAACTTAAGCGAATTATCTTTTCCTGTTTGGTTTTAAAGCTTCATGTTTCTCTTAAAGAAGTTCTCATACTGATTTGAAAAGGTACTATTTTCTACTCTACCAATTTAATAAGCCAACCAAATATTATATTTTTTCATATACAATTAGTACAAATCAAAAGGAAGAAGGCATCATTTTAACTTATTGTAACAATGTTTAAGAAGTTAAATTGTTCTTATTAGACCACTAAGTAACCATTGATGGCGGCATGTTTGCAAGAGAAAATTGAGAATGTTGTTTTAGTGTTCCCTATGTTTCAGTGAAGGAACTCACACAATTGTTCCCTATGTTGGTTCATGTGGATTGCTTGGGTCAGATATGAATGATTCAAGCATCTGATAAATTTGCCCCACTGATTTATTTGCTTCCTTCTACTGTAATTTATTAGTTTCTTACCTGATGGACAACAAAGAAGAAGTAATAAGACAATGATTTGTTTGCACAGTCTCTCCATTCCATTTCTGCAGTTGTGCAACACAAGGATCGATTATAAGAACCCCCCAAAAAATTGGAAATGCTTTGTTGGTGTACATGTGCTCAACTTATCAAGCACATTTTTAGTACCCTTTTATGTCATGGAGAAGATTGAGGTTTGTGTTGTGCTGAGATTCATGCAACGTGCATTGGATCTAATGACTAATACCAAACCATTTTATTTGGCATGTGGAGAAGAGATAAGCAAGACAATGCCCTTTCTAAGCTTAGCAATGTCCTGTGTGAATCTACAGTCTAAAATATGTCTACATACATCCGTATGTTGCAGTCCATTTGAATGTCTAGAAAGACAAATATTTAGGAACGGAAGGAGTAGTTGTCAAACACTATATTACCTTGATGAACTGGCCATGGAATTGTACAATTCTTTCATTGTTAGTAAAAAAACTCCTTGTTTGAAATGTACAACTCCCAACTTGTCTTCTTACTTCTGTTCTGTGCATGTGCATGTTATTGATGGCGTTGTACTTGTAAAAACTGAAATTGCAGGCAAAACAAAGTGATGGATGGTCTACAAATTGGTTTGGATGAATTCATGCATCTCCTCCTGGGTAAAAGAAACCAACCACTGTGCATCCGTTTGGTTGGAAATAATATTGCCATGAAAATGTAGAGTGCATTCCTGGCGTCTAACATTGCACAATCTAACATTGTTGTTGCCTTGCTAAGCATGTATGTAAATACTCTTGGGGAGAAAAGTATGAACTTGCAATTTGCAACGCTGTCCCCAAAATACATTTGGTTCACACATATAATCATCTATTTTATGCTGTTTGTGATTTGTTATCAACCAAAATGCTCCAAATTTTTTAAAGCATCATCAATGATCTCTATTTATTTACGGATAAGTAATGGAAAAGGGCATTCTGTTGTTGTAATTTTTGTACATTACCATCAAAAACTATATACGGTAGCATGAGATATGCAGGCATGGTGCATTTAATGGAGAGTAGATATTCTTTGAAAAGAGCCTTAACTGAGACGTGCGTTGCACGTGCATGCTTACTAGTTTTTGGTAAGTTACAAAAGCATAGTATAAATATATGATCAGATTGCTATTTATCACCCTCTTCATGTGGCCCGTACCACAGTCTAGTATATATGTTTACCAATGCACACATGCAACCTTTCGTAAATTCATTTCTCATGCTTCCGTGGGACGGTTGCTCGGGACGGTCTATCTATGGAGCTATGCAAATTATGTGTGGCCACAAGTCGACAACCAACTATTCATAGGCTACCTTCAAACTTTAGCAATCATCAGAAGAGTAGAGGGTTGAAACCCAAGTAACGAGAGATCTAAAGCTAAGAAAATATGTTTATCAAATGGTGATACTATAATTGACGAAAAAGGGTTCCCGGTTTTATATTATAAAGCAACCGACACCGATTACAACCGAGAGCCGATACAAACACACACCACCATTACACACACAAGGCAAGAACAAACACCCAAGGAGAGATACAAGGGTGTCGGGCACCGACACATCACTTCAACGACTACAAAGCACACTAAGGATGATCAAAGAAGCACCGCCTTGGGCCGACGGAGATCAGCATGAGTGATCCACCGAGAAGAGGTGAGACGGTCGACGACCGAGCGAGGACTCCAAAACGGCCCCTCCAAGAAGGGCACGACCATAGCCACCATCGTCCGATCCCGCAGAAGTTTTCACCTGGAGTAGCTAGAAGGGAGTGGGAGCACCGCGACGGAGCCTGCAAGGAGGAAACGGTGTCCACGGACGCCGCCACCGTCGGCCAGTACAGGGACTAGGCAAGTCATGTATCCCGGTGCACCGATTCCTCCGACGCATCCTAGCTCCACCAACCACCCGCATCCATGCCGCTTGAGCGACCATGTCTGCTCGCCCGCACCCGAGATGCACAATCTGCCCCAGATCAACATGTCTCCCACTGCCAGGTCTGCCACACTACATCCAAACTGTCCCGGGAACATCAAACGAGCAGGCTTTGGACAACGCTAACCCCAACCATCGTCGGAAACTGCAACGACCATCCCACCTCAGGCAACGTCGAGACAGCGACTAGCAAGCACCAGGCTGGGGAAGCTGGAAGGGAGGAGCGGCACACGACCACGACCGGCACTCCCTGTGCCAGTGACGGGCGACCCGACCACGTTGAAGCCCCCATCCCTCCTACCGTCTTTCCACCACCCGAAGCACCCTGCTTCGCCCCACCACGACCATGGGCACAACTCAGTGAGATGCCACCGACGGCCGCGCGTCCGTCGAAAAAGGGGAAAGGACCGTCATCACCACAGCCAAGGAAGAACCCACCGACGGGCGCGCGTCCGGGAAGGAGGTCCGGATGGGCCCCAGGACGTGCACACGCCGCCACCACCACATCCACGCCACCAGCACCGCCGCTCCAAGCACGACAACGCCGGCTGCACGCGGCTCCTGCTGGACCTAGCCCTCGCCGCCGGAAGGATCGCCGACGTTAGATCCAGCCGGATCCGACTGGAGCCATCTTGCACCACGCAGCCACCACTACGGAAGGAGCAGCATGTCCCCGCGCCGCCAGTCATGCCGGCGAAGCACTGCAGCGCCTGCTCGTCGTCGTCGAGGTGCCCGACGCCCGCACCACGCTCCAGCCCCGGGGCGAAGGCCCGTGACCGCCCTGCCGCGCGAGAGGACGGAAAGACCCCGCCGCCGCCACCCAGGCTTTGCCCGGGCGCGCCCCTGGAGTCGGCGAGGGAAGTGGAGGTAGGGGAGGGGGGGCCGGCGGCGGCGGGATTTAGGGTTCTCTCCGGTCGCCGCACGAGGGCGACTTGGGAGGGAGGGAGGGGGCTAAATCTGCTGCACACACTTCTAACAGTCGGGTCATGATACTATAATTGTGCGGTATTTTTTTGGGTGGTGATGAGCATATTATGTTATATTATCTAATAATAATTATAGACAAAATGGTCATGGTTATCTAATACTGTGCTGTAAAACTATGTTGTAGTTAGTAGCCTGGTATGTCGCATAATATGAATAATACTGAAATATTGCGCGGTAAATATGAAAACCATAAAGAAGACAGGGCGTATGCAATTACTTATAACAGTGCATAATTGGTACCAAATTAGTTCCATAATGTTTTATTGTTTTATTTACTTTCACAACAATATCTTGTACTCTTTTTTCTCTAGTTGAGCTTATAACAACACTCTGTAAGCCTATACGGACACCGTAAGCCTGAAACCAATGGCATTAGCACGATTATAACAACACTCTGGTCGTTGTCTGAACTGTGAACAACCAGCTGCTAGGATCATAGCTATATTTCTGATCGATCTCCTGATACACGAACTTATAGGGGGCAATCAAAAGCTCTGTGTTATTTTTAGGATGCAAATAAATAAGAGAACATAGTACAGATTGGCATGGCCAATGCAAGCAGAAAGTAATTTGAGAGCGCATGGGGCGGCATGGCGCCATGAGAACCGTAAACGCCCGTGTGCCCGAGTGTCATGTGCAAATGCTTGGCGTCCACCCCCACTGCCAAAGCAACATGCTCGTTGTTTCTTGCGGTGATGGTGGTTGTTTCATATATGCACCCAACAACCAAAGGCATGCGCTTCCTGCCACGATTGATTGCTTTTTGTGATGGTGGTGATTGTGGCGCATTTCGTCTCTCTCTAGCTAGAACCTCTCTTGCTGACACTATGATGAGTTGGAGAAGTGTCTTTGTTTCTTAAAGTTAGGAAAGGGGATAATTCTGTTGATATACTGCTCTTTGCATCAGGTTTCACAACACAAAGTATGTTAGAGTTTAGAGGCTGCAAACAAGAGAGACCTGAACGGCTGAACCAGATTCAAAAGGGAGGAGCAGAATGTAAATTTGATGCTAGTGACCAGCATAGTTACATATTCGTAAAAAAGGTATAGGAAAATGACACAACCATGGCCATGCTTATCTAATACCCTGCTCTACAGCTTTTAGAGAGAAAAAACACTGCTCTACAGCTTTAAAAAAAGCACTGCTCTACGTTGTAAACGTTATGGCCGCCCAGATGGTCAAGATTTGACTACTCATAGGAGTTCATAGTACTTTCCAAGTTAATGCATAAAAAACATTTCCTTGTATATTTTCGAACCTATACAGTCTTGTACTCTATTTTGAACTAAACTGAAACATGCAAGGTTTTCTGTGTTTCCAGTTATCTCAGCAGATTAGTTCTACACATGTGTACCAACTTTTACTAGCCATGCATTGTATTGATCTTGTCTGAAGATGGTCATGATGCATGATTTTGGATGCTGATTGCTTGCTGAGCAAAATGGGCCAGTTGTGTTCCTCACAACATACTATGGTTCATCTGGCCCCGTGCACAACCCACTATCACCATCATGGGCTCCCAAATAATCCAGACCACCTCAAACAATAACGAGCACACAGAGGATAGAAGGTTTCCATGTCGCTAGAGCACACACACACTGGTTAGAAAAACCGTGATGGCTCGACGACCAAAGTCTAAGCTTTACATCAGAGAAACGACGTTATGTGCTTTTGCAGTGCTTTGTATCCTGATTAAGAAGCCTTTTCTAGAGGCACAAACATCTTTCACTGAAAATAAATCTAAGTATGGTGATCGCTATGTTTCCTATGCCTCTCAAGCCTACAAATTCTATGTGGCTGCTATGTGCTACCAGTATCGACTTAAAACTCACATGAGGTCTTTGTATGATCTCGAGTTGGCCAGTTTGTATAGCTTGTTCCCCATATCTTCTTTTATAATGAGTACAGGAGAGCAAGTATGGTTTAATGCAACAACTACTATATTGTGAAAATAACTTGCATGATTTTACACAAAGTTACCAAATCACAATATATATGACCAGGTTGCTATTTTTATCTGTCTTCACGTTGCCCGACCACAGTCTAGTACATGTTTATCAATGCTCGTATGCACTCTTCCATAAATTCATTTGTTATTATGCTTCCTTGCGATGGTTTCTCAGGACGGCCGGTCTATGAAGCTATGCAAATTAAGCGTGGCCACAAGGGGGCAATCAACTCTTTGTAGACTCCCTTGAAACTTTGACAATCATCTTGATTACATTTACATCCCTAGACTAGACTCTCCATTTCCATGTGAATATTTTCAAGGAGACACATGCTAAGCTGATTGACCCAGTAGACAATGTGTCACAATAATAGTGCAGCCTATATAAAGGAGTGTTAAATCATTTCAAGTTTCCACACAAAAGGCCTAAACGGGCAAACCATATCGTAGGAGCATGTCCATCAATGGGATATGAAAAAAGTTAATGTAAGAAGACGACATTGTTGATGACCAGCTTAGTAATCTTTTATTACAATACAACAGATAGTTGTGCTTATCTCATATGGTGTAACGCAGGAGTATAGTATAGGATTAGTGTTTCCAAACAAAAAAAAACTGAACATGTTTGCTTGATGGATTGTAAAAAGTGGCGAGCACAATAATCTTCTAGTTGTAACGAAACAATAACCCGGTCATCCAATATGTTGCAAAACTTGGCTATATCATGACAATTGCATACAACAAGAGTACCGAAGATTGAAACTCAAGTAAGCGAAAGATATAAGGCCTAAGGAAACATGTTTATCAAATGATGATAGATTAATTGTGCGGTAATTTTTTATGGTCGGTGGTGAGTATATTATATTATCCTCTAGTAAAAATTAATGGTAACAATAGTCATGGACAATGGTCATGGTTATCTATTGTGTTGTAACACTTTATTAAAGTTGGCAGCCTGTTATGTCGCGTAGTACGAACAATACCAAAATAGTCTATGCAAGGTCAACGTGTAAATCTAAAACAAGCCCGAGAGTATGCAATTACTTATAAAAAGTGCTTAGTAGGAAATAAGTGGCACAATGTTTTAATATATTTTTATTTTCACAACTATATCATGCACTCTTTCCCCCTAATTGAACTTTGCAAGCATTCTACCATTTGTAAGTTATCTGATTTATTTTTGTACATCTGAGAAAACCTTCATTTCTATAGCCATTGTATATGTCCAATGATATGCATGATTTTGATGTCGAGCCAACGACTAAAACATACTTCCTCCATACGAACACATAAGTCCCCCCCCCCTCGATTTTTAGCCTAATTTTGACCAAAAGTTTGACCAACAAGTAGAGTTACATGACATAAAATATGTACCGTTGACAACCTTAATCAAATATTAAACAGTTGACATACCTTATGTGGCATATAACTCTTATTCTACTAGTTAAATCCATGGTCAAGATTAGGCTCAAAATTCACAGAGGACTTGTATATTTTGATAGAGATAGCTTGCATGTTGGATCAATGCATTTTTTATGTTGCTTTGATATGTGCATTGTTAGCGCCATCCCTTTTTGGAACAATAAGGATTGTGACAATTGTTTTAATCAAACATGCCATTTGACATGCAAACATACCAAAAAGTGCAATGAACAAGCAAAATAGAAAGAGAAGGTGAACACATCCAACATTGAAAGAAATAATACTTTTTTTAATGAAACAAAAGTTTCATTGTAAAATGTTTCAAAAAGTTCCGATTTTTTGTGTGAATGTTCACAAGATACGTATCTACAATATGTAAAAATGTTAAATCAAAACTCAAATGCATGCCAAGAAACAAAAGGACAAATCCAGATGTGAATAGTCTTTTGTGACACTAATCATCTTGAATTTGTCTTTTGTGTTTCTCAACCTATAATTTGAACTCTGATTCAAACTTGTTACAGATTCTAGATACATGTCTTGCGAACATTCATAAAAAGGGATCTTTTTGAATCATTAATTATTATTTTTGAGACGTACGTGCTACAGTGCTACTCGATTGCTTATCTGGCCCACCTCCGTTGACGCAGTGGCAAGAGTAGGTTTCAACTTCGTTGGACGTTGATCTCGCCCCCTCACCGTCCAATGAAGTGAGCCGTCTTGGAGTCTGTCAATTGGGATGCAAGCCAACGTAAATAAATAAAAATAAGCTAATCACTGCTGCTTTAGTAAAAAAAATGCGGGGTTTCCTTTTTTGCGGGGTGTTGCTTTAGTAGTAAATCTGCTACTGCAAAAACAATGCATCCCTGTCTGTCAACAACGACACGCTCCTTCGCCGGTGGGCGTTCGTGCATCCAGCGACGACGTTCTAGTTGATTTTTACTGCAAATCGCAGGAACTTTTTATAGGCAAATAGCATGCGGTTTTTCATAATGCATCAATGCAGGCCAAGCTTTTTTGAGAAAGCGTGGTGAAGTCCCGATGCAACATCTCACAAATCCAGAAGTAGAGTACTGCCGCTACAGACACTACATAAACTGCTTGAACCGCACGTATGTACTATATGTATTTACGTGATACTTCCACGACTAATCTTGCATTTTCTTTAGTCCGTAGATGAGCACAAGTTTAGGTAACTTGTCGTTCGCGATTATCCTCGTCCATACCACCAGACATCCAAAAAAAAATTTGAAGCTGATCCCTCTGTCCCATAATATAAGATATTTTTTGACACTACAGATGAGGTGGTATGTTGGCACGGGCGGTTTAAGGTGCCAAAAGTGGAGACATGTGCTACTCCATCTTATAAGTACCACTAGACCATAAAGGCGCATGTTGTCGCGCCCGTCCATTATAACTTATAAATATAAGCAAAGAGAAATATATGACAAAATTTCAGTGGTTCAAACTATAGGTAGTGGTGTTAGTTTCTGTACATAGGCAGCCGATGACAACCGGTGTGGTATGCTAGTGAAAGACCTTGCGACTTTGTGAATATTTGCTGATTGCACATCATGGACAAACTCCAACCTGCGTGTTGCTCCTGCGACGAAACTTTGCTTTGCATCACGGGTGGCCAATTGAACACACATGTGACCAACAAATCAATCTTCAACGATGAAGCTTCAATTTGGACATGTTGTGCCGGATTGATCTTGTAGCAATGAAGCTTACCAGATATGCGTCATTGTGGTGGCACACATTTGGTCAAGGGGACTGAACATTGTCATAAAGAGTAGAAACCAGCCGTTGTAAACAACATCTACAATCTAGAAAGTAATTAAAAGGGACGTTTCATACTATCAACACAATATAAGGCTTTATCATGTACAATTAATAGATTTCCATAACTCAGTTCGATTTAAACTAAAAAAAACAGTTCGACTTGGCAGTTCAATGCTGCTTACTGGTAGCATATGCTCCAGCACCAGCCGAAACAGGCAAACAATAAGGACAATATAGTATTATTAAAGGACAGGTTATCTACTAATCAACCAAGAACGTAAGTTACAAATTCTCATTCCTAGCGAGCAATAGACATACACATTTGCGTTTTGCAAGCACTAAATGCATTCCTAGCTTGCATGGGACACTTCAATTGTTAGATAAAGTAAAAATGCTTCCTCATAATGAATGGACATGAAAGATCAAATTAGAGTTAATGAGTATTATGTAAGAACACGTATGCAAAAGAGAAGAACACTGAAAAACGACAATGAGTCAATGAGGTGATGATAACTTTGTATATCTTAGAATTTGAGTTGACACATACCTTAGGAACTGAATGTGTGTCAGTCGTCACCCATTATCTTTTATCTGCTAACAAAAATTAATTATAAAAGACAGACATTAGAGTCGATATTAACTTGATTTGGAACTTTGTGATTCAATCAAGATCCATAAAGAATACTGCAGTATCCACATAATACAAGATAACGTCACCGTCAAAGATAACGATTCAGTCTGGCCAATACTTAAAGAGGCACCATAAATTTGTAATACGAAACGCCAAGGACTATACAACAATTAATAGTCGAGTGCTTGAAAGATCACACATGTTAGCCAGAAATAAGGATCCACAATAAGATCCTAGAAAATGTCGGCTAGCTTGTCAAACTATTTTTTTTCTGAACAATTGTTATCAACAAGATCAAATAGGTGGTACCCTATTGACACACCCTCTGCATACAAGGCTACATGGAAATCTATTGGGAATGGGTTTAGGCTTTGTTTGTATGTCCATATTAAAGCTCCGTATTGAATAGAATTGGAATTTCAATTCAGTGAGGAAACTGAAAAGGGCATGCATACCAATTCACATGTTTGATTGTTCACTGAATTGGCGCTTGAAATTTATAGTACTATTTTAAGACACATAATTAGTGTGACGTATGACTAATAGTCTTGGCGACCACAGGCTAATTAGATTGGAACACTAGTAGAAAAATGGTGAAATGTAGAGCTCATTAGTCGTGGTTTGCAGCTGAACCGGCACTAATGGGACCATTAGTGTCGGTTCCAGAGGCTAGGCCGGCGGCGATGTGACGCCCGAAGACCGACGTCCCAGAAGATTCCAGAAGATTCCAGATGTTCCGGGTTCTCCCGTGTGTTTCATTTTGCTTGTGTTATTTATTTTTGCATTGCATCATGTCATCATGCCATCATGTCATATTTATCTTTGCATCTCAACTTAAATAAATCGTGTGGACCTCCGGTCCATTTAAATCGAGGGAAGTGTCTTCTCTTTAAAACATATCCTCCCAATATTAGGGAGCTATATTAATAAATATTCCATTTGTTTGGAATTAACCGCAACACACTTGCAAATATTCTCCATGCCTCTTAATTCTAGTTTCACCGTCAAACCTCCCTATATGTCTTTTTCCGTTGTATCGAGGCTCCTCCTAAAGTCTGGACTCCTTTTCAAACTCCTTAAGGCAAGCTAATTATTTTAGTTTGCACTTCCCTATTTTTTGTTGGAACTATTTTTGTGGGGTTGGTTTATTCCATAAAGCCTTTCAAAAATGTTCCATCTTTATTTTTTTCCTGTTCATGACCTTCCTTTCTTATTTTCTTTTGGACTCTCTCTATTTAATTTTCTGCAAAGATCTATGAGGCAGAGAGGCCCAGTACTCCAGCCAAGTCTGCCTCAGCCTCCCTCTCCCTCTTGGGCCCTCCTCTTCCCCGCAGCCTATCGGGCCCAATAGGCCGGCCCATCCCTCCAGGCCGCTCTCCACCGAAACCCTAGCCCGCATCGCTCCTCTCCAGCCTCGCTCCCTTCTCCCCATCGAACGCCCAGCTCTTCCTCCCGTTTCCCTCGTCCGCCGCCAGGGGCCTCGTCCCTCGAGTCCCTCTCCTGTCTCCCGATCCTCTCGCCCCCGTCACCAGGCCCGATTCCCTCGAGTCCCTCTGCCTCGGTGGCCTCCCATCGCCCGAGCCCTTCCACCACCTCGCCTGCGCTGTGGCCTCCATCTCCAGGTCGCCCCGCCCGATCGAGGCCCCAGAGCCGAGCTGCTGCCGTCCGCCGCAAGGGCGCCGCCCCCTGCTGCCTTCATCCCCCGCGCGGAGCCGCGACCACGTCCTCGCCGCGGCCAGGCCCCGCATCGCCAGCGACCCCAGCCGGAGCCACCGCGCCAGAGCCCTCTTCGCCGCGGCTCCTCCTCTGCCCACCGTCGTCCTCCCTCGGCCAGAGGCGGCCAAGGCCATCGCCTCCAGCGGTCAGGAGCCGCGCCTCCATCTTCAGCAGCGCGCCGCCAGCGCAGGTGCAGCCGTGACCTGCCTCCAACCCTGCTGTCTCCAGCAAGGCCCGCGCCGTGGCCAACCTCCTCCTCGCCATGGTCGCCTGCACCTCGACCAGCCGGAGCTGCCCCGCGAGCCGCCCCGCCGCCTTCTGCTCCTTCTCCGGCAGCCTCTTGCCTGCCATGGACGTCCTTGCTGCTGCCTTGGCCTCGTCGCCCCTTGTGTTGCCGTGACCGAGACCTGCACTGTGTTTATTTTTTTGTGTTGCTTTGTGCTGATGAAGTTTCCAAGGAACTGTGTACGACTACCCGACGAGGCGGCAAGACCCGTAACCGGACCGTCAAGCACCGTTGTCGTGGATTGCGCCAAGTACCTCGTCGACAAGTACCACTACCGTCGACAAGTTCGGAGACCACAAGTACCACTACGAACGCCGACGCGACAAGTACCTCTTCGAAAACGGAAACGCCTACGTGAACGACTACCGTCGCCCCGTGTACGACTACGAACGTGTTCCTCGACTCACGAGAACGTCTACTTCCACTACTTCCTCTCCGACCGCGAGTACCACTACTTCCACTACGAACTCGAACCACCCCGTGAACGTTTGTTCCGAAGGTATAACCCCGAGACGATGACCCGAGAACGTTTGCATGTGTTGTATGAGATGCTCCACTTGTGTGCTCCGTGCCCATGTCGTCCTTTTGTCATGTTCCTCGGTTGCCTCGTCGCCGACTCGTGGGAACCCGGTGACGGGATCGCCCCACCTTTCATCTCGTTTGACTCGCTCACGCCATCTTTCCTTTTGCACCGGTTTCTCAACGGGTTACCGGAACCGAGATGATGCCGTTGCATCATTTTCGGATCGTTGCCGTGGCAACCTTTTCTTCCACCACGGTGACAATACTTCTTATCTTCTTCATGTTAACTTTTAATAAAAACTTGCATAAAACTTGATCATGTCATCCGCATCATGTTAACAACATTATATATGTGTTAATTGTTGTTTTCTTATAATTGCTAAACATGCTCATGGGGATTTTCCAGATATGTTGTTGTTATTTTCCGGCCTCATTTAAAATGCCTAAATAGTGTAGTTTTATTTTGCTTCACCTTGTTGCCATGTTAACAAACATTTAATCTTGTCTTGTAAATAACGGGAGTCAACTAAATAATTACATGTGGTGTTTCGTCAATATGCAACTCGTTGCATATTGAGCTCCACTTAACTTGTAGTACTTGTTTGTGCACTTTGCCATGCCATGCATAATTAAACTGGACATGCATCATACTTGGATGTGCATCGTATGCCATGTTTAAGCTTGTGTGTTTACCGTGTTGCTTGCTTCTTTTCGGTTGCTTCTCTTGTTAGCTTCGGTTTCGTTCCGGAGTTGTGAGGATTCGCTCGACTGTTGCTCCGTCTTCTTCATGGAACCGTTCTTCTTCCTTGTGGAATCCCAGGCAAGATGATCATACCCTTGGATACCTTTACTACCATTGCCATGCTTAGTTGTCTCGATGCTATCGTTACATGTCGCGCTACCCATCTTTTATGTCAGCCTCTCCTTGTTGCCATGAAACCTCTAACCTTGACACCTTCCTAGTAAAACCACTGTTTGGCTATGTTACCCGCTTGCTCAGCCCCTCTTATAGCGTTGTTAGTTGCAGGTGAAGATGAAGTTCGTTCCAGGAGGGAACTTGTTGTTGGAATATCACAATATCTATTATTATTATTAACACACCTATATACTGGGCATGGGTGGAAGGCTTGGCCTTTTGCTCGGTGTTTTGTTCCACTCATGCCACCTTAGGCACCGATAAACCGGCATTATGTTCCTTGATTTTGTGTTCCTTACACGATGGGTGAAATGGGGACCCCTTGACAGTTCGACTTTGAATAAAACTCCTCCAGCAAGGCCCAACATTGGTTTTAATTTTCTCATAATAACAACTTAATTAAATAATTAAAATTGCATAGGGGGTCGCACCCTCGGGTTCTTAATTCTACATAGCAGGGGGGGCCAGTGCTGATGGTGTTGGTCCCAAACTAGAGCCACTTGCGGTGCCACCCAGTTATCTGGGGTCTTCGGTTACTGTACGTAGCGCTCATCCGGACGTGGCCTGAGACGAGATGCGCGCGGCTACCATCAGGGTGTCGGCACGCCGGGAGGTCTTGCTGGACTTGTTTTACCATTGTCGAAATGACTTGTGCTACCGGGATGCCGAGCCTGATCGGATTTTCCCTAAGATAAGGGGTGATGATATTATATTCATCACTTCAGCTAATCGTGAGAGCTTGTGATGGGCTAAGTTGGAACACCCCTGCAGGGTTATGATCTTTTGAAAGCCGTGCCCGCGGTTATGTGGCAGATTGGAATTTGTTAATGTCCGGTTGTAGAAAACTTGACAGATGATCCGAAGTAAAACACACAACTGTGTGAGTAACCGTGACTGTCTCTTTTCACTTTGAGAAGAGAACACGGTGGGGTTATGTTTGACCGTATGTAGTCAGGATCTTTAGCGATCACCTTTTGCGACCGTTTGCGTAGATGCTTATCTTATTCTGGTACTCGTAAGTTAGCCACCATATTATGCTTAGCCGCTGCTGCAGCCTCACCACTTTACCTCTTCCTACCCATAAAGCTTTGCTAGTCTTGTTACCCATGGTTATGGGATTGCTGAGTCCTCGTGGCTCACAGATACTACAACACCAGATGCAGGTTCAGCCGAGTATGAAGCAGGAGCTGGTTCAAGTTCTACACTGGGAGCTCGATGAAGAGTTTGGCCGTATGCTTGTTTCGTTCCGACGATCAGTAGTGGTTTCTACTAGGATTCGATCCTGACCTGTGGCTTTATGTTGTTTTGGTATCTTTCTTTTGGATCTTCGCCCGTAGTCGGGTTGTGATGTTTTGAAAGATGTTTTGCTTATGTAATGTATTGTGTGAAGTGGCGAGTGTAAGCCAACTATCTCCTTTTGCAATTTAATCCCTCTTTTACATGAGTCGTGCAAAGATACCAAACATGAGATCATTCTAGGATGGGCTTATACCTTTAAGTCGTGCCTCGACACGTAGGAGGTATAGTCCCATCCTGGGCATTACTGAAGGAAATATGCCCTAGAGGCAATAATAAAGATGTTATTTGTATTTCCTTATATCATGATAAATGTCTTTTATTCAAGCTAGAATTGTATTAACCGGAAACTTAGTACATGTGTGGATACATAGACAAAACAGTATGTCCCTAGTATGCCTCTACTAGACTAGCTCATTGATCAAAGATGGTTATGTTTCCTAGCCATAGACATGAGTTGTCATTTTATCAACGGGATCACATCATTAGGAGAATGATGTGATGGACAAGACCCATACGTTAGCATATCACTATGATCGTTTAGTTTAACTGCTATTGCTTTCTTCATGACTTATACATGTTCCTATGACTATGAGATTATGCAACTCCCGAATACCGTAGGAACACCTTGTGTGCTATCAAACGTCACAACGTAACTGGGTGATCATAAAGATGCTCTACAGGTGTCTCCGAAAGTATTCGTGGTGTTGGCATAGATCAAGATTAGGATTTGTCACTCCGAGTGTCGGAGAGGTATCTCTGGGCCCTCTCGGTAACACACATCACAATAAGCCTTGCAAGCAAAAGACTAATGAGTTAGTCACGAGATGATGTGTTACGGAACGAGTAAAGAGGCTTGCCGGTAATGAGATTGAACTAGGTATGAAGATACCGACGATCGAATCTCGGGCAAGTAACATACCGTTTGACAAAAGGAACAACGTATGTTGTTATGCGGTTCTGACCGATAAAAGATCTTCGTAGAATATGTAGGAGCCAATATGAACATCCAGGTTCCGCTATTGGTTATTGACCGAAAATGAGTCTCGGTCATGTCTACATAGTTCTCGAACCCGTAGGGTCCGCACGCTTAACGTTTGATGACGATCGGTATTATGAGTTTATGAGTATTGATGTACCGAAGGTAGTTCGGAGTCCCGGATGAGATCACGGACATGACGAGGAGTCTCGGAATGTCCGAGACATAAAGATTGATATATTGGACGGCTATATTCGGACACCGGAAGTATACCGGAAAAGTTTCGGATTTATCGGGAATGCCGGAAGGGTTTACCGGAACCCCCTACGAGAGGGGATGGTCCATAGTGGGCCTAAAGGGTGAGAGAGAGGCAGCCCATAGGGCTGGCCGGAGCCCCCACCTAGGAATCCTAGTTGGACTAGGATTGGGGGGGCGCCACCTCTCCTAATCCTTTCCCCCTTCTTCCTTTCGGTGAATCCTACTAGGAATAGGATTGCAATCCTATTCCTAGTAGGAGTCCCTTCCTAGCCGCACCATAGGGAGTTGGCCGGCCCTCCTCCCTTGCTCCTTTATATACGGGGGCAGGGGGGCACCCAAAGACACACAAGTTGAATTGTTTTAGCCGTGTGCGGTGCCCCCCTCCACAGAATCACACCTCGGTCGTATCGCCGCGGAGCTTAGGCGAAGCCCTGCGCCGGTGAACACATCATATCCGTCACCACGCCGTCGTGCTGACGAAACTCTCCCGTGAAGCTCAACTGGATCAAGAGCTCGTGGGACGTCATCAAGCTGAATGTGTGCTGAACGCGGAGGTGCCGTACGTTCGGTGCTTGATCGGTTGGATCGCGAAGAAGTTCGACAACATCAACCGCGTCACTTAACGCTTCCGCTCCCGGTCTACGAGGGTACGTAGACACACTCTCCCCTCTCGTTGCTATGCATCTGGTAGATAGATCTTGCGTGATCGTAGGAAAATTTTAGAATACTACGTTCCCCAACACTAAAGTCTCAAGTACATATTTACTCAGCCAGATTTAAATCTCCGTCAGTGAAGATGGCTTGAGCTGGTTAAGGATTATGATCTTGGAATAAATTACCACCCGGGTAAAGCCAACGTGGTGGCTGACGCACTCAGTCGAAAGCCGGTCAGCCTCAATGTCATATTAAAATCCTTGTCCACTAAACTTCAAGAGGAGACTGCTCAACTCAATCTAAACAGAGTTGAGGCTGGTCTCGCTAATATTTTGGAAGTTACCCCCACACTTGAGGAAGAAATCCGCAAGGCCCAGCAAGATGACCCTATCCTGCAAAGACATGCCAAGAATATGCTGGCAGGACGTACCTCTGATTTCTCAAAGGATCACTTTGGGACTCTCCGATTCCGTGGAAGGATTTGTGTACCCAATCAGTCGGACTTGAAACATAAAATCTTGTCGGAAGCACACGAATCCTCATACTCTATTCACCCTGGAGGTACAAAAATGTATGAAGACCTTCATCAAATATTCTGGTGGGATGGAATGAAGAAAGACATTGCCTATTTTGTGGCTTGTTGTGACATATGCAACAAAGTGAAGGCAGAACATCAGAAGCCGGCCGGACTTCTTCAACCGCTGCCAGTTTCACAATGGAAATGGGATGACATCCGCATGGATTTCATCACGGGACTACCCAAGACTCAGCGAGGCAATGATGCCATATGGGTCATAGTGGACACTCTAACCAAGGTAGCTCACTTTATTCCGGTCAAGACCACATATCGAGTAGACCAACTTGCATAGCTGTATGTGTCCAGAATAGTCAGTTTGCATGGGGTACCTAGAACCATCACTTCCGACCGAGGTTCACTTTTTACCTCTGCTTTCTGGTCACGTCTCCATCAAGCATTGGGGATAGCCCTGAAATACAGTACCGCTTATCATCCGCAAACTGATGGACAGACAGAGCGGGTAAACTAAATACTCGAGGATATGCTGTGAGCCTACGTCCTGGCCCAAGGATCTAAGTGGGAAGATTGTCTGCCTTACGCCGTGTTCTCCTACAACAACAGTTTCCAAACCAGTCTAAAGATGTCATCGTACGAAGCTTTGTATGGCCGCAAGTGCCGTACCCCGTTAAATTGGTCTCAGACTGGAGATAGCTGTATCTTCGGGACAGACCATATGATGGAAGTTGTGAAACAAGTTAAGGAGATCAGAGATAGATTGCAATTGGCCAAATCTCGACAGAAGAGTTATTATGATGCAAAACATCGACATATCAGTTTTGAGCCCGGAGAACACGTATACCTCCGAGTCACTCCTATGAAAGGAGTCAAGAGATTCCAGACTCGCGGGAAGTTGGCCCCAAGATTTATTTGTCCCTTCCCAATTATTTCTCGAGTGGGCACTATTGCTTACCAGTTGGAATTACCCCCGGAATTGTCCGATGTGCACAACATGTTTCAGGTCTCACAACTGAGGCGGTGTATATCGCCACCTGAGAAAAGGACTACCATGATCGATATAGAGTTGGCAAAGGATTTAACATACGAAGAGAGACCGTTCAAAATTGTGGATCACATGGAAAGGGTCACTTGCAATAAAGTAAGAAAGTTTTATAAAGTCCAGTGGGAGCATCACACCGAGTCAAAATCAACCTGGGAACGGGAAGAATTCCTAAGGACATTTTATCCAGAATGGTTTTCCCAAGCAACCAAATTTCAAGGACGAGATTCAATCTAAGTGGGGGAGGTTTGTGACAGCCTGATTTTTGCCCTCTTTTACTTGCCTGGGTTTCATTTGGATTTAATTTGAACAATGGGATTTTTGAATCTTTTCATATGGACTTAAACCCTTGGGTACCCTTGGCTTTCACCCAAGTGCCTCATCTTCATCTCAAATGATCTTATCCCCTCTGGTTCACCCTAAAATAATTATTGGAATATTTTTATTTATTGAAAAATATTCATTTTTCCCTTCAAAACCCTAGTTAAGCTCATTGTGCTCCAAACCAACCCCTGGGTTTCATTTAGATGACCGGAGGGATGTCTATCTAAGTGGGAGTTCTTTAAATTAATATGATTAAATTGAACTTTAATTTATCATGAACTTAGTCCTGATAGTTTTGCATATCTATGTCGTTGTAGATCAATGGCCCGTGCTACCGTTCCTTTGAATTTTAATGCATTCCTAGAGAAAGCTAAGTTGAAAGATGATGGTAGCAATTACACGGACTGGGTCCGTAACCTGAGGATTATCCTCATTGCTGCACAGAAGAATTATGTCCTTGAAGCACCGCTAGGTGACAAGCCCCCTTCCGCTGATGCAGACGCTTTGAACGTCTGGCAGTCACGGTCTGATGACTACACGATAGTTCAGTGTGCCATGCTTTACGGCTTAGAACCGGGACTTCAACGACGTTTTGAACGTCATGGAGCATATGAGATGTTCCAGGAGTTGAAGTTAATATTTCAAGCAAATGTCCGAATTGAGAAATATGAGATTTCCAATAAGTTCTACAGCTGCAAAATGGAGGAGAATAGTTCTATCAGTGAACACTTGCTCAGAATGTCTGGGTACTACAATCATATGACTCAACTTGGTTGCAAAGTTGACGAGGATAGTGTTATTGATAGAGTTCTTCAATCACTGCCACCAAGCTATAAAGGCTTCGTGATGAACTATAACATGCAAGGGATGCAAAAGACAATGCCCGAGCTCTTCGCTATGCTCAAAGCTGCGGAGGTAGAAATCAAAAAGGAGCATCAAGTGTTGATGGTTAACAAGACCACTAGTTTCAAGAAAAAGGGCAAGGGAAAGAAATGGAACTTCAAAAAGAATAGCAAGTCAGTTGCTACTTCAACGAAGAAACCCAAATCTGGAGCCAAGCCTGAAACTGAGTGCTTCTACTGCAAGGGGACTGGACACTGGAAGCGGAACTGCCCCAAGTATTTGGCGGATAAGAAGGATGGCAAGATGAACAAAGGTATATGTGATATACATGTTATTAATGTGTACCTTACTAATTCTCGTAGTAGTACCTGGGTATTTGATACCGGTTCGGTTGCTAATATTTGTAACTCGAAACAGGGACTACGGATTAAACGAAGATTAGCTAAGGACGAGGTGACGATGCGCGTGGGAAACGGTTCCAAAGTCGATGTGATCGCCGTCGGCACGCTACCTCTACATCTACCTTCGGGATTAGTTTTAGACCTAAATAATTGTTATTTGGTGCCAGCGTTAAGCATGAACATTATATCTGGATCTTGTTTATTGCGAGACGGTTATTCATTTAAATCAGAGAATAATGGTTGTTCCATTTTTATGAATAATATCTTTTATGGTCATGCACCCTTGAAGAGTGGTCTATTCTTATTGGATCTCGATTGTAGTGATACACATATTCATAATATTGAAACCAAAAGATGCAAGGTTAATAATGATAGTGCAACTTATTTGTGGCACTGCCGTTTAGGTCATATTGGTGTAAAACACATGAAGAAACTCCATAAAGATGGACTTTTGGAATCACTTGATTATGAATCACTTGGTGCTTGCGAACCATGCCTCATGGGCAAGATGACTAAAACTCCGTTCTCTGGAACCATGGAGCGAGCAACAGATTTGTTGGAAATCATACATACTGATGTATGTGGACCAATGAGTGTTGATGCTCGCGGCGGGTATCATTATTTTCTGACCTTCACTGATGATTTGAGCAGATATGGGTATATCTACTTAATGAAACACAAGTCTGAAACATTTGAAAAGTTCAAAGAATTTCAGAGTGAAGTAGAGAATCATCGTAACAAGAAAATAAAGTTCCTACGATCTGATCGTGGAGGAGAATATTTGAGTTACGAGTTTGGTCTTCATTTGAAACAATGTGGAATAGTTTCACAACTCACGCCACCTGGAACACCACAGCGTAATGGTGTGTCCGAACGTCGTAACCGTACTTTATTGGATATGGTGCGATCTATGATGTCTCTTAACGATTTACCACTATCGTTTTGGGGTTATGCTTTAGAGACAGCTACATTCACGTTAAATAGGGCACCATCTAAATCCGTTGATACGACACCTTATGAACTATGGTTTGGTAAGAAACCAAAGTTGTCGTTTCTTAAAATTTGGGGCTGCGATGCTTATGTGAAAACACTTCAACCTGATAAGCTCGATCCCAAGTCAGAAAAATGTGTCTTCATAGGATACCCAAAAGAGACTGTTGGGTACACCTTCTATCACAGATCCGAAGGCAAAATATTCGTTGCTAAGAACGGATCCTTTCTAGAAAAAGAGTTTCTCTCGAAAGAAGTGAGTGGGAGGAAAGTAGAACTTGATGAGGTAATTGTACCTTCTCCCATATTGGAAAGTAGTACATCACAGGAAATTGTTCCAGTGATTCCTACACCAATTAGTGAGGAAGTTGATGATAATGAAACTTCGAATCAAGTTTCTACTGAACGTCGTAGATCAACCAGAGTACGTTCCGCACCAGAGTGGTACGGCAACCCAGTTCTGGAAATCATGTTACTAGACCATGATGAACCTACGAACTATGAGGAAGCGATGATGAGCCCAGATTCCGCAAAATGGCTTGAAGCCATGAAATCTGAGATGGGATCCATGTATGAGAACAAAGTGTGGACTTTGGTTGACTTGCCCGATGATCGGCAAGCCATCGAAAATAAATGGATCTTCAAGAGGAAGACCGACGCAGACGGTAATATTACTGTTTACAAAGCTCGACTTGTTGCGAAAGGTTTTCGACAAGTACAAGGAGTTGACTACGATGAGACTTTCTCACCTGTAGCGATGCTTAAGTCTGTCCGAATCATGTTAGCAATTGCCGCATTTTATGATTATGAAATCTGGCAAATGGATGTCAAAACTGCATTCCTAAATGGATATCTCAAAGAAGAGTTGTATATGATGCAACCAGAAGGTTTTGTCGATCCAAAAGGTGCTAACAAAGTATGCAAGCTCCAGCGATCCATCTATGGACTGGTGCAAGCATCTCGGAGTTGGAATATACGCTTTGATGAGGTGATCAAAGCATATGGTTTTATACAGACTTTTGGAGAAGCCTGTATTTACAAGAAAGTGAGTGGGAGCTCTGTAGCATTTCTAATATTATATGTAGATGACATATTGTTGATTGGAAATGATATAGAATTTCTGGATAGCATAAAAGGATATTTGAATAAAAGTTTTTCAATGAAAGACCTCGGTGAAGCTGCTTATATATTAGGTATCAAGATCTATAGAGATAGATCAAGACGCTTAATTGGACTTTCACAAAGCACATACCTTGATAAGATTTTGAAGAAGTTCAAAATGGATCAGTCAAAGAAAGGGTTCTTGCCTGTTTTACAAGGTATGAAGTTGAGTAAGACTCAATGGCCGACCACTGCAGAAGATAGAGAGAAAATGAAAGTCATTCCCTATGCCTCAGCCATAGGATCTATCATGTATGCAATGCTATGTACCAGACCTGATGTGTGCCTTGCTATAAGTCTAGCAGGGAGGTACCAAAGTAATCCAGGAATGGATCACTGGACAGTGGTCAAAAACATCCTAAAGTATCTGAAAAGAACAAAGGATATGTTTCTCGTATATGGAGGTGACAAAGAGCTCGTCGTGAATGGTTACGTCGATTCTAGCTTTGACACTGATCCGGATGACTCAAAGTCACAAACCGGATATGTATTTTTATTGAATGGTGGAGCTGTCAGCTGGTGCAGTTCCAAGCAGATCGTCGTGGCGGGATCTACGTGTGAAGCGGAATACATAGCTACTTCAGAAGCAGCAAATGAAGGAGTCTGGATGAAGGAGTTCATATCCGATCTAGGTGTAGTACCTAGTGCATCGGGTCCAATGAAAATCTTTTGTGACAACACTGGATCCATAGCCTTGGCGAAGGAATCCAGGTTTCACAAGAGAACAAAGCACATCAAAAGACGCTTCAATTCCATCCGCGATCTAGTCAAGGAGGGAGACATAGAGATTTGCAAAATACATACGGATCTGAATGTTGCAGACCCGTTGACTAAGCCTCTTCCACGGGCAAAACATGATCAGCACCAAGACTCCATGGGTGTGAGGATCATCACTTTGTAATCTAGATTATTGACTCTAGTTCAAGTGGGAGACTGAAGGAAATATGCCCTAGAGGCAATAATAAAGATGTTATTTGTATTTCCTTATATCATGATAAATGTCTTTTATTCATGCTAGAATTGTATTAACCGGAAACTTAGTACATGTGTGGATACATAGACAAAACAGTATGTCCCTAGTATGCCTCTACTAGTCTAGCTCATTGATCAAAGATGGTTATGTTTCCTAGCCATAGACATGAGTTGTCATTTGATCAACGGGGTCACATCATTAGGAGAATGATGTGATGGACAAGACCCATCCGTTAGCATAGCACTATGATCGTTTAGTTTAACTGCTATTGCTTTCTTCATGACTTATACATGTTCCTATGACTATGAGATTATGCAACTCCCGAATACCGTAGGAACACCTTGTGTGCTATCAAACGTCACAACGTAACTGGGTGATCATAAAGATGCTCTACAGGTGTCTCCGAAAGTATTCGTGGTGTTGGCATAGATCAAGATTAGGATTTGTCACTCCGAGTGTCGGAGAGGTATCTCTGGGCCCTCTCGGTAACACACATCACAATAAGCCTTGCAAGCAAAAGACTAATGAGTTAGTCACAAGATGATGAGTTACGGAACGAGTAAAGAGACTTGCCAGTAACGAGATTGAACTAGGTATAGAGATACCGACGATCGAATCTCGGGCAAGTAACATACCGTTGACAAAAGGAACAACGTATGTTGTTATGCGGTTCTGACCGATAAAAGATCTTCGTAGAATATGTAGGAGCCAATAAGAACATCCAGGTTCCGCTATTGGTTATTGACCGGAGATGAGTCTCGGTCATGTCTACATAGTTCTCGAACCCGTAGGGTCCGCACGCTTAACGTTTGATGACGATCGGTATTATGAGTTTATGAGTATTGATGTACCAAAGGTAGTTCGGAGTCCCGGATGAGATCACGGACATGACGAGGAGTCTCGGAATGTCCGAGACATAAAGATTGATATATTGGACGGCTATATTCGGACACCGGAAGTATACCGGAAAAGTTTCGGATTTATCGGGAATGCCGGAGGGGGTTACCGGAACCCCCTACGAGAGGGGATGGTCCATAGTGGGCCTAAAGGGAAAAAGAGAGGCAGCCCATAGGGCTGGCCGGCGCCCCCACCTAGGGTTCCTAGTTGGACTAGGATTGGGGGGGCGCCACCTCTCCTATTCCTTTCCCCCTTCTTCCTTTCGGTGAATCCTACTAGGAATAGGATTGCAATCCTATTCCTAGTAGGACTCCTTCCCTAGCCGCACCAGGAAGGGCCGGCCGGCCTCCCTCCCCTGCTCCTTTATATACGGGGGCAGGGGGGCACCCAAAGACACACAAGTTGAATTGTTTTAGCCGTGTGCGGTGCCCCCCTCCACAGAATCACACCTCGGTCATACCGTCGCGGAGCTTAGGCGAAGCCCTGCGCCGGTGAACACATCATATCCGTCACCACGCCGTCGTGCTGACGAAACTCTCCCGTGAAGCTCAACTGGATCAAGAGCTCGTGGGACGTCATCAAGCTGAACGTGTGCTGAACGCGGAGGTGCCGTACGTTCGGTGCTTGATCGGTTGGATCGCGAAGAAGTTCGACAACATCAACCGCGTCACTTGACGCTTCCGCTCCCGATCTACGAGGGTACGTAGACACACTCTTCCCTCTCGTTGCTATGCATCTGGTAGATAGATCTTGCGTGATCGTAGGAAAATTTTAAAATACTATGTTCCCCAACAATTACAAGTTGGTATTCAGAGCCTTCTCCGACCTAGAAGCCCCCACTGATTGATCGAATCGTTGACGGTTGAGTCTAGGCACACACTGAAAATATTTTGAGTCCTATATATATATCGGAGAGTAGGATTTCTTTGCTCCTCATCTCTTTTCTCTCTGGTGAGGACTCCTGACGATTACTCTTGCCTCTTCTACTTTCAAAAATCGCACCAAATTTTTTTTTAGGATCTCGCGAGTATTCTGGGATTGTTTCGATGTTCTTGTGACGAGGATATTGTTCTCGATGCCTCCTGACATTAGGGGTTGTGGCAGTGTCCCGGGGAGTTGAGCTTCGGGGTATTGTCGTCACAAGCATATCGCGGCAGTACTAAATACTTAAGACGGCCGACATCGAAAAACTCTCCTATACGGTTAGTGGCAAGATAACCCTGACATCACCCAGTACTGGGGAGGTAGCTCGAGAGTATTGCCATAGATTGTTATAGTGGATGCTTTTCGAAGGTCCGAGGTAAACAGTTTCCGAGAAAGACTGGTTATGTGTTGAAGGATGGATACGCCTGGATGTAGGTTTAGAGTTGATTGCGCGGTGCTTCCCGTGTATCCCAACACCTGATTGCATAACTGGAAACTTTCGGAAATTAATAGGTGGGTTTATCTAGTAGTTCTAGGCATTCTTCCAACGAATGCATGATATGAAGTTCGGGGTTCTACATTGAGTGAAGTGGTTTTATGGACTTGTTCTGATCGGGAGTTGCATCTTAAAGGGTCCTTGGCTATGCTGATCCGGGGATTGCAAAACCCTTTTGTAACACGTTCCATGAGCTTTCAGCACAAAGATGTTAGAACGAAGCTCCTATCTTGTGTTTGTTCCCGTCTGTACCTTGTTGTTTTTCTTATTTTCCTTTTGTCCCCTATGTGGCTTCTCGTGAAGATTGATGTTATCATTTAACTGCGGAATTCATTCGTTCAATTCTCTGTTCGGATGATATTGTGAAGATCATGTTGAATATCTATCCTTTGTTTTGATTTGATTCTGGTATTCGAGTTGCTTCGATGTCAAATGTTGATCCCATACCTTCCTAATCAGTATTCTCATATTTCTATGGGAGTGCTAATTCTTCTTGACCATCGAGATCTTCATGTTAATTCTTTTCAACCTGTGTGCCTTCTTTACAAGTTATTACATACGGACGTCATTGAGAAATCTGACGATTTGTCTGTTTCATTCATCTCAAGTTGTCTTTGTTTTCCCCGCCCTCCCACCCTTTTTCTTCTTGGAGCTAGAAATTCTCAGATGAAGTATCCATTTTATTCATGTGATATTTCTTCATTCTTTTCCTTCAATGTTCTTATCCGGTGTTTTCTCAAGAAGATTCTCAAGAGCTTCAAGTTCATCATTCTTTTGTTCTCATAATTCTGCCGGTGGATGTAATTCAAGATTTCGGTGTTGATCTTATCCTTTCCTGTTTTCTCAATGCTTTCTTATTCCGGTGCACCAATTCATTCTCCTCTTGCTATTCATATCCGGAGAGCTCAAGATATCTCAGAAGATTCATAATTCCATTCTTAATCCGTTCAAGCTATTTTGAGATTGTTATCTTACTCAAGTCATTTAATTCAACCGGTGCAATATCTCTTAAGCAATCTTTTCCAACGGTGATTTCTTTAGTGGGCCCTAACCCACAGGTCTTCCCAGGATCTTACCTGACTCTTCTAATTTTTCCGGAGTTATTTCTCAAATTCTTTCAAAGTGTGACGTAAGAATGAATCCCATCAGTCACAGTCCTTCTCCACGACCGCTTTCAAATTCTTTTCATCGTTGTTTCAACCTTTTAATTCTTCATTCCGGAGTGCTCAAATATTCTTATGGCATTTCTCGTCTTCATTCTCAACATTTGAAGACCGGAGAAGAGTTTCTCTTAAATCTTGGCCCGTTCTCTTGATGAGTTGTGGTTCTAGCTTCATGCCATCCTCATTATTGTTTCGATTGTGAGGAATTATTCTATACCCATCCGAAGCATTTCATGAATTCTTTTCTTTGTGATCCTCCGAAGGCCATCATTTCAGAAGATTTCTTCGCTCTCAGTTTTCAACTTCGTCCTCCAAATATTCTTCATGGATGTCTCTTCGTTCGTCTCCCTATTCTTACGATGGTTCATTCAAGATTACTCTTCCATTCTTATAGTATCAATTCATTTGTTCTTTTCATAATCCTACCGGTGCTTCGTTGAACGTTATCCAAGCTTGTGCTAGATCTCTCTTTAATTCTTTGCAACGAGAATAAGTAGTATGCCAAATCCTTTGCTTGTCATCAATTTAAATTGGTGAGGGATATGCATAACATAATTCTTATTCTTATTCCTTCAAGGTGATTTAATTCATTTGTCTGGAGCTTGTTCATCATATCATATCCTTGGTTCTAAGTTGTTAATCTTGTCTTCCGGAGCTTCAAGCCATTTCAATTATCATTTCAAAGCTCCATCTAATTCATCGCAGGCCTTGAATCTTATTCTTTTCATCTTTCGCTTCTCATGTTTTCATTACCGGAGTTCTTCATGGTGGTTCATCATGTTTTAATTCATCCTCGAAGTCTTCATCAAGATTCTTGTTGGAGCTCAAGCATTCTTCATCTTGCTTTCCAAGTGCAATTCTTTCTACCTTATCTTTAAGATGGTGTTATGTCATTCTTGACAATTCCTTCATGTTTCATGATTCACAAGTTGTCAAGAATGAGATAGTTAAAACCATCATTTCTATCTCTTTAGGAGATCCTCTCAACCCCTCATTTTTATCTCTTGGAGGAATCTTGGGTTGTATTTCACATAAAAGCTTTTCCTAAGGATTGTTGCTATTATGGTGCTCATATATGACCCAAGTTCTTCATTTACCATTCCGGTGAAATAAGTTTTTCATCTCCTTGTTGATCTCAATCCAATCAATCATTTCCGTTAGTGGCTGGTTGTCACCTCTTAATGTTGAGATGTTTTCCATAAGCCCACATCAAGCTTATTCGTTTTTGTTGTTGATTTTTCCAACAACTCCGTTCAACCCTTCTTTGTAAGGATGCTCTTTCAAATTCAATTTTGAGAGAAGTTGTCTTTTTCTTCTCCGTTCATTTCTTTCTTTGAACTATATTCTATTCTTTCATTCCGGAGGCTTTGTGATATTGCTCTTTTGACCATCATCTCGTTTTTATCGAGATCATGTTCTTTCCCTTGCCTATCTTTTAACCGGAGTGTTGTATTCTTCATTCTAGTTCCGTCATCTTATCTAGTTCTGCCTCAATTTTCAACCGGAGTGCTGTCTGAATCTTTCTTACCCCTTGTGCATTCTTTAATTGTTCCAGAGGCTGTGTGTTGTTGTTTTCATCAAGTATCATTCAAACTTGGCAAGTTCTTGTTCTTTTCCTTCCATTTTCAGACGGAGTGCTGCCCAAATTTTTGTCATTCTTATTCCTTGGCCATACCATTGTGGTTTCATATTCTTTTGGTCCGTGAGCTCTTGTTTCATGTCTTTCAACCTGCAAGGTTCTCGTAATGCTCCTTGTTCCTCTTTTCTAACGGAGTGTTTTCATCTTCGTTCATCTCTGTTGTATTCTTGTTCAACTTGGTCAACCTCTCAATGTTCTTTGGTTTCACTCGTCTGTCGAAGAAGCAACTTTGTTTTACCTCTTCTTTTTCGTTTCTACCCGGTGCTATCTCTAGGATCTCGGGTCGAGATCCTCTGTTAGTGTGGGAGAGTTGTGACGCCCGAAGACCGACGTCCCAGAAGATTCCAGATGTTCCGGGTTCTCCCGTGTGTTTCATTTTGCTTGGTTTATTTATTTTTGCATTGCATCATGTCATCATGCCATCATGTCATATTTATCTTTGCATCTCAACTTAAATAAATCGTGTGGACCTTCGGTCCATTTAAATCGAGGGAAGTGTCTTCTCTTTAAAACATATCCTCCCAATATTAGGGAGCTATATTAATAAATATTCCATTTATTTGGAATTAACCGCAACACACTTGCAAATATTCTCCATGCCTCTTAATTCTAGTTTCACCGTCAAACCTCCCTATATGTCTTTTTCCGTTGTATAGAGGCTCCTCCTAAAGTCTGGACTCCTTTTCAAACTCCTTAAGGCAAGCTAATTATTTTAGTTTGCACTTCCCTATTTTTTGTTGGAACTATTTTGTGGGGTTGGTTTATTCCATAAAGCCTTTCAAAAATGTTCCATCTTTATTTTTTTTCCTGTTCATGACCTTCCTTTCTTATTTTCTTTTGGACTCTCTCTATTTAATTTTCTGCAAAGATCAATGAGGCAGAGAGGCCTAGTACTCCAGCCACGTCTGCCTGAGCCTCCCTCTCCCTCTTGGGCCCTCCTCTTCCCCGTAGCCTATCGGGTCCAATAGGCCGGCCCATCCCTCCAGGCCGCTCTCCACCGAAACCCTAGCCCGCATCGCTCCTCTCCAGCCTCGCTCCCTTCTCCCCATCGAACGCCCAGCTCTCCCTCCCGTTTCCCTCGTCCGCCGCCAGGGGCCTCGTCCCTCAAGTCCCTCTCCTGTCTCCCGATCCTCTCGCCCCCGTCGCCAGGCTCGATTCCCTCGAGTCCCTCTGCCTCGCTCGTCTCTCCCATCTCACCCCTCGGTGGCCTCCCATCGCCCGAGCCCTTCCACCACCTCGCCTGCGCTGTGGCCTCCATCTCCAGGTCGCCCCGCCCGATCGAGGCCCCAGAGCCGAGCTGCTGCCGTCCGCCGCAAGGGCGCCGCCCCCTGCTGCCTTCATCCCCCGCGCGGAGCCGCGACCACGTCCTCGCCGCGGCCAGGCCCCGCATCGCCAGCGACCCCAGCCAGAGCCACCGCGCCAGAGCCCTCTTCGCCGCGGCTCCTCCTCTGCCCACCGTCGTCCTCCCTCGGCCAGAGGCGGCCAAGGCCATCGCCTCCAGCGGTCAGGAGCCGCGCCTCCATCTTCAGCAGCGCGCTGCCAGCGCAGGTGCAGCCGCGACCTGCCTCCAACCCTGCTGTCTCCAGCAAGGCCCGCGCCGTGGCCAACCTCCTCCTCGCCATGGTCGCCTGCACCTCGACCAGCCGGAGCTGCCCCGCGAGCTGCCCCGCCGCCTTCTGCTCCTTCTCCGGCAGCCTCGTGCCTGCCATGGATGTCCTTGCTGCTGCCTTGGCCTCGTCGCCCCTTGTGTTGCCGTGACCGAGACCTGCACTGTGTTTATTTTTTTGTGTTGCTTTGTGCTGATGAAGTTTCCAAGGAACCGTGTACGACTACCCGACGAGGCGGCAAGACCCGTAACCGGACCGTCAAGCACCGTTGTCGTGGATTGCGCCAAGTACCTCGTCGACAAGTACCACTACCGTCGACAAGTTCGGAGACCACAAGTACCACTACGAACGCCGACGCGACAAGTACCTCTTCGGAAACGGAAACACCTACGTGAACGACTACTGTCGCCCCGTGTACGACTACGAACGTGTTCCTCGACTCACGAGAACGTCTACTTCCACTACTTCCTCTCCGACCGCGAGTACCACTACTTCCACTACGAACTCGAACCGCCCCGTGAACGTTTGTTCCGAAGGTATAACCCCGAGAGGATGACCCGAGAACGTTTGCATGTGTTGTATGAGATGCTCCACTTGTGTGCTCCGTGCCCGTGTCGTCCTTTTGTCATGTTCCTCGGTTGCCTCGTCGCCGACTCGTGGGAACCCGATGACGGGATCGCCCCACCTTTCATCTCGTTTGACTCGCTCACGCCATCTTTCCTTTTGCACCGGTTTCTCAACGGGTTACCGGAACCGAAATGATGCCGTTGCATCATTTTCGGATCGTTGCCGTGGCAACCTTTTCTTCCACCACGGTGACAATACTTCTTATCTTCTTCATGTTAACTTTTAATAAAAACTTGCATAAAACTTGATCATGTCATCCGCATCATGTTAACAACATTATATATGTGTGAATTGTTGTTTTCAATATAATTGCTAAACATGCTCATGGGGATTTTCCGGATATGTTGCTGTTATTTTCCGGCCTCATTTAAAATGCCTAAATAGTGTAGTTTTATTTTGCTTCACCTTGTTGCCATGTTAACAAACATTTAATCTTGTCTTGTAAATAACGGGAGTCAACTAAATAATTACATGTGGTGTTTCGTCAATATGCAACTCGTTGCATATTGAGCTCCACTTAACTTGTAGTACTTGTTTGTGCACTTTGCCATGCCATGCATAATTAAACTGGACATGCATCATACTTGGATGTGCATCGTATGCCATGTTTAAGCTTGTGTGTTTACCGTGTTGCTTGGTTCTTTCCGGTTGCTTCTCTTGTTAGCTTCGGTTTCGTTCCGGAGTTGTGAGGATTCGCTCGACTGTTGCTCCGTCTTCTTCATGGAACCGTTCTTCTTCCTTGTGGAATCCCAGGCAAGATGATCATACCCTTGGATACCTTTACTACCATTGCCATGCTTAGTTGTCTCGATGCTATCGTTACATGTCGCGCTACCCATCTTTTATGTCAGCCTCTCCTTGTTGCCATGAAACCTCTAACCTTGACACCTTCCTAGCAAAACCACTGTTTGGCTATGTTACCCGCTTGCTCAGCCCCTCTTATAGCGTTGTTAGTTGAAGGTGAAGATGAAGTTCGTTCCAGGAGGGAACTTGTTGTTGGAATATCACAATATCTATTATTATTATTAACACACCTATATACTGGGCATGGGTGGAAGGCTTGGCCTTTTGCTCGGTGTTTTGTTCCACTCATGCCACCTTAGGCGCTGATAAACCGGCATTATGTTCCTTGATTTTGCGTTCCTTACACGATGGGTGAAATGGGGACCCCTTGATAGTTCGACTTTGAATAAAACTCCTCCAGCAAGGCCCAACATTGGTTTTAATTTGCTCATAATAACAACTTAATTAAATAATTAAAATTGCATAGGGGGTCGCACCCTCGGGTTCTTAATTCTACATAGCAGGGGGGCCAGTGCTGATGGTGTTGGTCCCAAACTAGAGCCACTTGCGGTGCCACCCAGTTATCTGGGGTCTTCGGTTACTGTACGTAGCGCTCATCCGGACGTGGCCTGAGACGAGATGCGCGCGGCTACCATCAGGGTGTCGGCACACCGGGAGGTCTTGCTGGACTTGTTTTACCATTGTCGAAATGACTTGTGCTACCGGGATGCCGAGCCTGATCGGATTTTCCCTAAGATAAGGGGTGATGATATTATATTCATCACTTCAGCTAATCGTGAGAGCTTGTGATGGGCTAAGTTGGAACACCCCTGCAGGGTTATGATCTTTCGAAAGTCGTGCCCGCGGTTATGTGGCAGATTGGAATTTGTTAATATCCGGTTGTAGAAAACTTGACAGATGATCCGAAGTAAAACACACAACTGTGTGAGTAACCGTGACTGTCTCTTTTCACTTTGAGAAGAGAACACGGTGGGGTTATGTTTGACCGTATGTAGTCAGGATCTTTAGCGATCACCTTTTGCGACCGTTTGCGTAGATGCTCATCTTATTCTGGTACTCGTAAGTTAGCCACCATATTATGCTTAGCCGCCGCTGCAGCCTCACCACTTTACCTCTTCCTACCCATAAAGCTTTGCTAGTCTTGTTACCCATGGTTATGGGATTGCTGAGTCCTCGTGGCTCACAGATACTACAACACCAGATGCAGGTTCAGCCGAGTATGAAGCAGGAGCTGGTTCAAGTTCTACACTGGGAGCTCGATGAAGAGTTTGGCCGTATGCTTGTTTCGTTCCGACGATCAGTAGTGGTTTCTACTAGGATTCTATCCTGACCTGTGGCTTTATGTTGTTTTGGTATCTTTCTTTTGGATCTTTGCCCGTAGTCGGGTTGTGATGTTTTGAATGATGTTTTGCTCATGTAATGTATTGTGTGAAGTGGCGAGTGTAAGCAACTATCTCCTTTTGCAATTTAATCCCTCTTTTACATGAGTTGTGCAAAGATACCAAACTTGAGATCATTCTAGGATGGGCTTATACCTTTAAGTCGTGCCTCGACACGTAGGAGGTATAGTCCCATCCTGGGCATTACAGGCGATCATTAGTACCGGTTCGTGGTGAACATTTAGTATCGGTTCTTTGCACGAACCGGTACTAAAGAGGCTGTTGCAGGTTGTGGTTAGGCTGGGGGCCCACCAGAACCTTTAGTACCGGTTCGTGCCACGAACCGGTACAAAAGGGTTCTACTCACTTCGTTCTACAACGCTTTTTTAGTCCCACCTCGCTCGTCTAACAGAGATTTTACCACCTTAAATATGTTATTTCTCAAACTATCACAACCACTTGGTCTTCATTGAACTCTGTGTGTAGGATTTGTTGCTGCAATAGGAGTCATCACCAGTTTCTAAACCAGTGAGGACTCCTATTGACAATTTAAATTGTATACAAAAAGATAAATGATGGTCAATGCATTTTTTAACATCATTTGAAAAGCACTACAAAATGAACTCTGAAAATGTTAAAAGTTGGCATAGTATCATCATTTCACCCACATAGCATGTACAAAGGCATTGCATTTTTTTGAACTGGATGCTCTTCGTGTACAAACTGGACAATTAGTAACATACCGGTTCCAACGGCTAGGCGGGCGGAGATCATTACTGCCGGTTCGTGGGCAACCTCTAGTACCGGTTCATGACACGAACCGGTACTAATGATGCTGTGTCAGGCTGTTGTCAGGCTAGGCACCTTTAGTACCGGTTCATGGCATGAACCGGTACTAGAGTATCTTAGTAAGCTGATTTTTAGTCCCACCTCGCCAAGAGAGAGGCACTAGGAGCAGTTTATAAGCCTTGAGTGCACAGACAATGTGGGAGAGGCGCAATGTTCACCTGCACGTTGCTTAGCTTTAAACCTTGAGGAATAGTGTAGACTGCACGGAGCTATGTGCAGTGCTTTGTACACTCTTCCGAAAGGCTTGAAGCTAATTAACGAGCATTGCGCCTTTTTTTGAACTCCAGAGTATTTGTGTGTTCAAAATGCACCATTCAAATCCACATCATCAATTATGAGCCCTTTCTGAATTCCTTTGGTATTTTTCATTCATTTACTGATTTGTTTTGAGAGAGCTAAATGACCGTGAAATTGAAAAGCAGTACAAATTGAACTCTGAAAAGGTTGAAACTTGGCGTGGTACCATCATTTCACCCACATGGCATGTGCAAAAAAGTAGAGAGGGTCACGGCAAAAACTGAATGCATTCGTGTACAAAATGGACAATCTCTTTCGAAGTATCAGGGTTTAGGACGAAAACTCATATGATACAAAGGCATTGCATTTTTTTGAACTCCAGAGTATTTGTGTGTTCAAAATGCACCATTCAAATCCACATCATCAATTATGAGCCATTTCTGAATTCATTTGGTATTTTTCATTCATTTACTGATTTGTTTTGAGAGAGCTAAATGACCGTGAAATTGAAAAGCAGTACAAATTGAACTCTAAAAAGGTTGAAACTTGGCGTTGTATCATCATTTCACCCACATGGCATGTGCAAAAAAGTAGAGAGGGTCACGGCAAAAACTGGATGCACTTCGTGTACAAAATGGACAATCTCTTTCGAAGTATCAGTGTTTAGGACGAAAATGTTTGTTAGATAATTTTAGATATATAAATGTTAGTTATATATAAAATTTTAGATAGAAATGTTAGATATATTTGCGGCAATGTTAGATAGATAAATTTTAGATATAGAAATTTTAGTTTGATATAAAATGAAATACCATATAAAAAAATTGCTTGCGTGCTACCCTATGGGCCTGCAAGGCCCTGTGCATGTATTTGCAGGCCCATAAAGGTCTAGCAGACTCACAGGGCAGCGCGGCAAAGTTAGGCCCACAAGCCTGCAGTAGAGAGGAGCTCGAAGGAGCAGCCACGGCGGGGTTTATAAACCAGTGCGGCTGCCCCTCAGCTAGCGAGGTGGGGCTAAACTTGCCGCACCGCACCTGCAGCGCACCATCTTTAGTACCGGGTCGTGGCACCAACCGGTACTAAAGGGGTGTCTTTAGTACCGGTTGGAGCCACCAACCGGTACTAAAGGGGTGCCCTTCCCGCCGCTTGGCCTGGCCAAAACAGGCATTTAGTACCGGTTGGTCCAACCGGTACTAAAGGTCCATCCTATATATACAACATTTAGGATTTTTCAGTTTTCCCTCTATTCTGTTATGTTTCTTCCTCTCCGTCGACGCCGTCGCCGCCCATTGCGGGCTGCCCCAGTCCCCGTCCCCGTCGCCGTCGTCGCCCCCGTAGCCGTCGCGCGCCGCCCCCGTCCCCGTTCGTTGTCGCCGCCCCCGTCGCCGTCCCCGTCCCCGTTCGCTGTCGCCGCCCCCGTTGACGCCCCCATCGCCGTCGCCTCGACCTCGCCCGCGCGGTGAGGCCCTCTCCCCGGCCCCTCGCACACACACACGCGCGCGCGCACACACACACACACACACACACTTTTTCTGTTTTTTTAGAAATTTTAGTTTTAGCTAGATGAATTAGATTAATTTTAAACAGTATATAGAAATGTTAGTTATATAGAAATGTTAGAAATTTTATAAATGTTAGTTTTAGCTAGATGAATTAGATTAACTTTCAAATTGTTAGACGATGATCGATTTTTTTTAGTTTCTTATAATTTTAGTTATAGAAATTTAGAATGTTATGTTTGCATATAGTATTCGTTATAAAAAAGTTAGAAATTTTTCTTTTTTTTTAGTTCTAGAAATATTAGAAATGTTATACAAATGTTGGTTTTATATATAGAAATGTTATAATTTTTTTTTTCTGTTTTTTAGTTATAGAAATTTTAGAAATGTTAGTTATATAGCATTGTTAGGAATGTTATAGAAATGTTTGTTATATAGAAATGTTAGAAATTTTAGTTATCAAAATCCAATCATTAAAAAAATGTTACTTTTTGCGGGCATATATCTAGTATTTGTTCTCGAGGATGCCTGGCCCGCATCCTCGCCGTCAACCCGTCCGCGACGACGTCCGGCTGACCCATGTCCGGGACTGGGCTCCGCCGGGCTGGCACTGGGAGGTGCTGCCTGGAGGGGCGCACCGCTTGATGAGGAACCCGGCCCCGGGTCCCGTCGTCGACCCTAATCTTGTTTGGTGGCGTTCGCGTGGGCCAGTTTCGGTGCGGAGGGAGCCGGCCCCGCCGGAGGTGGTACGTCGCCGTGTCAGGGAGGAGGACGAGCATGTCCATCGCTACATGGTTGTGTTAGAGGGCGGCAAGTTCTCCAATACCTGGCAGTTTCTTTAGGGATCTCACTTCAGCTATGATCCTGTGAGGGTTCCTTCTCTTTGGGTGTCCACCGCCCGCGCCGCAGGAACCTAGCCAGTGTCCTAAATTCTTCTGTAGTATTCGATCTTTATTAGCTACCTAGCCAGTGATGTATTCGATATTATATATTATTCGAGACGATGTATTCGATATTATATATTATTCGAGACGATGTATTCGAGACGATGTATTCGAGATTATATCTATTATTCGAGACGATGTATTCGAGATTATATCTATTATTCGAGACGATGTAATTTGAATACTAAATTGTTTTATATTTCTTTTGGATTAGTTAAATAAAAGCTATGGCGGACAATACCGGCAGAGAGGGAGAACAGACCCTGTTCGATATGATACGCCATCCTCGCGGGCCAGATGATGATCAGAATGAAGAAGATTATGACGGCTCCGAATTTCTAAACAACACCGGAGAGGGTGATATGATATTCGATCGCGACGACCGAATTGATGAAGTCATGAACTACGATTATGATGATGACGAAGAAAATGTTGATCTTGAAACAACAAAGACCGGCGAGGTATATATATTTATATAAGCAGGCACATCTGGTGATCATCACATGTTTTAAATGAGTTGAAGATATATTAACGAATCGATCTTTCTTCTTTCAGCCATCCGGATCGAGCAAATCTTCAGGCAATAGGACAAAACGAGGCCCGAACAAATTGTTGAAGGAGGGCGTAAAGTACAATATCGAGGCAATCAGACCTAATGGCGAACCATTAGTGCCTAAGAAGATTGCGGACAAGTTCGTTCGACAGTGCGGAGTTCTTGTGAAGGACCAACTCCCGATCTCCTTTCAAGAATGGAGAAAGCCAGCAAAGCCACGTGCAGATGTTACTTTTGTCGACGACAGACAAAAAAGTCTGCTTTGGAATACTCTCATGGAACATTTCACCCTACCAGATCATTTCACAGAAGAAGATGAGCAGAAAGTCAAGGACGCTGCTCTTAGGAAGATGGCGGTTGCATTCAAGAACCACAAGAATCATGAATGGGACAAGTATGTCAAGGGAGGAAGGAAGACTCCAGTATTCGAGGGAAATCTAGAGAAGCAAAGTTCTCATTGGGACGATTTCGTGAAATTCAAGGATTCAGAATTAGCTAAGGAACGGTCGAGAATAAACAAGAAGAATGCCGAAAAAAAGGATAAGTTCCATAAGCTGGGGCCAGGTGGCTGCGCGGTGGCAATGCCTAAGTGGGATAAGTTTGAGAAAGGGATGGAGGATGCAGGTGTCACTCCGGTTACTAGGAGCTGGCCCCCCAGGTGCAGGACTTGGTTCTATGCGCATGGGGGGGAGTTGGACCCGAAGACAGGCGAAGTTTCGAGGAAGGCATGTCTTAAAGGAGCCGACGATAAGCTACTTGATGCAATAGAAGAGGCTCGAACAGGGGTGTTCCAGCCCAACAGAGAGAACGACGAGCTTACGCGTGCCCTGGGAAATCCTGAACACCCGGGAAGAACACGAGGCAAGGGCGCTATGCCGTGGTTTGAGGGGTTTTCGGACTGGAACGCCGACTACAAAACTCGTGCGAGAAGGAAGATTGCGGAGGAGAAGTAGAGGCAGATGGACTATGAACGCCTTCAAGGCCTAGAATCAAAGCACGCGGACTTGGCAGACAAATTCCAGCGGCAGCAGGAGCAGATCGACTCACTTAGCCAGCAAAGGGGGTCTGAGCAGCTGCAACAGCTAGCGGATGATCTAGCATTGCATACTACCGCCCCATCCATTCGGAGAAGCAGCGTGGGTTCCGCCCTGGGCGACGCAATGCTGGATAGATACCCCGTGGATGACATCATTGAGAACACTAACTGCGAGCTACACTTCAAAATGAAGAACATATCCATGAAGGTGGCGGACGCCCTTGCTTTTACAAATCCCCCCGAGGCAACCTTCCATTGCAACCCGATTCCAGCAGGCTATGCTCGTGTCATGGTTGATGAGGTGGTGGACCAATAGTCGGGGCTAGAGCTTGACATTCCTGGAGGTGACGACGAGCACACACTCGGAGAGGCCAAACATCGTATCATCCTATGGAGAAAGGATTGCATCATCTTTCGAAGGCCACCGACACCGCGTCAGCCGACTCCTCGTCGAAGTCCGCCATCGAGTCAGCAGACTCCCGCTCCTGCAAGTCCACCAACACGTCAGGTCACTCCTCCTCCTCCAAGTCTGGCAAAGCGTCAGGCCACTCCTCCTCCAAGTCCGACACAGCGTCAGACGTCCACTCCTCCTCCAAGTCCGGCACAACTTCAGGCCACTCCTCCTCCAAGTCCGGCACAGCTTTAGGCCACTCCTCCTCGTCCAACTCAGCCCCGTCACCCGTCTCCGCCGCCTTAGCAATCGCAGAAGAGACACCCCGCAGCAATGGTGCATAGCGGTATGAGTCGAAGAAGTATAGAAAGTACAGGCGGAGGCAAGCGAACTAAATATGGTCCAAGCCTCACTGATCCTCCTCGGATGGCTTACGACAGGATCGAGGAGCAAACCAAGGCCATAGTGCGGGCAGAAGTGGACGACCATTTTGGACCGGAACCGCCACCGCCGCCAAGGGAGAAAGTGCCTGAGGAAAAGATTGACCACTTCGTTCGTATGGCTCAACCACCAGCTCCCAAGCCTGTTGACAACGACTATGAGCGCCACCTCAGGAAGTTAAATCCAGCACGTCTACAGAAGGAGGCGAGCTCGAGCTCGAGCAAACAACAAGCAGCTGTCAAAAAATGCGGGAAAACCATTCCCCAGCTGGGAGAACAGGCGGCACAATCGATCCCCTCGCTTGTTGTGCCAACAACACATGAGAGTACGCGCGCCCAATATTATTGTGGGCAAACAGTTTATGTTCCCGGGGATGGCAATGTGGTAATAATCGAGGAGCATATAACGCAGGCTGAAATGCTCAACATCAATGTTGGACAACTCCTCGAGATCGAGCCCATGCCCGTGCTTACAGAGGAGGAAATAAAACGGAAATATGTCTGGGGCCAACCTTTGGTCAAGCCAGACGAGGTCAAGAAGCTCCCAACGAGAATGTATGAATTGCATCAATGGTACATGGCCATTACCAGGAGTTCCAATCGAGTGTCCCTCATGGTGAAAGTCAAGAAGGATCATTACTACCATGAGAACGATGTGTCCGTTGAGTATAATGAACTGTTTCAGTTATACAATCAAGACGCACTCGACAAATCTATCGTCAGTTGCTATTGTCTGTAAGTGATTTCTTTCTGTAATTTAAGTCTCAAGCTAGCTGTAGTGATCCTTTTGATCAATCATTACCTGTAATTATCCTCACTATATTCTTTTCTATGGTATTATGCAGGATGAAGATGTATGAAATGAAAAAAGGTGGATGCTATGGCATTGGGTTCATTGACCCAAACACCGTTAATGAATACACATGGAAAATAGATGCATATTATGAAAAGCATGTAGAGGACAGCATGCTAGAGTTCTTGAAGTGCCTCAAATACAATGAAGATATACTACTTCCTTACAACTTCCAGTGAGTCACACTGTCTTGTACTACAAATTCTCTGTTTTTGCCTACTAGCTAGCTACATGTTTTTGCTTACATATGTCCGTTTAATTAAGACATCCCAACGTGTGTGCATGTAGATTTCACTGGATCTTGTGTATCATTAAAGTTGACGCTGGAACAGTTGAAGTACTCGACTCACTACTTAAAAAACAAAGTGACTACACCAACTTGTTTGGGATAGTCAACAGGTAATTTCAATCATTATTAACTATATATCTCGGCCTATTTAGTTCGTCATTTCCTGATATGAACTATTTAATAACCCATTTATTCATTTTCTTTGTCGGCGGGCAGGGCTTGGGCAAGGTTCATCAGCGTCACTCCAGGCGAATGGAAAGAAAAATTGTGATGGTTTCGACCCAAGGTAAGTAATTAAGTAGTACTAGCTAGCTAGCTAGCTACCATTATCTCTTTAATTATCATGCTTGATTAATTATTATCTGATCAAATTCCATTCTCGTAAAGGCCCTGAAGCAAGCGCAGGGGACCGATCTGTGTGCATACTGCGTTTGCGAGAACATTCGCATGATGGCGTCCGAAAGGAGCAGATCTCAAAGACAGGAATGGGTATGTTTGTCAGAACACTATTCACAATTTTTCCACCATTATCGATATCTAGTCACACAACTAATAAACATGCATACTGATCTCCTTCTTAACAGTTCAAAGAGGTGCGGGACAAGCTCCTAGAAACGGAGCGCGTACAAGCACTTCAAGAGGAAATAGCGGGATTTTTGCTCGACCAGGTCATAGATCCGATGGGAGAATACCATTACCCGCTACCGCCCCCATGAACCACTTCCAATTGTCATCGTTCTCCGAAGGCACCAATTAGGCTAAAGACACTGGCTCCGAAGGCAACATGTAGGAGAAATTATATATAGCTATACATGTGTGTATGTGTGAATTGGTGGTTTGTGAGACATTTGATGATATAGATATGATTGGTTCTACTAGAAATTCTATATATATGCATAACGTGTACAATGTGTAGTATTGTAAAATACCAGCAAACGAAAAAAAATTAAATGGAAAACACAAAATTAAATGAAAAAGAAATCATAAAACAAAAAAAAACCTTGTAGTACCGGTTGGTTTTACCAACCGGTACTAAAGGGCTCCCGGCCCCCGGAGCTGGCTCGTGCCACGTGGTTGCTCTTTAGCACTGGTTCGTGCTGAACCGGTACTAAAGGGGGGGGGGGCTTTAGTGCCCACACTTTAGTGCCGGTTATGGAACCGGCACTAAAGGGCCTTACGAACCGGTGCTATTGCCCGGTTCTGCACTAGTGGAAGGGAATAAATCACCATATGGAAGAGCTTTCCTACATATGATATAAACTCATAGTATTAGATAAATTGTAAGCATATTAATTCGAGAGATCTGAACTCCACCTGGTCTATAAAGAACACTAAATTTGTAACAAAATTCACAAGAAATAGGTAGCTAGGCCTTCTAGTACAAGTAGCTTACAAATTTCTTGCCCCTTCCAACGTGTTAGGGTCAATAATTGGAACAGATCGGTGCAGTGATATTATGAACTATCCATCAGCGAAGGGAGAAGGTAGTACCATATAGTTCGAGTGGAGGCACAGTATCCCAATCGTATCATGGTTCCTGTGGTGTTGTGTTCTTGTTTTCCTCCTTTGTGTCCTGAAGCCATTGACGTCGTGACCTACTCCTCGTCCCTCGTCGCTGTTGTTATCACTCACCAGCCTAACGCCGTTATCGCCATGATCTCCAAACAAAGTAGCGCTCAGGAGGCAAGAAGGAGAGGAAAGATGTAGTAGAGCAGGGCATAAGTAGCCTCATGAAGTAGGGAAGAGGAGGAAGCCGAGGAAACGGAAGGGCGGCGGCGACACACCTTCCGTGCAATTAATTTCACAAATAAATGACGGCGGTGACTCCACCCATCGTCTCCGCCCACACCGCGGCTCCGCCCGCTCTGTTTTTTAGGGTTTCTTGTTTAGTCGACAAAGCTCTGCCTGACGACCTTCCATGTGGAACATAAAAAAATCAAGGCCCATCTAACAGCTCTCGGCCCGATTAACGAGAGAAAGCTGAGGTCGCTCTCGAGAGCAGCGGCCCGGACACATTGAGGAAGGCCATGAGTCACGGTGTGGCGGGGAAAAGGCCCCTAGGACGCACAGTCCGAGGATAGAATGATCTGGTGTGTTCCGAGCTTATCCGGAGCGTTGAGTTCATAAATCCGATGGTTTAAAACTCCAAATCGCTCTGGAGGGGTGTAGGTGGTTGCGTTATACTGTTTCTCAATATGAGCCTCCTAGTCCGCAAACCTCTTTTTACCAGAGCCAGTACCTACCATGCAGCATCCACCATAGAATCACTCTGAGATTGGTGCATGCATGGTCCCACCTTACAATTGTATTGATGTATTGCCCATTCTCACATTGTATCTCATGTTTAAGTCAAATTAGTGGTCCCTCTTTCCTTTCCCCACGCATGCATGCATGAGACATCCCCTCTCTCATATGAATGCATGAAAGCCACACCTCTATTTCATATCTCTTCATGTGAATTCATGGCTTTTCTTTTTCTTTTTGACATTTCCAATCGTTCATATCTTTTAAACAATAACTTTGGTTTTGAAACATTTTATATATTTGAACTCCTCACACTAAGACCTTTAGAACAAGATCAATATTGGATAAATTTCAAACACATTTAAATTTCAACGTTTCATTCCACACCTATTCCACTGAAATCTGTTGTTTGAAATGAGTGGAAATATGTGAAACATGTTATTTTCAAGCATGTGAAATTGGTTGTTTCAATGCGTGAAATTGAATATTTCATACATATGAAATGGCATTTCTAAAAATATGCGGAACATATTTCAAACTTATTTTAATTTCAGGGGAATCGTGTTTTGGAACAGAGTGAAATTGGATTTCGAATGTAATTGTAACATAACTTTTCATTCAAATGAGTGAAATCTTTGAAATAAGATTTTTTTAAATGAGTGAAATATGGTTTTTCCAATGACTGAAATTATTTTCTTAAATGAGTAAATTCAATTTTTTAGAATGCATGAGATATGTTTTTTTCAAATGATATTTGTCAACACGTTAAACTAATTTCACTCAACTTATTTAAATTTCAAGGAAATTGATTTTTGGAACGGAGTGAAATTGGATTTTGAATATAACTGAAGCACAACTTTTCATTGAAATGAGTGAAATCGTTTGGAATTAGTGAAATCCGTTTTCTAAATGTTGAAATACATTTTCTAAAATGGGTGAAACTATGTTTTTGAGTAAAGTGAAATCAGTTAATTGAAATGAGTGAACTTGGTTTTTTGGAAATCAGTGAAATCGGTTCTTAAAAATGAGTGAAACCTGTTTTTCTAAATCCCAAAAATCTATTACTTGAATTACATGAAATTGTTTTTTTTTGAAACAAGTCAAATATTATTTTTGAAATATGTGAAATCATTTTTTGATATGAGTGAAATCTATGTTTTGATATGGGTGAAATCTATTTTTTGAAATCAATAATATTAAAACTAATTCAAATGTATCCACAATTGATCATATTCTGAAAATATTCTTGCTACGAATTCAAATATTTTTTTCCAAAACCGATTTCTCGTTCAAAAGATATCCATTGTTCAAAAAACTCAATGAAATTAAATGGAATTCTTGTAATGGGGGAGATGGAATATTTTAACATGCATGCAATGATGCAACGCTACCCTTTTCTCGCCCACATTCTCTCTCTCCCGACAAAAGGTGAAAAGACATGCAGAGGCTCCACATGTATTATCTTTGTATTCCATTCACATGTTCTATACCTGAAATAGCTGCACGAATCCCTATAATTGCATGGACGATTGATTCTCCACTGGTACCCCCCGCCACCGATAGAAAAACTTTTTTGCCTCCTCGTCTACCGGAATGACAAGATAGTGGGCTCAAGAACAAAAGCAAGGGCGGCTCAACAAAGCTATAGAATGCATACACGTGTGTGAATATACCACACTACACCCGTCTGATCTCCAGCTCTGAATCTGCCCCTTGTAGTATGTCCCCAAATGTCCAACGGTTGGTCCACGCGTGCTCTTGGGCCGGAGCGATGTGACGAGGATGAGAGGGAGCCAGGAAAATGAGCTGGTGGTCCTTCGCAGAATCTAAATTGTCTGATCAGGGTAGTCCGTAGTTCCTCTTGGAAAATAAATAAAGGCATAGCCGGTAAAGTCTCTAGACTTAACCGTAGGAAAATATGACCATGTAATTTTTTAGTGCAAGTAGGCCAACTCAAAACTGATCCAACGGCCAGGGACATCCCTCACAGAAAATGTAGTGGAGCCTGGTGATCATCACTATGTCCCTATGCCTCTCAAGCCTACAGAATATGTATAGTCTTGCCAACATCGTCATATGAAGGTGAAAACTCTCACTAGTTCCTTGTCCAGTCTCCACATGATCAGTTTGTGTAAACTCTTCGACTATCTTCCTTTTATAAAGGAGGGTATAAGGTATAAGGGTAAGAGGGGCATGTTCGGTTTAATGCAGTAAACATCAGAGTACATGTGGTCACATAGCCAGTGAAATTAGCATGTTCATATTGGAAGCGACGTGAACACCATCGACACAACATGTGTTCCTCTAGTTCTAGCACAAAAAAGATATAATCATTTGTGAGATGGATAAAGTTATTGCTTATTGTACTACAATAAGTTACACAAATTTAATAAAAATATGTAAGTGTTGTAGCAACTTAGTGGAATGGAAGTATGTAGGTCACACTAAATTAAAGACCACAAATGATTTTGTCCTCCATCAAATTTCACATGTACGTGTTTCTGACTCTAAATAACTCATATTTTAAAATTTTAAAGACGCAATCATATGATGTTGCTAAGCTAGTGCATTACATGAATATATTTCCTTCTATTTCCATACATATGCATATCATCTTTACTCTCTTTTCACTAAGTTGAAACTTGCAAGTCTTCTTACAATTTGTTCTTATCTAATTAAATTTATAAAGGACGAAGGGGGAGGTTAGTTCAATTTAACAATTCAACATTTGACATGTGTTTTAAAGCTAGTGCCAGTGTAATCACTCTGTCGCTATAGGGAGTAACATGACAACATGAACACAAGTCGTCGTCCTAGTTTGGGAAATAATGTAACCATTTTTCGATTGGGGGAATTTACTATACTACAGGCTACAATAAGGTACAATAATTAATTGTAAAGCATCTTACAGCTATGTGGGCAACATGTGTTTTCGAATCTACTTAAATGGAGCAGGGACATTTCATAGCTCCAACATAGCCTCATAAACCTTTTAGTTGTATATTTGGTACCTGCCCATGGAAAGGTCTAGTGAACTGTGTTTTCCTGTTCATTTTATATTAGACTCAATTCATTGCATTGTTGGGTTGCCATGATAGATAGTAGTAGATGGAAGAGATGTCATGAATATTAAACAGGCTTAAATACATTTGTTGTTGGCAAAGGATTGCAGCTAGGTAAACCTAAGATTTAAGCATTCTTCATTCCATGTTTCATCGTAGAGAAGAACATATAGGCTACTTTAGTTGTGCATAGAGCTATCTCCTTTAGTATACTAATGAGAGTGGTACAATCCTTCCACCAGAATGAAGCCTTGTTAGAATTGTCATTTGGTATAGAACCATCAAACTACATACTCGGTAACCTTGCCCAAGGCATATCTTGTCGCTTGAAGAACTTGAAAAGATATTTAATCTAAAGGGATATGTTATGAATGCTAAGATACAACACTCCTAAGCATCCAGATGACCTGTGAGACAAACTTGCTAATATTGTCATTTCCATTCTGTAGAAAAGATCTACTTGAATTCTCAAAATGGCCAACAATAATGTAGGGGAGTTGGACATAGCACATTGCAAAGGAAGGTATATGTAGCTGATATAACTGAATTTAGAACAACCAATCTCCCACCATATAATAACATAAATATACCATCTAGTTTCATGCCAACTTTTTACGCAATGGACATAAAATCCTCAGTCCTAGGACTAGCTATACCCAGTGGCGGAGCTAGACACAATCAGTTGGGGGGGGCAAAAGCTAAAAAACTTTTCATCTAAGAACTCAAAGGAAAATTTCCTTCACAAGTTGGTCCAATGTTGGGGGGGGGGGGCGCAGCCACCCCAGCAACATACATAGCTCTGCCATTGACTATACCCATTGCCAGTCCCAAGCAATTGAATGACGTACTTTTAGTTTATATTTGTGTACTTGATCAGGTTCATTACATCTTTCTTCGTAGATATTAACAACCACCATTTATGTTATATTAAAGTTGACTCTTAGGTCAATGGAATCAGATAGCCTCTGTAGAATACCTTTGAGATTGATCAACTGATCCTGTTAGCTAACATGATGATTAAGTTATTATCATCATATTGCACAATAGGATAGCCAAGATCAGATGGTTGCCGGACATTAAGCTCAAGAAGACTACTATGCCAAGCATCACTGATTAAAATTTGGAGAAATACTGCTGTTAGTACAGACATAAGTGGTGATAATGGGTCACCTTACCAAACCCCTCTTAATATTTTATATTCTTTCCTGGCACCCCATCAGGGATGACAAAGGTAGTGAAAGATCGTGGATGTCGCCTAGAGGGGGCGGGGTGAATAGGCGCTTTAAAATAATTACGGTTGAGGCTTGAACAAATGCGGAATAAACATAGCGGTTAATTTGTCATGCACAAAACCTACAACAACAAGGCTAACCTATGTGCACCAACAACTTATGCTAAGCGAGACAAACAACTAGGTGATAGCAAGATATATAGCAAGAAACAATATGGCTATCACAAAGTAAAGTGCATAAGTAAAGGGCTCGGGTAAGAGATAACCAAGGCACGCGGAGACGATGATGTATCCCGAAGTTCACACCCTTGCGGATGCTAATCTTCGTTTGGAGCAGTGTGGAGGCACAATGCTCCCCAAGAAGCCACTAGGGCCACCGTAATCTCCTCACGCCCTTGCACAATGCAAGATGTCGTGATTCCACTAAGGGACCCTTGAGGGTGGTCACCGAACCCGTACAAATGGCAACCCTCGGGGGCGGTCACGGAACCCGTACACTTTGGCAACCCTTGGGGGCGGTCACCGGAACCCGTCAACTTTCTCGGGGCGATCTCCACAACCTAATTGGAGACCCCGACGCTTGCCCGGAGCTTTACACCACAATGATTGAGCTCCGTACACCACCAAGGTTGGGGCTATCTCCATAACTTAATTGGAGACTCCCAACGACACTACGAAGCTTCACCACAATGGAATATGGCTCCGAGGTAACCTCAACCGTCTAGGGCACCCAAGCACCCAAGAGGAACAAGCTCAAGGGTACCAAGCACCCAAGAGTAATAAACTTCTCAACTTCACTTCCGGGTATCACCGTGGAGAACTCAAACCAATGCACCAAATGCAATGGCAAGGGCACACGGAGTACCCAAGTCCTTCTCTCCCAAATCCCACCAAAGCAACTAATGCTAGGGAGGAAAATGAGAGGAAGAACAAGAAGGAGAACACCAAGAACTCCAAGATCTAGATCCAAGGGGTTCCCCTCTCACAGAGGAGAAAGTGATTGGTGGAAAGGTAGATCTAGATCTCCTCTCTATTTTCCCCCCAAAACTAGCAAGAATCCATGGAGGAATTGAGAGATAGCCAGCTCGAAGAAGGTCAACAATGGGGGAAGAATATGAGCTCACAGGATAAGGTTCATTGGGGAAGAAGACCCCCTTTTATAGGTGGGGAAAGATCCAACCGTTATGTTCACAGCCCGCACCGAGCGGTACTACCGCTAGGGAGGCAGTAGCCCTTTGAAAAACAGCAGCGAGGAGGCAAAAGGCTAGTAGAATCGTCGAAGTGGTACTACCGCTTGTCCTCACGGTACTACCGCTAGGGGTAGCGGTACTACTGCTTGCGGGCGTTACTAAAAAAATACATCTATGCCAACCACCGCTGGACTTATGACGAGTTTTTGGTCCGGAGCGGAAGTAGCCACGGATGTAAAAAATCACATCCCCTCCAAGCGGTAGTACCGCTCCCATGAGCGGTAGTATCAATGCAGCCTTTTTGAGGACACCAAAACTGACACAACATCTGCAAACGGACTCCGAATTGAACGAAACCAAGTTTGTTGGAAAGCTAGCGACATGGCCTAACACAATATTGATAGAAATAACAATAAGAAGCAAATGAAAAAAGGCCCATAAGAAAATGGTGGGAACCCTTCCTCGAAAGAGACCAGAAAAACCTCCAACACCGAAAACGCAATAGAAGAAGCATGTGAACTCCGTTTTCGACGAACTCAAGCTTGTCAAGAAGATGACCGTAAGCTCCAAATCTCACAAGGAGAAAAACCAAACAAGAACCAAGAAAGATGATGTAAGCATGCAATGGTTTGAGCTCTCTATGAACGATACTATCAAGCTACTCACTTGAGAGCCCCCCTTGATAGTACGTCAATCGATCCTATAACCCGGTCTCCAAACTACCACCATGATACCAGTAAAATAGAAAACCTATCAAGGGAAAACCTTTGACTTGCACAAAGTCCACTTGAGATAGATGTAGACGATATTGACTTCCTCAAGTTCGACCACATTTATTGATTGCGTTGGCTCGGTGAAGACTAGTAGATTGCTCCCCCATACTCCACTATGGGTGAGCCACTCTTGGGCATATCTTCACAAGTCCATTGTCACCACAATGGACGGCAAGCTTCAAGCACTTGATCTCTTTGTGATGCATCACTTGAACTTGCACACCGCTTTTGGGGACGTAGTATTTCAAAAAACAAATCCTACGATCACGCAAGATCTATCTAGGAGAAGCATAGCAACGAGCGGGGAGAGCGTGTCCACGTACGCTCGTAGACCGTAAGCGGAAGCGTTTAGTAATGCGGTTGATGTAGTCGAACGTCTTCGTGATCCAATCGATCCAAGCACCTAACGTACGGCACCTCCACGTTCAGCACACGTTCAGCTCAATGACGTCCCACCAACTCTTGATCCAGTTGAGGTCGAGGGAGAGTTTCGTCAGCACGACAGCGTTGTGACGGTGATGATAAAGTTATCGGCGCAGGGCTTCGCCTAAGCACTATGATGATATGACCGAGGTGTGTAACTGTGGAGGGGGGCACCGCACACGACTAAGAAATCAACTTGTGTGTCTATGGGGTGCCCCTGGCCACGTATATAAAGGAGGAGAGGGCCGACCCTCTCTATGGCGTGCCCAAGGGGGGAGTCCTACTCCCACTAGGAGTAGGATTCCCCTTTTCCTAGTTGGAGTAGGAGAAGAAGGAAGGGGAGGGAGAGAAGAGAAGGAAGGAGGGGGCGCCGCCCCCCCCCTAGTCCAATTCGGACTAGGTCATGGGAGGGCGCGCGGCCTGCCCTAGGCAGCCCCCCCTCTCTCCCTTAAAGCCCAATAAGGCCCATTTACTCCCCGAGGGGTTCCGATAACCTCCCGGTACTCCGGTATTTATCCGGTGACCCCCGGAACTCTCCCGGTGTCCGAATATAACCTTCCAATATATCAATCTTTATGTATCGATCATTTTGAGACTCCTCGTCATGTCCGTGATCACATCCGGGACTCCGAACTACCTTCGGTAAATCTAAACACATAAACTCATAATACCGATCGTCATCGAACGTTAAGCGTGCGGACCCTACGGGTTCGAGAACTATGTAGACATGACCGAGACTCGTCTCCGGTCAATAACCAATAGCGGAACCTGGATGCTCATATTGGTTCCTACATATTCTACGAAGATCTTTATCAGTCAAACCGCATAACAACATACGTTGTTCCCTTTGTCATCGGTATGTTACTTGCCCGAGATTCGATCGTTGGTATCATCATACCTAGTTCAATCTATTCACTGGCAAGTCTCTTTACTTGTTCCGTAATACATCATCTCATGACTAACTCATTAGTCGTTTGCTTGCAAGGCTTATTACGATGTGTATTACCGAGAGGGCCCAAAGATACCTCTCCGACACTCGGAGTGACAAATTCTATTCTCGATCTATGTCAATACCACAAACACCTTCGGAGACACCTGTAGAGCATATTTATAATCACCCAGTTACGTTGTGACGTTTGATAGCACACAAGGTGTTCCTCCGGTATTTGGGAGTTGCATAATCTCATAGTCATAGGAACATGTATAAGTTATAAATAAAGCAATAGCAGTAAAACTAAATGATCATAGTGCTAAGCTAACGGATGGGTCTTGTCCATCACATTATTCTCCTAATGATGTGACCCCGTTGATCAAATGACAACGCATGTCTATGGTTAGGAAACATGACCATCTTTGATTAACGAGCTAGTCTAGTAGAGCCATACTAGGGAAACTCTGTTTTGTCTATGTATTCACACATGTATCAAGTTTCCGGTTAATACAATTCTAGCATGAATAAAGACATTTATCATGATATATAAGTAAATATAAATAACAACTTTATTATTGCCTCTAGGGCATATTTCCTTCAGTCTCCCACTTGCACTAGAGTCAATAATCTAGATTACATAGTAATGATTCTAACACCCATGGAGTCTTGGTGCTGATCATATTTTGCTCGTGGAAGAGGCTTAGTCAACGGGTCTGCAACATTCAGATCCGTATGTATCTCGCAAATTTCTATGTCTCCGAAGCATCTCTTGATGTGCTTGGTTCTCTTGTGAAACCTGGATTCTTTCGCCAAGGCTACTCCTCCAGTGTTGTCACAAAAGATTTTCATTGGACCCGATGCACTAGGTATTACACCTAGATCGGATATGAACTCCTCCATCCAGACTCCTTCATTTACTGCTTCCGAAGCAGCTATGTACTCCGCTTCACACGTAGATCCCGCCACGACGCTGATACGTCTCCAAAGTATCTATAATTTTTGATTGTTCCATGCTATTATTTATGAAGTCTTGGATGTTTAATGGGCTTTATCATTCACTTTTATATCATTTTTGGGACTAACCTACTAACCCAAAGTCCCAGTCCAGATTGCTGTTTTTTGCCTGTTTCAGGGTTTTGCAGAAAAAGAATATCAAACGGAGTCCAAACGGAATGAAACCTTCGCGAGAGATATTTTTGGAGAAAATCACGCACGCGGAGCTTGAGAACCACGTCAGGGGATCGAGGGCTGGCCCACGAGGGTGGGGGCGCGCCCCCTTCCCAGGGCACGCCCCCAGCCTCGTGGCCCCCTCGAGCGTCCCCCGGTGCCCTCCTTCTTCCTATATAACTCTACGTACCCCAGAACCTCCGTGAACAGAGAGAAAACACTAATTCCACCGCCGTACTTTCTGTTCCCGTGAAGATCCCATCTTGGAGCCTGTTCCGGAGCTCCACCAGAGGGGGATCTATCACGGAGTCCTTTATCATCATCATCATCGCCCTCACCATGAGTTGTGAGTAGTTTACCACACACCTTCGGGTCCATAGCTAGTATCTAGATGGCTTCTTATCTCTCTCTGGATCTCAATACAAAGTTCTCCTCGGTCTTCGAGGAGATCTATTCGATGTAATCTCTTTTTGCGGTGTGTTTGTCGAGATCCGATGAATTGTGAGTTTATGATCAAGCTTATCTATGAAAGATATTTGGTTCTTCTCTGAACTTTTTATGTGTGCTCATAATATCCTTGCAAGTCTCTTCGAATTATTGGTTTGGTTTGGCCGACTAGATCTATAGTTCTTGCAATGGGAGAAGTGCTTGGCTTTGGGTTCAATCTTGCGGTGTCCTTTCCCAGTGACAGTAGGGGCATCAAGGCACGTATTGTATTGTTTCCATCGAGGATAAAAAGATGGGGTTTATATCATATTGCTTGAGTTTATCCCTCTACATCATGTCATCTTGCTTAAGGCGTTACTCTGTTCTTATGAACTCAATACACTAGATGCATGCTGGATAGCGGTCGATGTGTGGAGTAATAGTAGTAGATGCAGGCAGGAGTCGGTCTACTTGTCTCGGACGTGATGCCTATATACAATGATCATGCCTAGATAGTCTCATAATTATTCTCTTTTCTATCAATTGCTCGACAATAATTTGTTTACCCGCCGTAGAATATCGCTATCATGAGAGAAGCCACTAGAGAAAACTATGGCCCCCGGGTCTATTCTCAACATATGAATCTACATCTACTTTACTTTTCTTGCTTTTATTTGCTGTTCTTATAAACTAAAAATACCAAAAATATAAACTATCATCTCTAGCAGATCTCACTTTCGTAAGTGACCGTAAAGGGATTGACAACCCCTTATCGCGTTGGCTGTGAAGTTCTTATTTGTTTGTGCAGGTGCGAGGGACTCGCGCGTGGTCTCCTACTGGATTGATACCTTGGTTCTCAAAAACTGAGGGAAATACTTACGCTACTGTGTTGCATCTCCCTTTCCTCTTCGAGGGAATACAACGCAAGCTCGAGAAGTAGCAAGAAGAATTTCTCGCGCCGTTGCCGGGGAGGCTTACGCAAAAGTCATATACCAAGTACCTATCACAAACCCTTATCCTTCGCATTACATTTATTTGCCTCTCGTTTTCCTCTCCCCCACTTCACCCTTGCCGTTTTATTTGCCCTTCTTTCGTCGTGTGTTTATCATTCGCTTGCTTCTTGTCTTCTTGTGTGTGTTGGATTGCTTTCTTGTCACTATGGCTCAGAACAATACCAAATTGTGTGACTTCTCCAATACCAACAACAATGATTTTATTAGCACTCCGATTGCTCCTATTACCGACGCTGAATCTTGTGAGATCAATGCTGCTTTGTTGAATCTTGTCATGAAAGATCAATTCTCCGGCCTTCCTAGTGAAGATGCCGCTACCCATCTAAACAACTTTGCTTATTTGTGTGATATGCAAAAGAAAAGGGATACGGATAACAATATTGTTAAATTGAAGTTATTTCTGTTTTCACTTAGAGATCATGCTAAAACTTGGTTTTCCTCTTTGCCTAGAAATAGTATTGATTCATGGAATAAGTGCAAAGATGCTTTTATCTCTAAGTATTTCCCTCCTGCTAAGATCATCTCTCTTAGAAACGATATTATGAATTTTAAGCAACTAGATCATGAGCATGTCGCACAATCTTGGGAGATAATGAAATTGATGATACGTAATTGCCCTACACATGGTTTGAATCTATGGATGATTATTCAGAATTTTTATGCTGGCTTGAATTTTGCTTCTAGAAATCTTTTAGATTCGGCCGCCGGAGGCACTTTCATGGAAACTACATTAGGAGAAGCTACCAAACTCCTAGATAATATTATGGTTAATTATTCTCAATGGCACACCGAAAGATCTACTAGTAAAAAAGTGCATGCTATCGAAGAAATTAGTGTTTTGAGTGGAAAGATGGATGAACTTATGAAATTGTTTGCTGCTAAGAGTGCTTCTTCTGATCCTAATGATATGCCTTTGTCCACTTTGATTGAGAATAACAATGAATCTTTGGATGTGAATTTTGTTGGTAGGAATAATTTTGGTAACAATGCTTATAGAGGTAATTTCAATCCTAGGCCTTTTCCTAGTAATTCCTCTAATAATTATGGTAATTCCTACAATAACTCTTATGGAAAGATGCCTTCTAAATTTGAAACTAGTGTTAAGGAGTTTATGATCTCGCAAAAGAATTTCAATGCTTTGCTTGAAGAGAAATTGCTTAAGGTTGATGAATTGGCTAGAAGTGTGGATATAATTACTCTTGATGTTGATTCTTTGAAACTTATATCTATCCCACCTAAGCATGATATCAATGAGTCTCTCAAAGCCATGAGAATTTCCATTGATGAATGCAAAGAAAGAACCGCTAGAATGCGTGCTAAAAGAGAGGATTATATTAAATCGTGTTCTTCTAGCTATAATGAAAATAAAGATGAAGATCTGAAAGTTATTGATGTGTATCCTGTTAGATCCTTGTTTTCTAGCATAAATCTTGATGAAAATAGGATTGGAGATGATTCTGCTTTAAAGTGTCCCAATGATTCAGAGTTTTTAGATCTTGATGCTAAAATTGCTAAAAGTGGGAGTGAAGAGATTAAAAGTTTGCATAGTGATGAACCCACTACTTTGGATTTCAAGGGATTCAGTTATGATAATTGCTCTTTGATTGATTGTATTTCCTTGTTGCAATCCGTGCTAAATTCTCCGCATGCTTATAGTCAAAATATAGCTTTCACCAAACACATAGTTGATGCTTTGATGCAATCTTATGAAGAAAAACTTGAGTTGGAAGTTTCTATCCCGAGAAAGCTTTATGATGAGTGGGAACCTACTATTAAAATAAAAATAAAAGATCATGAATGATATGCTTTGTGTGATTTGGGTGCTAGTGTCTCCACTATCCCAAAAACTTTGTGTCATTTTCTAGGGTTCCATGAGCTTGATGATTGTTCTTTAAATTTGCATCTTGTGGATTCCACTATTAAGAAACCTATGGGGAGAATTAATGATGTTCTTATTGTTGCCATTAGGAATTATGTGCCCGTGTATTTCATTGTGCTTGATATAGAATGCAATCCTTCATGTCCTATTATTCTTGGTAGACCTTTCCTTAGAACGATTGGTGCAATTATTGATATGAAGGAAGGAAATATTAGATTCCAATTCCCGTTAAGGAAAGGCATGGAACACTTTCCTAGAAATAAAATCAAATTACCATATGAATCTATCATGAGAGCCACTTATGGATTGCCTTCCAAAGATGGCAATACCTAGATCTATCTTGTATCGTGCCTAGCTATAGGCGTAAAATGATAGCGCTTGTTGGGAGGCAACCCAATTTTATGTTTTTTGTTTTTGTTGCTGTTCGGGAATAAATATTTCATCTAGCCTATGATTAGATGTGGTTTCATGTTTTGTTTAGTGTTTGTGCCAAGTAGAACCTTTGGGAAGACTTGTGTGAAGTTTATGTGATCTTGCCGTGAAAAACAGAATCGTTAGTGCTCGCTAAAGTGGTCTTAAGATTTTACTGGAGCATTCTTTTTAGTTGATTATTTTTGCAGATGATTGGTAGACCACAAATTTACCAATTTAGTGTGAATTTTTTGGAGTTCCAGAAGTAGGCGAAACCTGTAGATTACTACAGACTGTTCTGTTTTTGACAGATTCTGTTTTTCGTGTGTTGTTTGCTTATTCTGATGCATCTATGAGTAGTATTGGAGGATATGAACCATAGAGAAGTTGGAATACAGTAGGTTTAACACCAACATAAACAAAGAATGAATTCATTGCTGCACTTTTGAGTAGTGGTTTGCTTTCTTATACTAACGGAGCTCACGAGAATTTTTGTCTAAGTTTTGTGTTGTGAAGTTTTCAAGTTTTGAATATTGCTTTGATGGACTATGGAACAAGGAGTAGCAAAGGCCTAAGCTTTGGGATGCCCATGGCACCCCAAGTAAATTCAATATAATCAAAAGCCTAAGCTTGGGGATGCCCCGGGAAGGCATCCCCTCTTTCGTCTTCATCCATCGGTAACTATACTTGGAGCTATATTTTTATTCACAACATGTTATGTGTTTTGCTTGGAGCGTCTTGTATAATTTGAGTATTTGCTTGTTAGTTTGCCATAATCATCCTTGCTGGACACACCTATTTGAGAGAGTTAAATATGGCCTAGAAATTATTAGAACACTCTATGTGCTTCACTTATATCTTTTGAGGTGAATAGTTTTTGCTCTAGTGCTTCACTTATATCTTTTAGAGCACGGTGGTGGTAATATTTGGTAGAAATTGTTGAACTCTCATACTTCACTTATATCTATTTGGGAGTCTATTAAAACAGCATGGTAATGTGTTTAGGCTAAAGAAACTAGTCTTCACATGATAAACATCCAATGTCAATGTAGATATTTTTTCACACTAAGTGCATTGAATATGATGAGATGTTGGATGCTTGATAATTGTTTTGAGACATGAGGATAGTGATATTAGAGTCATTTTAGTGGAGTTATTATGAAATGGAGAAATACTTGTGTTAAGGTTAGTGATTCCCGTATCATGCACGGATGGTGAACCGCTATGTGACAGAGTTAGAGCATGAGGTATTTGTAGAGTGCCAACCTTTGTGTGGATGTCGGGGGCGCGCGATGGTTAAGTGCTACCAACCTCCCCCTAGGTGCATGCGTTGATTTCTTTGTTTTGATGACTCACAAATTTTTGCAATAAGTATATGAGTTCTTATGACTAATGTTGAGTCCATGGATTATACGCACTCTCACCCTTCCACCATTGCTAGCCTCTCTTGTACCGCGCAACTTTCGTCGGTGCCATAAACCCACTATATATCCTTCCTCAAAATAGCCACCATATTGTTCCTCAAAACAGCCACCATACCTACCTATCATGGCATTTCCATAGCCATTCCGAGATATATTGCCATGCAACTTTCCACCGTTCCGTTCATATGACACGCTTCATATTGTCATATTGCCATTGCATGATCATGTAGTTGACATCGTATTTGTGGCAAAGCCACCATGCATAATTTTTATACATGTCACTCTTGTTTCATTGCACATACCGGTATACTGCCGGAGGCATTCATATAGAGTCATACTTTGTTGTTGTAGTATCAAGTTGTAATACTGAGTTGTAATGAAAGTATGATGATCATCATTATTAGAGCATTGTCCCATGGGAGGAAAGGCTAAATCTATAAAGCCCCTCCGCAAAAAAAGAAGAAGAAGAAAGGCCAAAGGAAAAAAGAAAGGCTCAAAAAAAGGAAAAAAAAAGAAAAAAAGGGACAATTGCTACTATCTTTTTTCCACACTTGTGCTTCAAAGTAGCACCATGTTCTTCATTGTAGAGAGTCTCATGTTTAGTCACTTTCATATACTAGTGGGAATTTTCATTATAGAACTTGGCTTGTATATTCCAACGATGGGCTTCCCCAAATGCCCTAGGTCTTCGTGAGCAAGCAAGTTGGATGCACACCCACTAGTTTCTTTTGTTGAGCTTTCATTCATATTTAGCTCTAGTGCATCTGTTGCATGGCAATCCCTACTCACTCACATTGATATCTATCGATGTGAGACTATCTCCCTCCTTTTTGTCTTCTCCACAACCACCTCTATTCCACCCATAGTGCTATATCCATGGCTCACGCTCATGTATTGTGTGAAAATTGAAAGGTTTGAAAAGATAGAGTATGAAAACAACTGCTTGGCTGAAATCGGGGTTGTGCATGATATGAATATTTTGTGTGATAAGGAGGGAGCATAGCCAACACTATATGATTTTGTAGGGATAACTTTCTTTAGCCATAGTATTTTGAGAAGACATGATTGCTTTGTTAGTATTGCTTGAAGTATTATTATTTCTCATGACGATATAGACTTTTATCTTGAATCTTTCAGATCTGAACATTCATGCCACAATTAAGAGAATTACATTGAAAAACTATATTGGTTGGAATTCCACATCAAAAATTCTTTCTTTATCATTTACCTACTCAAGGACGAGCAAGAATTAAGCTTGGGGATGCTTGATATGTCTCCAACGTATCTATAATTTTTTATTGTTCCATGCTATTATTTATGAAGTCTTGGATGTTTAATGGGCTTTATCATTCAATTTTATATCATTTGTGGGACTAGCCTACTAACCCAACGGCCTAGTCCAGATTGCTGTTTTTTGCCTGTTTCAGGGTTTTGCAAAAAAAGAATATCAAATGGAGTCCAAACGGAATGAAACCTTCGCGAGAGATATTTTTGGAGAAAATTACGCACGCGGAGCTTGAGAACCACGTTAGGGGATCAAGGGCTGGCCCACGAGGGTGGGGGGCGCGCCCCCTGCCTCGTGGCCCCCTCGAGCGTCCCCCGGTGCCCTCCTTCTTCCTATATAAGTCTACGTACCCCAGAACCTCCGTGAACAGAGAGAAAACCCTAATTCCACCGCCATACCTTCTATTCCCGTGAAGATCCCATCTTGGAGCCTGTTCTGGAGCTCCACCGGAGGGGGATCTATCACGGAGTCCTTCATCATCATCATCATCGCCCTCACCATGAGTTGTGAGTAGTTTACCACAGACCTTCGGGTCCATAGCTAGTATCTAGATGGCTTCTTCTCTCTCTTTGGATCTCAATACAAAGTTCACCTCGGTCTTCGAGGAGATCTATTCGATGTAATCTCTTTTTGCGGTGTGTTTGTCGAGATCCGATGAATTGTGAGTTTATGATCAAGGTTATCTATGAAAGATATTTGGTTCTTCTCTGAACTTTTTATGTGTGCTCATAATATCCTTGCAAGTCTCTTCAAATTATTGGTTTGGTTTGGCCTACTAGATCTATAGTTCTTGCAATGGGAGAAGTGCTTGGCTTTGGGTTCAATCTTGCGGTGTCCTTTCCCAGTGACAGTAGGGGCAGCAAGGCACGTATTGTATTGCTGCCATCGAGGATAAAAAGATGGGGTTTATATAATATTGCTTGAGTTTATCCCTCTACATCATGCCATCTTGCTTAGGGCGTTACTCTGTTCTTATGAACTCAATACACTAGATGCATGCTAGATAGCGGTCGATGTGTGTAGTAATAGTAGTAGATGCAGGCGGGAGTCGGTCTACTTGTCTCGGACGTGATGCCTATATACAATGATCATGCCTAGATAGTCTCATAATTATTCACTTTTCTATCAATTGCTCGACAGTAATCTGTTTACCCGCCGTAGAATATCGTTATCATGAGAGAAGCCACTAGAGAAAACTATGGCCCCCGGGTCTATTCTCAACATATCAATCTACATCTACTTTACCTTTCTTGCTTTTATTTGTTGTTCTTATAAACTAAAAATACCAAAAATATAAACTATCATCTCTATCAGATCTCACTTTTTTAAGTGACCGTAAAGGGATTGACAACCCCTTATCGCGTTGGCTACGAAGTTCTTATTTGTGTGTGCAGGTGCGAGGGACTCGCGCGTGGTCTCCTACTGGATTGATACCTTGGTTCTCAAAAACTGAGGGAAATACTTACGCTACTGTGCTGCATGTCCCTTTCCTTTCGAGGGAATACAACACAAGCTCGAGAAGTAGGAGACGCTCTGCTTGGAACTGCACCAACTGGCAGCTCCACCGTTCAACAAAAATACATATCTGGTTTGTGACTTAGAGTCATCCGGATCAGTGTCAAAGCTTGAATCAACGTAATCGTTGATGATGAGCTCTTTGTCACCTCCATAAACGAGAAACATATCCTTTGTCATTTTCAGGTACTTCAGGATGTTCTTGACTGCTGTCCAGTGATCCACTCCTGGATTACTTTGGTACCTCCCTGCTAAACTTATAGCAAGGCACACATCAGGTCTGGTACACAGCATTGCATACATGATAGATCCTATGGCTGATGCATAGGGAATGACTTTCATTTTCTCTATATCTTCTGAAGTGGTCGGGCATTGAGTCTTACTCAACTTCACACCTTGTAATACAGGCAAGAACCCTTTCTTTGACTGATCCATTTTGAACTTCTTCAAAACTTTATCAAGGTATGTGCTTTGTGAAAGTCCAATTAAGCATTTTGATCTATCTCTATAGATCTTGCTGCCCAATATATAAGCAGCTTCACCGAGGTTTTTCATTGAAAAACTCTTATTCAAGTATCCTTTTATGCCATCCAGAAATTCTATATCATTTCCAATCAACAATATGTCATCCACATATAATACCAGAAATGCTACAGAGCTCCCACTCACTTTCTTGTAAATACAGGCTTCTCCAGAAGTCTGTATAAAACCATATGCTTTGATCACCTCATCAAAGCGTATATTCCAACTCCGAGATGCTTGCACCAGTCCATAGATGGATCGCTGGAGCTTGCCCACTTTGTTAGCACCTTTAGGATTGACAAAACCTTCTGGTTGCATCATATACAACTCCTCTTTGAGGTATCCATTAAGGAATGCAGTTTTGACATCCATTTGCTAGATTTCATAATCATAAAATGCGGCAATTGCTAACATGATTCGAACAGACTTAAGCATCGCTACGGGTGAGAAAGTCTCATCGTAGTCAACTCCTTGAACTTGTTGAAAACCTTTCGCAACAAGTCAAGCTTTGTAGACAGTAACATTACCATCGACGTCAGTCTTCCTCTTAAAGATCCATTTATTTTCAATGGCTTGCCGATCATCGGGCAAGTCAACCAAAGTCCACACTTTGTTCTCATACATGGATCCCATCTCAGATTTCATGGCGTCAAGCCATTTTGCGGAATCTGGGCTCATAATCGCTTCCTCATAGTTCGTAGGTTCGTCATGGCCTAGTAACATGACTTCCAGAATTGGGTTACCGTACCACTCTGTCGTGCAATGCACTCTGGCTGACCTACGAGGTTCAGTAGTAACTTGATCTAACATTTCATGATCATCATTATTAGCTTCCTCACTGATTGGTGTAGGAATCACTGGAACTAGTTTCTATGATGTACTACTTTCCAATTCGGGAGAAGGTATAATTACCTCATCAAGTTCTACTTTCCTCCCACTCACTTCTTTTGAGAGAAACTCCTTCTCTAGAAAGGATCCATTCTTAGCAACGAATATCTTGCCTTCGGATCTTTGATAGAAGGTGTACCCAATAGTTTCCTTTGGGTACCCTATGAAGACACATTTCTGCGACTTGGGTTCGAGCTTATCAGGTTGAAGCTTTTTCACATAAGCATCGCAGTCCCAAACTTTAAGAAACGACAACTTGGGTTTCTTGCCAAACCACAGTTCATAAGGCGTCGTCTCAACGGATTTAGATGGTGCCCTATTTAACGTGAATGCAGCTGTCTCTAAAGCATAACCCCAAAAACGATAGTGGCAAATCGGTAAGAGACATCATAGAACGCACCATATCTAATAAAGTATGGTTACGACATTCGGACACACCATTACGATGTGGTGTTCGAGGTGGCGTGAGCTATGAAACTATTCCACATTGTTTCAAATGAAGACCAAACTCATAACTCCAATATTCGCCTCCGCGAGCAGATTGTAGAAACTTTATTTTCTTGTTACGATGATTCTCTACTTCACTATGAAATTCTTTGAACTTTTCAAATATTTCGGACTTGTACTTCATCAAGTAGATATACCCATATCTGCTCAAATTATCAATGAAGGTCAGAAAATAATGATACCCGCTACGAGCCTCAACACTCATTGGTCCGCATACATCAGTATGTATGATTTCCAATAAGTCAGTTGCTCGCTCCATTGTTTCGGAGAACGGAGTTTTAGTCATCTTGCCCATGAGGCATGGTTCGCAAGCACCAAGTGATTCCAAAAGCCCATCAGCATGGAGTTTCTTCATGTGCTTTACACCAATATGACCTAAACGGTAGTGCCACAAATAAGTTGCACTATCATTATCAACTTTGCATCTTTTGGCTTCAATATTATGAATATGTGTATCACTACGATCGAGATCCAAGAAAAATAGACCATTCATCAAGGGTGCATGACCATAAAAGATACTACTCGTATAAATAGAACAACCATTATTCTCTGGTTTAAATGAATAACCGTCTCGCAACAAACAAGATCCAGATATAATGTTCATGCTCAACGCTCGCACCAAATAACAATTATTTAGGTCTAAAACTAATCCCGAAGGTAGATGTAGAGGTCGTGTGCCAACGACGATCACATCGACTTTGGAACCATTTCCCACGTGCACCGTCACCTCGTCCTTAGCTAATCTTCACTTAATCTGTAGCCCTTGTTTCGAGTTAGAAATATTAGCAACCGAACCAGTATCAAATACCCAGGTGCTACTACGAGCATTAGTAAGGTACACATTAATAACATGTATATCAAATATACCTTTGTTCACTTTGCCATCCTTCTTATCCGCCAAATACTTGGGGCAGTTCCGCTTCTAGTGTCGAGTCCCTTTGAAGTAGAAGCAATCAGTTTCAAGATTGGCTCCAGTCTTGGGTTTCTTCGCGGGAGTAGCAACTGTCTTGCTATTATTCTTGAAGTTCCCCTTCTTTCCCTTGCCCTTTTTCTTGAAACTAGTGGGCTTGTTAACCATCAACACTTGATGCTGCTTTTTTATTTCTACCTCCGCAGCTTTGAGCATAGCGAAGATCTCGGGAATAGTCTTTTGCATCCCTTGCATATTATAGTTCATCACGAAGCTTTTATAGCTTGGTGGCAGTGATTGAAGAACTCTATCAATAACACTATCTTCATCAACTTTGCATCCAAGTTGAGTCATGTGATTGTAGTACCCAGACATTCTAAGTAAGTGTTCACTGATAGAACTGTTCTCCTCCATCTTGCAGCTATAGAACTTATTGGATACTTTATATCTCTCAATTCGGGCATTTGCTTGAAATATTAACTTCAACTCTTGGAACATCTCATATGTTCCATGACGTTCAAAACGTCTTTGAAGTCCCGATTCTAAGCCGTAAAGCATGGCACACTGAACTATCGAGTAGTCATCAGAACGAGCTTGCCAGGCGTTCATAACGTCCGGAGTTGCTCATATAGCAGGCCTGTCACCTAGCGGTGGTTCCAGGACATAATTCTTCTGTGCAGCAATGTGGATAATCCTGAAGTTACAGACCCAGTCCATGTAGTTGCTACCATCATCTTTCAACTTAGCTTTCTCTAGTAATGCATTAAAATTCAAGGGAACGGAAGCACGGGCCATTAATCTACAACAACATAGATATGCAAAAACTACCAGGACTAAGTTCATGATAAATTAAAGTTCAATTAATCATATTACTAAACAACTCCCACTTAGATAGACATCCGTCTAGTCATCTAAATGATCACGTGATCCAAATCAACTAAACCATGTCCGATCATCACGTGAGATGGAGTAGTTTTCAATGGTGAACATCTTATGTTGATCATATCTACTATATGATTCACGCTCGACCTTTCGGTCTCCAGTGTTCCGAGGCCATGCTTGTACATGCTAGGCTCGTCAAGTTTAACCCGAGTATTCTACATGTGCAAAACTGTCTTACACCTGTTGTATTTGAACGTAGAGCTTGTCACACTCGATCATCACGTGGTGTCTCGGCACGACGAACTTTTGCAACGGTGCTTACTCAGGGAGAACACTTGTACCTTGAAATTTTGTAAGGGATCATCTTATAATGCTACCGCCGTTGTAAGCAAAATAAGAAGCATAATAAGATAAACATCACATGCAATCAAAATATGTGACATGATATGGCCATCATCATCTTATGCTTTTGATCTCCATCTCTGAACAGATGTCTTGTGATGGGGTAGTGGCCCCTATTTTATTTCCTTGTTGCCTTTCGTTCGAACGATGATATGTAGCAGGTTGTGATCGTTGTGACTGCTTGGGATGCTTGATGGTTTCTTTAATGGAAATCAGAGGGGAAACCCTCTTTTGCTAAAAAAAATGATACCCAACTAGTATATATGTTATTCCAAATTTGCAACTCGAGTTTGAAAGAAGACACAATCGCTCAAGAAGATAATGTTTCTGTTTCACTTTTTTTAGATGGTCTTTCACATAAGTTGCTCGCGGCTCATATCACAATATGTATTAGAGATGTCACTAACTTTCTTTGAACCGGTCTGTCCCATTTTTCATTACTGAGAACGAAAATACAACAGCCTTAGATTTTAACACGGGAGGCAGGAAAATAAAGGAAAAGTGAGTTCAAAGCACTACTAGGAAGCCGAGTGCAATCGCTCGACATCGAAACGATCACCATGGGTCGAAAACCTAGCAGCACCAAATAAAGACTAGCCCTATTACAGACCGCAGGAGAATGAAGTCTCAAAACACAGACATAGCTAGCACAATTACTAAGGAGATTTCACGTACTAACTTGCGTTTCTCGGTTGTCTCAACAAAGCTGCAAGAGCCAAGCAGGGACGCCCGTTACAGTTCACTGGCACGTCTCCCCTCCATGCAATGGAAGCGGGAACGCGGCACACGAGCAAGTCCATCGTGCAGTGACACACGCGCATCCCGGTCAAACACAACAACAGTGCACTGTTGAAGCCAAGAACCTCGGGCTCTGATTAGTCACCACAGCTAGACAACTTGACAGCCATTCGATTTCCCATTCAAATGCTTACACCATGAGCTCTATCCCAGACACCATGCCTAACGGCTCTTCCTGGGGCGCTCGGTCGTCGGGGCAACGTGATGAAGCGTGGTAGCCTGGGTAGCACTTTGTCGGTTCATCCACTGAATCATGACTCCGACGACGAAATAATGGGCTTTGTTTGCAGTGTTGTGAATATTGACTCCGGCGCCAAATCTAGCGATTCCTCAGGATCCGGTAGAAAATGGATCTAGTTCTGCTGATAACTATGTTCCTCATACCTCTCACCCCTACTAATTCTTTCTAGATAGTATACCTTGACATCATCCTGATATAAGCTTATAACTCACTCTAGGTCCTTGATCACCTCCCCACACACGATCACTTTGTAAGAGTTCTTCACACTATCTTCCTTTTATAATGGATGAAATAACGAGCATGTTCGGTTTGATGCATGCATTAACCCAGGGGGAACATGTTTTTCCAAGACGGTGACATTACTTTGTTGTTTCTAGAAGCAGCATAGCAACAAGATAAACACAACATGTGCTATTCCACTTTCTATTTGGTAAAAATAAGATATGTTAGCTAGGGCGAAGTTACTATACATCTTTATGATCGAAAGAGCTAGCAAAAGGTCCAACTGCATATGGCCTTGGAGATCATCCTTCGTCTTGATGAGGCCAAGGGCGTGTGGATTCTCAGTCCCGAGGAGGCGGATTTTCGGAAAATACTTAAGAGGAGAGTGGTGGGGCTTGCAGTTCTAGAGAGAGCTAGGAAGAGGCAAAACTCTCGGATCGCCAACATCAAAGAGGGTGATGCGAATACCCGGTATTTCCACCTTAGGGTTAATGTCCGGAGACGCAAAAATCTAATTTACCGACTCAAACAGGGCAACGGCTGGGTGATGGATCATGACCACAAGAAGAGTATTGCCCACTCGCATTTCTCTGAGATCATGAAGAGGGGTGCCCTGCGCCCAAAGACCATCAACTGGGCAGCCATTCCCTGTGCTGACCATGATCTCTCCATGCTTGGAGATGCAATTACAGAAGAGAAAGTGAAGGCTGCAATCTTTGCTCTCCCTAGTGACAAAGCACCGGGCCCGTATGGTTTTACAAGAAAAAAATCAAAAGTTTCTAGGAGATTATTAAAGATGACATCTTGCTCGTGATCAATAGCTTCTCCAATCTTCAAACTAGAAATTTTCACTGGCTCAACTCCATGAATATTGTTCTCGTTCCGAAGAAGGATGGAGTGGAGGAGATTTTTGCCTTCCGACCGATCAACCTAATCCATGCAGTAGCCAGCCTCATTGCAAAGATTCTTTCCACTAGGCTTGCTCCCCAAATGAACGACATCGTCTCCATCGCCCAGAGTGCTTGCATTAAAAAGAGTAGTATACATGACAACTTTATGTATGTGCAGAATTTGGCGAGAAGATTCCACTGCACAAAAAATCATGCTCCTTCTCAAGCTTGACATTAGGAAAGCATTCGACTCTATTAGGTGGGACTACTTGCTGGAGATGTTAAGCCATCATGGCTTCCCTACTTGCTTCTGAGACTGGGTTTTGGCACTCCTCTCCTCGACATCCTCGAGAGTCTTGCTAAATGGAATTGCTGGCGACACCATCAAGCATGGTTGTGGCCTCAGGCAGGGTGACCCGCTTTCCCCTTTGCTCTTCGTCCTCCTGATCGACCCGCTTCACCATATCCTTAACAAAGCCACCGCACATGGGAAGCTTCACTCCCTACCCGGGAGGCACGCGGGGATTCATGCCTCCCTGTATGCCGATGATGCTACGGTTTTTTGTGCCCCTTATAAGGAGGATGTCCAATTCCTGTCCACCAAGCTATCTTCCTTTGGTGAGTCCATGGGCTTGTCCACTAACTACGCCAAGAGTATTGTTGTGCCCATCAGATGTGACAATGTGGACCTCGATGATATTCTTTAGTCCTTCCTAGCATGTCGTTCCTCCTTCTTTATCCGCTACCTTGGCCTCCCTCTTGCGGTCAAGTGACGTAAGAGGATTCATTTACAACTACTAGAGGACAAGGCGGTTGGCAAATTGGTGCCTTGGAAAGGCAAGCATGTTGCTATCTTCGGTCGCATGAATTTGGTCAAGGAGGTCGTCATGGCAGTGGCCATCTATCACATCACTTCGCTGGACCTTCCGGTGGAGGTCCTAAAGGAAATTGACAAGCTGGGATGTGCCTATCTTTGGGCCAGAACAGACAAGGTAACTAGTGAAAAATTCAAGGTTATCTGGGAGCAAGTTTGTAAACCAAAGGAATATGGAGGTCTTAGCATTCTAAATCTTGGTAAGTTTGCCACTGCCCTTCGGCTTCAGTGGCTTTGGCTAGACATGGATGAACCCCCAAGGGCGTGGGCGGACAGGGGATGCCATGCACGACTGCGGACCATGATCTTTTTGCGACTACGGCCAAGGTGACGATTGGTGATGGTAATAAAGCGATTTTTTGGGAGTCGTCTTGGCTAGAGGGTATAAGACCCAAGGACATTGCACCAAAGATCTTTGAGATTTCTCACAAGAAAGACAGAATGGTTGCCCAGGCCTTGAGGGATCATCATTGGATAGCTCAAATTGACACCCAAAGCAACCTCACGCTTGAGCATCTTCAGCAATTCTTGGCCCTGTGGGAGAAGCTTGCGGGCGTTGTCATCCAACCGGGTGTCAAAGATAGCATTTTGTGGAAGCTCACCAATGATGGAAACTACTCTGCTAAGTCTGCATATTTCGCGCAGTTCTCTGGACTCACCGACTCTAGCTTTCATGTCTCGATTTGGAAGGCTCTGGATCCTCCCAAATGCAAATTCTTCACCTGGTTAGTCAATCAAAACAGAATTGGGACCGTGGATAGGCTCCAACGCCGAGGATGGCCAAACTATGAACGCTGCCCGCTTTGCAATCAGGTGCAAGAATCATCAACCCACCTCCTTTTCAAGTGCAGGTTCTCTCTCCAGGTTTGGGATGAGGTGTTCTCCTGGCTCGGTCTTGCTATTCCCACGGCTACTTGGCACCAATTCAGCACGGTTAAATCTTGGTGGGATGAGCTACTCTTGAACAACACCCAACTGGTTATGGCCTTATCTTCTCTGCTACTTCTTGTGGGGTGGGAACTTTGGAAGGAACGGAATGCGCATGTCTTCAGAAGCAAGGCGGCACCTGTGGCAACTGCCACACAGATCATCTAAGAAGAAATGTCTATTTGGGCTATTGCAGGCACCAAGAAATTGTGCAATGTAATGTTGCGAGAGTAATCCGTTTAGGCTCTTACTGTTTCACGTCATTTCTGTAACAATATTCTCTTCTTAATTAATGAAAATGGCAAATCTTTTGCCTAGTTTCCAAAAATAGAGCTGGCGGAATTACTATGTTGTTATCAGAAGCAACATATGAACATAGCATGGTCAGCATGGCCTCTATTAAGCTTTTCCGCTTTCTTTTTTGGTAAAAATGTTATTACATTGTAGATCCGGCTACAATCTTAACTATTAACTAGATAATTACCCATGTGTTACAATTGGCATGCATATTCTGGTGGTTCGATGTCAATATTTCCCGACATATATCTTACATCCATCATATTTTAGATTTTGGTAAGATTTAATTTGATTTTTGTATGGTAGAGGAAGGCAAGATTTTTTTTGATTTAATTAGGACTTTGGTAAGATTTGATTTTGTTTTTTGTATGGATAGGGGAAGACAATTAAATTTTGATGTAGTTGTGCAACATCAGTTGAGATTACCAAAAATCAACAAGAAACCAAATGGGAGGAGGGTATATGCGGAGAAAAATGTCGAGGGAGAATGTCAGGCTAGCCTATCAACTCTCCTATAATAGTATAGAATATGGGACATACCGAAGCACACTAATACCTTAATTTTATAAACTTTCTGCTAAATTACGAAAGTAATGCACTATTGGAATTCAGATCTTTTTTGAATTTTTATTTTTATCTATTATCTAATCACCTAAGCATCATAGCTCAATTTCATCATCCGAAATATGAAGTCACTTACCACACATACCATCTGGTATGCACTATTGGAATTGGCAATTCCGCTGAGTTCCAAGGCCACTCGGCAATGCTGAAAAAACCTCGTCAATGTGTTTCCCGAGTTCCACACTCAGAAAAAAGGACTTGGCTAGAACGATGTCGGCCATGATTTACTTTGCCGAGTTCTTCTTACCGGGAACTCGGCCAAGATAGTGATGAATCTTTGCCAAGTCCAACATAATGGGAACTCGGCAAAGTAAGTGTGCAATCGAAACAGAGTAAACGGTGGCAGTGCTATGTGGCATAGGTATTTGCTGAGTGCAAGTGCTTGTAGGCGCATAACCGACCTCACTTGATCACCATTCATAGGTTTCCAAAGAATCCTCTGGAAAGAAAGAGGGTCACCTCAAAGGAAAACGAGTGCAAGCATTCAGCAAAGGGGGCACAATTTTGCCTACTATTAAACTCGGAAAGCCTCTTTCAAAGAAATAAAAAAGGATGCCTCCGTCAGTGCTAGTTGCCATGTGCTTGCCGAGCTTCTACAACTGCTTGTTCTGCTTCTGGAGGCAATGAATGGATTAAAATGTGGCTTCCAAGTTGCATCATGCATTTGTCAGTTTGCTTCAATATGTTGCAGGTGTCATTTACTTTTTAAACAAAAGTAGTACAACAGTCATTGCTACCAAATAGTAGGAAAGTAGTAAAAGAAAAAACTAGGAGAAGAAATTGAAAAAAAAACAAGAAAACCATATAAATAAGTGAAACGAAGGCTGTGAAATAGACTATCATGGAAATGCCTACACAAAGGTTGGCAAACTGAGTCACTGATACATGGGACCGTTGTTCCTCACAATATACTAATGGTTGCTGATACGTCTCCAACGTATCTATAATTTTTTATTGTTCCATGCTATTATATATGATGTTTTGGATGTTTAATGGGCTTTATTATACACTTTTATATTATTTTTGGGACTAACCTATTAACCCAAAGGCCTAGTCCAGATTGCTGTTTTTTTGCCTATTTCAGGGTTTTACAGAAAAGGAATATCAAACGGAGTCCAAACGGAATGAAACCTTCGAGAGAGATATTTTTGGAGCGATATCTTCACGGGAGACTTGAGAACCACGGAATAGGGCACACGTGGCATCCACGAGGGTCGGGGGCGCCCCCCTCCCCCTGGGCGTGCCCCCTTGCCTCGTGGGCCCCACGTTGCTCCCTCGATGCCCTCCTTCCTCCTATATATACCCATGTACCCCGAAAACATCGAAGCAACAGAGAAAACCCTAATTCCACCGCCGCAACCTTCTGTTCCTGTGAGATCCCATCTTGGGGCCTGTTCCGGAGCTTCGCCGGAGGGGGGGGGGATCTTCCACGGAGGGCTTCTACATCAACACCATCGCCTCACCATGAGTGGTGAGTAGTTTACCACAGACCTTCGGGTCCATAGTTAGTACCTAAATGGCTTCTTCTCTCTCTTTGGATCTCAATACCAAGTTCTCCTCGGTCTTCGAGGAGATCTATTCGATGTAATCTTTTTGCGGTGTGTTTGTCGAGATCCGATGAATTGTGGGTTTATGATCAAGATTATCTATGAGAAATATTTGGTTCTTTTCTGAATTCTAATATGTATGATTATAATATCTTTGCAAGTCTCTTCGAATTATCGGTTTGGTTTGGCCTACTAGATCTATACTTCTTGCAATGGGAGAAGTGCTTGGCTTTGGGTTCAATCTTGCGGTGTCCTTTCCCAGTGACAGTAGGGGCAACAAGGCACGTATAGTATTGTTGCCATCGAGGATAAAAATATGGGGTTTATATCATATTGCTTGAGTTTATCCCTCTACATCATGTCATCTTGCTTAAAGCATTACTCTGTTCTTTTGAACTTAATACTCTAGATGCATGTTGGATAGCGGTCGATGTGTGGAGTAATAGTAGTAGATGCAGAATCGTTTTGGTCTACTTGTCACGTACGTGATGCCTACATATAATGATCATGCCTAGATATTCTCAATATTATTCGCTTTTCTATCAATTGCTCGACAGTAATTTGTTCACCCATCGTAGAATTCTGCTATCATGAGAGAAGCCACTAGTGAAACCTATGGCCCCCGGGTCTATTCTCAACATATCAATCTACAATCTACTTTACTTTGCTGTTTTTACTTTCTGTTCTTATATCAAAAAATATCAAACTATCATATCTATCAGATCTCACTTTCGTAAGTGGCTGTAAAGGGATTGACAACCCCTTATCGCGTTGGCTGCGAAGTTCTTATTTGTTTGTGGAGGTGCGAGGGACTTGCGCGTGGTCTCCTACTGGATTGATACCTTGGTTCTCAAAAATTGAGGGAAATACTTACGCTACTGTGCTGCATCACCCTTTCCTCTTCGAGGGAATACAACGCAAGCTCGAGAAGTAGCAAGAAGAATTTCTGGCGCCGTTGCCGGGGAGGCTTACGCAAAAGTCACATACCAAGTACCTATCACAAACCCTTATCCTTCACATTACATTTATTTGCCTCTCGTTTTCCTCTCCCCCACTTCACCCTTGCCATTTTATTCGCCCTTCTTTTTTCCGTGTGTTTACCGTTCGCTTGCCTCTTGTTTGCTTGTGTTGCTATGTGCCCTCAATTAGCTTGCATCTTCGCTTGCTAAAGTATGGATCCTCATCCACTTGCTAATCTCTTTAAGAGATCCAATTATGTTGAACCTATTGCTAATGAGCTGCGTGCACTAGATTATCTTTATGAGGTTTTGCTTGAAATTCATGAATCTGAAAATTGTGAGGAATTGTTAAAAGAAAAAGTGATTCATGATAGCTCCTTAAATGAAAAGCATGATTGCAATGATGTTATTATAAACTCTATTGATGTCAATTGTGTTAATGATATGCAAAACCCTAAGCTTGGGGATGCTAGTATTGCTATGTCCACTACTTGTTGCAATGATCATGATTGGGGTGATTCTTCTTATGATCTTGAAAATTTATTTAATCCTCATGATGAATATAAGATTGATCATAATGTTTGCATTAATATTGAAAGTGGGTTTGGGAGAGTGGCAACTTTAGATCCCACATATTTGGAGAATGTTCAATCTTATGAATTTTTTGATAAAAGTGGGTTTGGAGAGGTCATGATTTTAGTTAATGATAATCCCACTATTTTGGAAGAGTGTTTACTTTGCATGCATGTGGATCGTGAAGAAAATATGTTATGTGATAGCTATATTGTTGAGTTTGAATATGATCCTACATGCAATTATTATGAGAGGGGGAAATATGGTTGTAGAAATTTTCATGTTACTAAATTACCTCTCGTTATGTTGAGATTGCTATTGCTTCTTTCTTCTTCCTTGCATATGCTAGATCTTGCTTGTCTTGCTAATTTGTTTTCTTATTAAATGCCTATGCATAGGACGTATGTTAGCCTTAGATGTGATTTTCACATGCTATATGATGCTCTCTTTGTGCTTCAATTCTTATCTTTCATGTGAGCATCATTAAATTCTCAAGCCTATCTTAATGGCTATAAAGAAAGAGCTTGTTGGGAGGCAACCCAGTTTTATTTTCTTTGTTTTTGCTTTTTTTTTAGGAATAAATATTGCATCTAGCTTCCGTTTAGATGTGGTTTTGTGTTTTAATTAGTGTTTGTGCCAAGTAGAACCTTTGGGAAGACTTGTGTGAAGTTTATATGATCTTGCTGTAAAAAACAGAAACGTTAGCGCTAACTAGAATAGTCACCAGATTTTACTGGAGAGTGATATTTAGTTGATTCTTTTTGCAGATGATTAATAGACAAATTCCTCAGGTTTGCCAATTTATTTCAATTTTTTTTGGAATTACAGAAGTATGCGAAAGTTATAGATTACTAGAAACTGTTCTGTTTTTGACAGATTCCGTTTTTCGGGTGTTGTTTGCTTGTTTTGATGAATCTATGAGTAGTATTGGAGGATATGAATCATAGAGAAGTTGGAATACAGTAGGTTCAACACCAATATAAACAAATAATGAGTTCATTACAGTACCTTTGAGTGGTGGTTTGTTTTCTTATACTAACGGAGCTCACGGTATTTTTGTCTAAGTTTTGTGTTGTGAAGTTTTCAAGTTTTGAGTATTGCTGATGGACTATGGAACAAAGAGTGGCAAGAGCCTAAGCTTGGGGATGCCCAAGGCACCCCAAGGTAAAATTCAAGGACAACCAAAAGCCTAAACTTGGGGATGCCCCGGGAAGGCATCCCCTCTTTCGTCTTCATCTATCGGTAACTATACTCGGGACTATATTTTTATTCACCACATGATATGTGTATTACTTGGAGCGTCATGTATAATTTGAGTCTTTGCTTGTTAGTTTGCCAAAATCATCCTTGCTGGACACACCTTTTTGAGAGATATAAATATGGTCTAGAAATTGTTGATCTCTCATGCTTCACTTATATCCTTTTGAGAGTCTATTAGAACAGCATGGTAATGTGCTTTGGTTATAAAACTAATCCTAATATGATAGGCATCCCAGATAAATGTAGTAAAAAATTTCATACAAAGTGCATTGAATATGATGAGAAGTTTGATACTTGATGATTGTTTTGAGATATGAGGATAGTGATATTAGAGTCATGCTAGTGGAGTTATTATGAAATTGAGAAATACTTGTGTTAAAGTTTGTGATTCCCGTAGCATGCACGTATGGTTAACCGCTATGTGACGAAGTTAGAGCACGAGGTATTTGTAGAGTGTCATCCTTTGTGTGGTGGTCGGGGGCGTGCAATGGTTAACTCCTACCAACCTTTCCCTAAGAGCATGCATTGATTTCTTTGTTTTGATGACTCGTAAATTTTTGCAATAAGTATATGAGTTCTTTATGACTAATGTTGAGTCCATGGATTATACGCACTCTCACCCTTCCACCATTGCTAGCCTCTCTTGTACCGCACAACTTTCACCGGTACCATACACCCACTATATACCTTCCTCAAAACAGCCACCATATACTTTCCTCAAAATAGCCACCATATCTACCTTTCATGGCATTTCCATAGCCATTCTGAGATATATTGCCATGCAACTTTCCACTGTTCCGTTCATATGACACGCTTCATATTGTCATATTGCCATGCATGATGATGTAGTTTACATCGTATTTGTCGCAAAGCCACCATGCATAATTTATCATACATGTCACTCTTGATTCATTACACATCCCAGTACACCGCCGGAGGCATTCATATAGAGTCATACTTTGTTCTAGTATCGAGTTGTAATATTGAGTTGTAAATCAATATAAGTGTGATGATCATCATTATTAGAGCATTGTCCCAAAAGAAAAAAAAGGAAAGGCCAAGAAAAAGAAAGGCCCAAAAAAAGAAAGAAAAAAAAAGGGACAATGCTACTATCTTTTTCCACACTTGTGCTTCAAAGTAGCACTATGTTCTTCATGATAGAGAGTCTCATGTTTAGTCACTTTCATACTAGTGGGAATTTTCATTATAGAACTTGGCTTGTATATTCCAACGATGGGCTTCCTCAAATGCCCTAGGTCTTCGCGAGCAAGCAAGTTGGATGCACACCCACTTAGTTTCTTTTGTTGAGCTTTCATACATTTTTAGCTCTAGTGCATCCGTTGCATGGCAATCCCTACTCACTCACATTGATATCTATTGATGGGCATCTCCATAGCCCGTTGATACGCCTAGTCCATGTGAGACTATCTTCCTCCTTTTTGTCTTCTCCACAACCACCATTCTATTCCACCCATAGTGCTATATCCATGGCTCACGCTCATGTATTGCGTGAAAATTGAAAGGTTTGAAAAAATTGAGTATGAAAACAAGTGCTTGGCTGAAACCGGGGATGTGCATGATATGAATATTTTGTGTGATGAAGAGGGAGCATAGCCAGACTATATGATTTTGTAGGGATAACTTTCTTTAGCCATGTTATTTTGAGAAGACATGATCGCTTTGTTAGTATGCTTGAAGTATTATTATTTCTTATGTCAATATAAACTTTTGTCTTGAATCTTTCAGATCTGAACATTCATGCCACAATAAAGAGAATTACATTGAAAATTATGTTGGTTATCATTCCACATCAAAAATTCTGTTTTTATCATTTACCTACTCGAGGACGAGCATGAACTAAGCTTGGGGATGCTTGATGCGTCTCCAACGTATCTATTATTTTTTATTGTTACATGCTATTATATATATATGATGTTTTGGATGTTTAATGGGCTTTATTATACACTTTTATATTATTTTTGGGACTAACCTATTAACCCAAAGGCCCAGTCCGGATTGAAGTTTTTTTGCCTATTTTAGGGTTTTACAGAAAAGGAATATCAAACGGAGGCAAAACGGAATGAAACCTTCGGGAGAGATATTTTTGGATCGATATCTTCACGGGAGACTTGAGAACCACGGAATAGGGCACACGTGGCGTCCACGAGGGTGGGGGCGCGCCCCCTCCCCCTAGGCGTGCCCCTGCCTCGTGGGCCCCATGTTGCTCCCCCGGTGCCCTCCTTCCTCCTATATATACCCATGTACCCTGAAAACATCGAAGCAACAGAGAAAACCCTAATTCCACCACCGCAACCTTCTATTCCCGTGAGATCCCATCTTGGGGCCTATTCCGGAGCTCCGCCGGAGGGGGGATCTTCCACGGAGTGCTTCTACATCAACACCATCGCCTCACCATGAGTGGTGAGTAGTTTACCACAGACCTTCGGGTCCATAGTTAGTACCTGAATGGCTTCTTCTCTCTCTTTGGATCTCAATACCAAGTTCTCCTCGGTCTTCGAGGAGATCTATTCGATGTAATCTTTTTGCGGTGTGTTTGTCGAGATCCGATGAATTGTGGGTTTATGATCAAGATTATCTATGAGAAATATTTGGCTCTTTTCTGAATTCTTTTATGTATGATTATAATATCCTTGCAAGTCTCTTCGAATTATCGGTTTGGTTTGGCCTACTAGATCTATAGTTCTTGCAATGGGAGAAGTGCTTGGCTTTGGGTTCAATCTTGCGGTGTCCTTTCCCAATGACAGTAGGGGCAGCAAGGCGCGTATAGTATTGTTGCCATCGAGGATAGAAAGATGGGGTTTATATCATATTGCCTGAGTTTATCCCTCTACATCATGTCATCTTGCTTAAAGCATTACTCTGTTCTTTTGAACTTAATACTCTAGATGCATGCAGGATAGCGGTCGATGTGTGGAGTAATAGTAGTAGATGCAGAATTGTTTCGGTCTACTTGTCACGGACGTGATGCCTATATATAATGATCATGCCTAGATATTATCATAATTATTCGCTTTTCTATCAATTGCTCGACAGTAATTTGTTCACCCACCGTAGAATTCTGCTATCATGAGAGAAGCCACTAGTGAAACCTATGGCCCCCGGGTCTATTCTCAACATATCAATCTACAATCTACTTTACTTTGCTGTTTTTACTTTTTGTTCTTATATCCAAAAATACCAAAAATATCAAACTATCATATCTATCAGATCTCACTTTCGTAAGTGACCGTAAAGGGATTGCCAACCCCTTATCGCGTTGGCTGCGAAGTTCTTATTTGTTTGTGCAGGTGCGAGGGACTCGCGCGTGGTCTCCTACTGGATTGATACCTTGGTTCTCAAAAACTGAGGGAAATGTTGGAAATATGCCCTAGAGGCAATAATAAAAGTATTATTATTATATTTCCTTGTTCATGATAATTGTCTGTTATTCATGCTTGAATTGTATTGCACGAAAACAGCGATGCATGTGTGAATACATAGACCATAACGTGTCCCTGGTAAGCCTCTAGTTACTAGCTCGTTGATCAATAGATGGTCACGGTTTCCTGACCATGGACATTGGATGTCATTGATAATGGGATCACATCATTAGGAGAATGATGTGATGGACAAGACCCAATCCTGAGCCTAGCACGAGATCGTATAGTTCGTAATGCTTAAGCTTTTCCGGTGTCAAGTATTTATTCCTTAGACCATGAGGTTGTGCAACTCCCGGATAACGTAGGGATACTTTGGGTGTGCCAAACGTCACAACGTAACTGGGTGGCTATAAAGGTACGCAACGGGTATCTCCGAAAGTGTCTATTGAGTTGGTACGAACCGAGACTGGGATATTGTCCCTCCGTATGACGGAGAGGTACCTCTGGTCCCTCCCGGTAAGACATCATCATAATGAGCTCAAGGTGACTAAGGAGTTAGTCACGAGATGATGGATTACGGAACGAGTAAAGAGACTTGCCATGATGAGATTGAACAAGGTATCGGGCATACCGACGATCGAATCTCGGTCAAGTACCGTACCGATAGACAAAGGGAATAACATACGAGATTGAGTGAATCCTTGACACAGTGGTTCATCCGATGAGATCATCGAGTAACACGTGGGAACCAACATGGGTATCCAGATCCCGTTGTTGGTTATTGACCGGAGAGTCGTCTCGGTCATGTCTGCGTGTCTCCCAAACCCGTAGGGTCTACACACTTAAGGTTCGGTGACGCTAGGGTTGTAGAGATACATGCACATGGAAACCCGAATGTTGTTCGGAGCCCCAGATGAGATCCCGGACGTCACGAGGAGTTCCAGAATGGTCCGGAGGTAAAGAATAATATATAGGAAGTCCAGTTTCGGCCATCGGGTGAACTCTGGGGGTCATCGGGAGTGTCCCGGGACCACCGGGTGGGGCCACCCATCCCGGTGGGTCCCCTAGGCCGCAAGGGGGAAGGGGCCAGCCCCTGGTGGGCTGGAGCACCACATGGGCCCCCCCTCCATGCGCCTAGGGTTGAAACCCTAGGGGAAGGGGCGCCCCCTATGCCTTGGGGGGCAAGTCTACCCCCCTGGCCGCTGATACGTCCAAAACGTATCTATAATTTCTGCTTGCTCCATGCCCTTTTGGTGTGATATTGCTATGATATTCATGCACTTCCATACACTTTTGATCATATTTGGACTAACCTATTAACTCAGTGCACCCCAGTGCCAGTTTCTGTTTTCTGTTGTTTTTGTATTTCAGGTTTTCCCATTACGTAAACTGCCAGAAAAATTCCGGGAAAAATATATAAAAAATCAGTGTTCCGGAAGCTTCCATGCGGCCAAAGTAGGGCCGGAGGGGGGCCACCAGGGCTCCAGGCGCCCTGACCACGCGGCCTCCCTCCAGGCCACGCCGGGGGGGGCGCCTGGGCCCCCCTTAGCTCCCCTGGCGACCCCCTTTGGCATATATTTAACACCCGTCGAGGAAACCCTGATTCCGGACCCCTCTTCTACAGACGCAATTCCGATCTCCGCCGCCATCGCCATCAAGCTTCGGGGGACCAGAATTCCTGTGCTGGCACCATGCCGGGACGGGGAAGTGCCCCCGAATTCATCTCCATCGACATTGCTTCCTCCCTCCATGATGCGGGAGTAGTTCCTCCTCGGGGCTGAGGTTTCTACCAGTAGCTATGTGGTCAATTCTCTCTCCCATGATGTGATCTTCGTTGTGATCATAGGCTATGTTAATCTAGGGTGATCCCATGATATTTCCCCATCCTCTATGTATTGGATTGATGTACTCACTTGTCTTTATCTAGTATAATCCCCGAGACCAAGGTGACAGCGGTCTATTGGACATGGATTAGAAAAATATTTTCATGAGTGATTTCCTCTCTTGTGTGTTGATTGAAGATTGAGAGTCTCTTGGTGCTTGTCTTTGACTATCCTTTAGATATGTTGTGGTGATTGTGGGACTCTCTTTGGATGGCCGCGGTGACATTGGGAAATCCTTAGGTTGAGAACTACGAACTTTGAGGTGTGCTTTTGTAGCCCTACATAATTCTCGTCCTCTCTTGACCACGAAGGAATGACCTCCGGGTGCGTCCCCATTGCATGTTTTATGGGAAATATCATGTGATTCGATTATGTTAATGTTGTTGGGAGTTGCCACTAGTGAAAGTATGAAGCCTAGGCCTTGTTTCCACCATTGCAATACCATTTGTGCTCACGTTTACCACTTGTTTGCTTGCTGCACTTTTTATTACAGATTTATATTACTTTGCTTTGCCACTCCTATCATCCATATTTTACCATCTCTTCGCCGAACTAGTGCACCTATACAACTCCTAGTTGTATTAGGTGTGTTGGGGACACAAGAGACTTCTTGTATCTTAGTTGCAGGGTTGCTTGAGAGAGACCATCTTCAACCTCTACTTCCCTGAGTTCGATAAACCTTAGGTCATCCACTTGAGGGAAATTGCTGCTGTCCTACAAACCTCTGCGCTTGGAGGCCCAACATAGTCTACAAGAGTAGAAGCGTGTGTAGACATCAGCCGCCGCCCCCTTGGAGATCTGATCTCCCTAGGGCCGGCGCCCCCTGGCCCCTATATATAGTGGGGGGGGAGAGGGCAGCCACACCCAAGCCTCTGGCGCCTCTCCCCCTCCCGTCACACTTCCATCTCCTCACGCAGGGCGCCGGCGAAGCCCTGCAGGTTTTCCTGTTGCATCCACCACCACACCATCATGCTGCTGGATCTCCGACAACCTCTCCTCCGCCCTTCCTAGATTAAGAAGGAGGAGACGTTGCTGTACCGTACGTGTGTTGAACGCGGAGGTGCCGTTCGTTCGGCGCTGGGATCATCGGTGACGAGGATCGTGAAGAGTACGACTACTTCATCCACGTTCCTTCGAACGCTTCCGCTCGCGATCTACAAAGGGTATGTAGATGCACTCCATTATGCTCGTTGCTAGATGACTCCTTAGATTGATCTTGGTGAAGCGTAGGAAATTTTTTGAATTCTGCTACGTTCCCCAACAGTGGCATCTGAGCTAGGTCTTTGCGTAGCATCTTGCACGAGTAGAACACAAACAAGTTGTGGGCGTTGAGTTTGCTCAATTTTCTTGCCGTTACTAGTCCAATCTTGATTCGGCGGCATTGTGGGATGAAGCGTCCCGGACCGACCTTACACGTACGCTTACGTGAGACTGGTTCCACCGACAGACATGCACTAGATGCATAAGGTGGCTGGCGGGTGTCTGTCTCTCCCACTTTAGTCGGATCGGATTCGATGAACAGGGTCCTTATGAAGGGTAAATAGAAATTGACAGATCACGTTGTGGTTTTGGCGTAGGTAAGAAATGTTCTTGCTAGAAAACCTATAGAAGCCACGTAAAAACTTGCAACAACAATTAGAGGTCGTCTAACTTGTTCTTGCAGCATGTGCTATGTGATGTGGTATGGCCAAGAAGATGTGATGAATGATATATGTGATGTATGAGATTGATCATGTTCTTGTAATAGGAAATCACGACTTGCATGTCGATGATAATGACAACCGGCAGGAGCCAAAGGAGTTGTTTTAATTATTGTATGACCTGCCTATCACTGAATAACGCAATGTAATTACTTTACTTTATTGCTAAACGTTAGCCATAGTGGTAGAAGTAATAGTTGGCGTGACGACTTCATGAAGACACGATGATGGAGATCATGGTGTCGAGCCGATGACAAAGATGATCATGGTGCCCCGAAGATGGAGATCGAAGGAGCAAGATGATATTGGCCATATCATGTCACTTTATTTGATTGCAAGTGATGTTTATCATGTTTATGCATCTTGTTTACTTAGAACCACGGTAGTAAATAAGATGATCTCTCACTGAAATTTCAAGAATTGTGTTCCCCCTAACTGTGCACCGTTGCTAAGGATCGTTGTTCCGAAGCACCACATGATGATCGGGTGTGATAGGCTCTAACGTTCGCATACAACGGGTGTAAGCCAGATTTACACACGCAATACACTTAGGGTTCACTTGACGAGCCTAGCATGTACAGACATGGCCTCGGAACACGGAAGACCGAAAGGTCGAACATGAGTCGTATAGAAGATACGATCAACATGAAGATGTTCACCGTTGATGACTAGTCCGTCTCACGTGATGATCGGACATGGGCTAGTCGATTCGGATCATGTATCACTTAGATGACTAGAGAGATGTCAATCTGAGTGGGACTTCATTAAAATTTGATTAAGATGAACTTAATTATCATGAACTTAGTCTAAATTCTTTACAATATGTCTTGTAGATCAAATGGCCCACGCTCATGTCACCCTCAACTTCAACGCGTTCCTAGAGAAATCCAAGCTGAAAGACGATGGTAGCAACTATACAGACTGGATCCGTAACCTGAGGATCATCCTCATAGCTGCCAAGAAAACTTATGTCCTAGAAGCACCGCTAGGTGATGCTCCCGCCCCGACAAACCAAGATGTTATGAATGCTTGGCAGTCGCGTTGTGATGATTACTCCCTAGTTCAGTGCGGCATGCTCTACAACTTAGAATCGGGGCTCCAAAAGCGTTTTGAGCACCACGGGGCATATGAGATGTTCCAAGAGCTGAAAATGGTTTTCCAGGCTCATGCCCGAGTTGAGAGATATGATGTCTCCAACGCATTCTACAGTTGTAAGATGGAGGAAAACAGTTCTGTCAGTGAGCACATACTCAAGATTTCTGGGTTGCACAACCGCTTGTCTCAGTTGGGAATGAATCTCCCAGACGAAGCGGTCGTTGACAGAATCCTCCAGTCGCTCCCACCTAGCTACAAGAGCTTCGTGTTGAACTTCAATATGCAGGGGATGGAGAAGTCCATTCCCGAGGTGTATTCAATGCTGAAATCAGCGGAGGTGGAGATCAAGAAAGAGCATCAAGTGTTGATGGTCAATAAAACCACTAAGTTCAAGAAGGGCAAGGGTAAGAAGAACTTCAAGAAGGACGGCAAGGGAGTTGCCGCGCCCGGTAAGCCAGTTGTCGGGAAGAAGCCAAAGTATGGACCCAAGCCTGAGACTGAGTGCTTTTATTGCAAGGGAACGGGTCACTGGAAACGGAACTGCCCCAAATACTTAGCGGACAAGAAGGCCGGCAACGTCAAAGGTATATGTGATATACATGTTATTGATGTGTACCTTACCAGCGCTCGTAGTAGCTCCTAGGTATTTGATACCGATGCAGTTGCTCATATTTGTAACACTAAGCAGGAGTTGCGGAATAAGCGGAGACTGGCGAAGGACGAGGTGACGATGCGCGTCGGGAATGGTTCCAAGGTTCATGTGATCGCCGTCGACACGCTGCCTCTACATCTACCCTCGGGATTAGTTTTAAACCTTAATAATTGTTATTTAGTATCGGCTTTGAGCATGAACATTGTATCTGGATCTCGTCTGATGCGAGATGGCTACTCATTTAAATCCGAGAATAATGGTTGTTCTATTTATTTGAGAGATATGTTTTATGGTCATGCCCCGCTGGTCAATGGTTTATTTTTGATGAATCTCGATCGTGATGATACACATATTCATAGTGTGAATGCCAAAAGATGTAAAGTTGACAATGATAGTCCCACATACTTGTGGCACTGCCGCCTTGGTCATATTGGTGTCAAACGTATGAAGAAGCTTCATGTTGATGGACTTCTGGAGTCTCTTGATTATGAATCATTTGACACGTGCGAACCATGCCTCTTGGGCAAGATGACCAAGACTCCGTTCTCCGGAACAATGGAGCGAGCAACCAACTTATTGGAAATCATACATACCGATGTGTGCGGTCCAATGAGTGTTGAGGCTCGCGGAGGCTATCATTATGTTCTCACCCTCACAGATGACTTGAGTAGATATGGGTATATCTACTTGATGAAGCACAAGTCTGAGACCTTTGAAAAGTTCAAGGAATTTCAGAATGAGGCTGAGAATCAACGTGACAGAAAAATAAAGTTCTTGCGATCGGATCGTGGGGGTGAATATTTAAGTCATGAATTTGGCACGCACCTTAGGAACTGTGGAATTGTTTCACAATTGACACCGCCCGGAACACCTCAGCGTAACGGTGTGTCCGAACGTCGAAATCGTACCCTGTTGGACATGGTGCGATCTATGATGTCTCTCACCGACTTACCACTATCTTTTTGGGGTTATGCTTTAGAGACTGCCGCATTCACTTTAAATAGGGCTCCGTCGAAATCCGTTGAGACGACACCGTATGAACTTTGGTTTGGCAAGAAACCTAAGTTGTCATTTCTGAAAGTTTCAGGTTGCGATGCTTATGTCAAGAAACTTCAACCTGAAAAGCTCGAACCCAAATCGGAAAAATGCGTCTTCATAGGATACCCAAAGGAAACGATTGGGTACACCTTCTACCACAGATCCGAAGGCAAAGTCTTTGTTGCCAAGAATGGATCCTTTCTGGAGAAAGAGTTTCTCTCGAAAGAAGTGAGTGGGAGGAAGGTAGAACTTGATGAGGTGACAGTCACCCCTCCCGAACCGGAAAGTAGCACAGCGCAGGAAATTGTTCCTGAGGTGCCTGCACCGACAAGGGAGGAAGTTAATGATGATGATCATGAAGATACAGATCAAGTTACTACTGAACTTTGAAGGTCCACAAGGACACGTTCCGCACCAGAGTGGTACGGCAACCCTGTCATGGAAATCATGTTGTTAGACAACGGTGAACCTTCGAACTATGAAGAAGCGATGGCGGGCCCGGATTCCAATAAATGGCTTGGAGCCATGAAATCCGAGATAGAATCCATGTATGAAAACAAAGTATGGACTTTGGTGGACTTGCCCGATGATATGCATGCCATAGAAAATAAATGGATATTTAAGAAGAAGACACACGCGGATGGTAACGTGACCATCTATAAGGCTCGGCTTGTCGCTAAGGGTTATCGACAAGTTCAAGGGATTGACTACGACGAGACTTTCTCTCTCGTAGCGATGCTGAAGTCAGTCAGAATCATGTTAGCAATTGTCGCATTCTATGATTATGAGATATGGCAAATGGACGTCAAAACGGCATTCCTAAATGGTTACCTCAAGGAAGAGTTGTATATGATGCAGCTGGAAGGTTTTGTCGATCCAGAAAATGCTAACAAGGTATGTTAGCTCCAGCGCTCGATTTACGGGCTAGTGCAAGCATCTCGGAGTTGGAATATTCACTTTAATGATGTGATCAAAGCGTTTGGCTTTATACAGACTTGGGGAGAAGCCTGTATCTACAAGAAAGTGAGTGGGAGCTCTGTAGCATTTCTCATATTATATGTGGATGACATATTGCTGATGGGAAATGATATAGAATTCTTGGAAAGTGTAAAGGCCTACTTGAATAAGAGTTTTTCAATGAAGGACCTTGGAGAAGCTGCTTACATATTAGGTATCAAAATCTATAGAGATATATCAAGACGCCTCATTGGTCTTTCACAAAGCACATACCTTGATAAGATATTGAAGAAGTTCAATATGGACCAGTTTAAGAAAGGGTTCTTGCCTGTTTTGCAAGGTATGAGATTGAGCAAGGCTCAGTCCCCGACCACGGCAGAAGATAGAGAAAAGATGAGTGTCATTCCCTATGCCTCAGCCATTGGTTCTATCATGTATGCCGTGCTGTGTACCAGACCTGATGTGAACCTTGCCATAAGTTTGGTAGGGAGGTACCAAAGTGATCCCGGTATGGAACATTGGACAACGGTCAAGAACATCCTAAAGTACATGAAGAGGACTAAGGATATGTTTCTCGTTTATGGAGGTGACGAAGAGCTCGTCGTAAAGGGTTACGTCGATGCTAGCTTTGACACAGATCTGGATGACTCTAAGTCACAGACCGGATACGTGTATATTTTGAATGGTGGAGCAATCAGCTGGTGCAGTTGCAAGCAGAGCGTCGTGGCACATTCTACATGTGAAGCGGAGTACATAGCTGCTTGCGAAGCAGCACAAGAAGGAGTCTGGATGAAGGAGTTCATCACCGACCTAGGAGTCATTCCAAGCGCGTCAAGCCCGATGACTCTCTTCTGTGACAACACTGGAGCTATTGCCATTACCAAGGAGCCCAGGTTTCACAAGAAGACCAAGCACATCAAGCGCCGTTTCAACTCCATCCGGAATTATGTTCAAGATGGAGACATAGATATTTGTAAAGTGCATACGGATCTGAATGTCGCAGACCCGTTGACTAAACCTCTTCCACGGGCAAAACATGATCAACACCAGAACTCTATGGGTGTTCGATTCATCACAATGTAACTAGATTGTTGACTCTAGTGCAAGTGGGAGACTGTTGGAAATATGCCCTAAAGGCAATAATAAAAGTATTATTATTATATTTCCTTGTTCATGATAATTGTCTGTTATTCATGCTTGAATTGTATTGCACGAAAACAACGATGCATGTGTGAATACATAGAGCATAACGTGTCCCTGGTAAGCCTCTAGTTACTAGCTCGTTGATCAATAGATGGTCACGGTTTCCTGACCATGGACATTGGATGTCATTGATAACGGGATCACATCATTAGGAGAATGATGTGATGGACAAGACCCAATCCTGAGCCTAGCACGAGATCGTATAGTTCGTAATGCTTAAGCTTTTCCGGTGTCAAGTATTTATTCCTTAGACCATGAGGTTGTGCAACTCCCGGATACCGTAGGGATACTTTGGGTGTGCCAAACATCCCAACGTAACTGGGTGGCTATAAAGGTATGCAACGGGTATCTCCGAAAGTGTCTGTTGAGTTGGTACAAACCGAGACTAGGATATTGCCACTCCGTATGTCGGAGAGGTACCTCTGGGCCCTCTCGGTAAGACATCATCATAATGAGCTCAAGGTGACTAAGGAGTTAGTCACGGGATGATGGATTACGGTACGAGTAAAGAGACTTGCCATGACGAGATTGAACAAGGTATCGGGCATACCGACGATCGAATCTCGGTCAAGTACCGTACCGATAGACAAAGGGAATAACATACGGGATTGAGGGTATCCTTGACACAGTGGTTCATCCGATGAGATCATCGAGGAACACGTGGGAACGAACATGGGTATCCAGATCCCGCTGTTGGTTATTGACCGGAGAGTCGTCTCGGTCATGTCTGCGTGTCTCCCGAACCTGTAGGGTCTACACACTTAAGGTTCGGTGACGCTAGGGTTGTAGAGATACATGCACATGGAAACCCGAATGTTGTTCGGAGTCCCAGATGAGATCCCGGACATCACGAGGAGTTCCGGAATGGTCCGAATGTAAAGAATGATATATAGGAAGTCCAGTTTCGGCCATCGGGTGAACTCCGGGGGTCACCGGGAGTGTCCCGGGACCACCGGAGGGGTCCCGGGGGTCCACCGGGTGGGGACAACCATCCCGGTGGGTCCCCTAGGCCGCAAGGGGGAAGGGGCCAGCCCCTGGTGGGCTGGCGCACCACATGGGGCCCCCCTCCATGCGCCTAGGGTTGAAACCCTAGGGGGAGGGGGCGCCCCCTATGCCTTGGGGGGCAAGTCTACCCCCCTGGCCGCCGCCCCCTTGGAGATCTGATCTCCCTAGGGCCGGCGCCCCCCCTGGCCCCTATATATAGTGGGGAGGGGAGAGGGCAGCCGCACCCAAGCCTCTGGTGCCTCTCCCCCTCCCGTCACACTTCCATCTCCTCACGCAGGGCGCCGGCGAAGCCCTGCAGGTTTTCCTGTTGCGTCCACCACCACACCGTCTTGCTGCTGGATCTCCGACAACCTCTCCTCCGCCCTTGCTGTATCAAGAAGGAGGAGACGTCGCTGTACCGTACGTGTCTTGAACGCGGAGGTTCCGTCCGTTCGGCGCTGGGATCATCGGTGACGAGGATCATGAAGAGTACGACTACTTCATCCACGTTCCTTCGAACGCTTCCGCTCGCGATCTACAAAGGGTATGTAGATGCACTCCATTATGCTCATTGCTAGATGACTCCTTAGATTGATCTTGGTGAAGCGTAGGAAAATTCTTGAATTCTGCTACGTTCCCCAACAGGAAATACTTGCGGTACTGTGATGCATCACCCTTTCCTCTTCGAGGGAATACAACGCAAGCTCGAGAAGTAGCAGTTGCTCATCTAGCCGGCTCATAACCGATCTCACTTGATGACCATTCACAAATTCCCAAAGAATCCTCTAGAATGAAAGAGGATCACCTCAAAGGAAAACGAGCAGACCATGGATAGGGAAGGTTACCATGTCACTAAAGTACTTCCCCTATGCATTCATCACTATTAATCATTAGAAACATGGTTGGTGTATAGCATGACACTCAGAGCGCACGACATTTGTTGCGTGTTGCACATCCGCACCGTGCGCACGTGCAAGGACCGTCGGCATGTCGCACTGCAAACTGTGGTACCGAACATGTGCTCCATAAAATTACTCTTGAGAAAACATGATCGGTCGACGTCTAAAGTCTAAACAGGATAGATAAAACATGGTGCCATGTGCTCTTGCAGCACTTCGTGTGCCAATCAAGAGTGTTCCTCATGCCTCTCAAGCCTACAAATTCTATTTGACTACTATGTGCTCCCAATATTGACACGAAGCTTGAAACTCACATTAGGTCTTTGTATGATCCCCACATGGTCAGTTTGTATAACCTCTTCACAATATCTTCCTTTTATGAAGGAGTAAAGGTGAGCAGGTTTGATTTAATGCAACAACTACTATATTTTGTAAAAATAACTTGCATATTTTTTGCTAAGTTACAAAAGCATAATATATATGACCAGATTGCTAGTTTCCACCCTCTCCATGTGGCTCATACCGCAGTCTAGTACATGTTTACCATGCACATATGCACCCTTTCATAAATTCATTTATCATACTTCCATGCGACAATTGCTTGGGACGGTCGATCTGTAGAGCTATGCAAAATAAGTGTGGCCACAATTCCACAACCAACTATTCATGGACTCCCTTGAAACTTTAGAAATCATCTTGATTTTGTTCCTAGACTAGAATTTCCATTTCCATGAGAAGTATTTTCTAGGAGACATGCTAAGTTGATTGGCCAAGTAGGTAATGTGTAGCACAATAATAGTGCAGCCTACATATAGGAGGGTGTTTAATGATTTTGAATTTTCCAACAAATGGCCTAAAAGGGCAATCCATATCATAGGAACATGATCGTCAAAATTGCTTATGAAAAAAAATCAGTGTCAGAAGACGAAATTGTTGAATATCACCTTAGTTATCTTTTATTACAACAAGTCAGATAGTTGCACTTATCGTGCATCGTGTAACTCGTGACTGTAGTTACCAACTTAGTATTTGCAAAAAAAAAAAAATCTAAACCCAAATGTTTTTTCTAGTTAGATTGTAAAAACTGACAAGCATAATTATCTTCTAGTTGTGACGAAACAATAGGCCCATCATGAAATATGTTGCAAAACTCAGTCGTAGTCAGAATCGAGGCAATTGCACACTAGAAGAGTAGAAGGTTGAAACCCAAGTAAAGAGATATCTAGAAGTAAGAATTTTTTTTTATCAAATGGTGATACTATAATTGTGTGGTCATGTTTTTGGTTGATGATGAGCATATTATAGTATATCTAATAATAGTTAAATACAAAATGGTCATGGTTATCTAATACTATGTTGTAAAACTATGTTGTAGATGGTAGCTAGGTATGTCGCATAGTATGAATAATACCCAAATATTGCTTGCCCAGTCAACATGAAAACCACAAAGAAGATCGGGAGTAAGCAATTACTTATAATAGTCCATAATTGGTACAAAATTAGTTCCACTATGTTTTATTGTGTTTTTTTTTACTTTCACAGCAATATTTTGTACTCTTTTTCTCTAGTTGAGCTTGGCGAGCATTCTACCATTTGTAAGTTAGCTGGGTTTTTTGTACATAACAACAAACCTTCATTTATGTAGACATTGCATATCTCCAAAGATGTGCATGGTTTTGATGTCAAGCCAACGATTAAAATGTACTTCCTTGGTCCAAATATATAGGGCTTCCTAAAAATTTGCGTTAGTTATGACCAAAAAATTGACTAACAAAATAGTGTTGCATGACATAAAATGGCACCATTGGAAACATGTTTGAGATATGAAAGAGTTGGCATACCTTATGTCTCATGGAACTCATTTTTACTAGTTCAATTCATGGTCAAGGCTAGGCTCAATATTCGCAGAGGACTTGTATATTTGGATAGAGGTAGCTTCCATAGTTACTTTTTGTTAGTTGTTATTTTGCTTTTCTTCTTTGCGAACACCCCCCCAAAAAATTATTAGAACAAGTAGTTCCTTTTGTTTTAGGCTTGAAATCATGTCTTCTTCCATGCAAAATACGCAAGCTAGTGGCTTATCTAACATATGTCTTAATGGTTATGTTAGGGGAGAACATATCCTTATGTTGTGGATGTGATACTATTATTAGAAAAGATGTCATACAAGATTTCTTTAGTTACATTGGAGATTTCTTTAGTTACGTTGGAGGTATACCTTTACCGGGGGCACTATCCTTGAAAGAACTAGAAGCTATAGAGACACTATTGTTTTATTGGTTAGGGAACCTGAGATAAAGTTTATCCATTTACATCCTTCTTTACAAAGAATCTCTCTAGAATTACGAAATTGGTGGTTATGACATTGGTGAGCGAATTTGAGCCACAAATAAAAGAATCTAGAGAGCTATTCTCTTATTATATGATGAATCTTGAGCGACCATTAGTAAAAGAAATCTCGGGTGATAAGAATACCATGAGTATGAAATCTTTGAACTACGTAGAGTTTGAAAAGAATGCTAGAAGAAAAGTTCCTCTAGTGGTATTAATTAAGAACATCTTTGTACATGTTTATGGTAAAATTTATTGGATTATAGGAGTAGAATCTAGATTCACCGAGGTTGCGTGTGGAGAAATTACACGGCAATGGAAAGTCAAAGACGACCCAACTAACTAATGGAGTATGCCCCATAAACAAACTAATGCAATATATGCACGTAAAAAACTAATGCAATATGCATCCATTCACCCTTGCATTGCCAACGTGTCAGTACACTCAAGAGAAGATGTAGACCAGCATTAATTGATTTTTTTTAGGGAACGACCAACAATGGTGCAAAAACACTGTATGTGTAAAAATATCGGTCATGTAACGAATTATCAGCTTGATGGGCCTCATTGCGTTGCCATGGTCAGCTCAGGCCGCCTACACCGCTTGGGCTTCTGGGGTGTAAAACTACGGTACCTGCTTCGTGGGGTTCCACCAAGGGAGCTCCTATACGCCGCTTACTGCGGCAAGTTGTCGCGGTTTCGCACAGGAGATTTCTCACCTGGGCCGGCCCATTCGGTTTACTTCGCGGGAAGAGAATATCGCAAAAATTAGAATCGCGGGGGAATCGAACCCAGCAGCAAAAAGTAAAACCACATCGCAAAATTCCAGAAAACATGTTGGCGAAGGATCGAACACAAGACCTCACTCAAGAGAACCACGTCCAAAACCACTGTACCAACTAATGTTATGTGTCTAAAAGGGGCAGCCAGATAGATATGATCTATTATAGGCGGCAGAGTAAAAAAATTGAAAATTTTGTGAACAAAATTTGTAAACAGGAATATTTTTTTGAAATTCCCAAACATTTTTAAATTTTTTAACAAAATTTAGCCATGTGCACATTTTTTGAAGTTGTGAACAAATTATGGAAATGAGAACTTTTTCCGATTTTTTTTTTATTTTTGAACAAAAATTAAAACGAGAATTTTCGAACTTTTGTGTAAACATGAACATTTTCGAATTTGTGAATAAAATTTTAAAATGATGAACATATTCTGAATTTTTAGAACTAATTTCTAAATGGAGAACAATTCTGAAAATCTTAAACAAATTTCAAGCGCGAACAAGTTTTTAGTACATGAACAGAGACTTGAAAAAAAGAACACTTTTTGAAGTCGTGAACAACTTTTCAAAAGAGGAACATTTGTGAACATTTTTTGATAAGAGGAATATTTTTTGAATTTGTGAACATTTTTTGAATGTCCGAACGAATTTTGGTAAGAGGAACATTTTTTGAAAATCCTGAAAGACTTTTTGAAACACGAACATTTTTTGAAGTTGGAACAAAATTTTAAAATGGGAACTTTTTTTAAAATTCCTGAACATTTTTTGAAATTGGGAGCAAATTTTGAAAATGAGAACATGTCATCAAATGCCGAATAGGACATTTCAAATTCTCAACCATAAGAAACATGAAAAAGAAAAAAAAACGAAAGAGCAAAGAAAAGAAAAAGGAAACAGAAAAGGAAAAGAGAATAAAAACATTAAATGAAAAGAAAAGAAACAAAAAGGGAAATAAGGGAAATAAAAAACCGGTTCAGGAACCTCCTAGAAGGTTCCCGAAACCAGAAAAAACCGGCTGGGAACCACCTAGAAGATTCCCAATACCGGATTCACTTTAACGTTTGAACGGGCCGGCCCATGGTAACGCTCGTTGATCGCCTGCGTGCGTTCCCTCAACTACTTGCCGCAAAGAGCGGCAAATAGGATTTTCCTTCCATCAAGGGCATTTCCTATTTGGCGCTACATGCGCCAGTTAACGTGCATTTTTGTTAACTGACACCTGTGGCGTTCTTAACTGGGACGGTCCATCTAGGAGCCTATTGAAGATTTCTTGTTTGAAAATTCTATGAACTTTTTACAATATCGATGATTTTTTTTTAAATTTAAACGTTCTTTTTAACATTGATGAACTTTTTTGAATATTGATGAACTTATATTAAAATTTCATGAACAACTTTATGAAAATGGATGAACTTTTTTTCCAGTTCAATGAACTCTTTTTAAAAATGCGTGATTTGTTTTCAAGTTTATTTAAAAAAAATCAAAATTGATGAACCTTTTTTAAGGATATGATTTTTTTTTCAAATGGATGAACCATTTTTCTTTAAATCTGTATACCTTTTTTTCTTTCATATTTTTTTGTAACAAAAAAAAAATCTGGGGCAACACGCTAGTGGGCCGGCCCATGCTAGCAGCGCTAAAGGAGCCTCATCGTTAACGGTTCACCGCCACTTGGCGCACTCTCAAGCGCCGCCACATGTCGAGCTTTGGGCGGTTCCTTCAGATTTTTGTTTTTTAAATTTTTTCTGCCCGTGTTTTTGGTGTTTTAACGTTTTTTCTTTTTTTTGTACGTTTTAGTTTTCCACCGGTCCTCCTTAGCTTTTGGACAATTTTTTCTAAAAAATCATGAAAGAACTTGATGTTTTTAATCCCGAGAGGCACGTTTTGGCGTCCGCGAAAGGCACGATTGTGCTTTCATCAGAGGCACGGCCGTGCCTCTCGAAAATGAATAAAAACACGTTTTTTATTTTTTGTTCTTTCGCGAGAGGCACGTTTTTGCTTTCGTGACATGCACGGTTGTGGTTTCACGAGAGACACGGTCGTGCCTCCTGAAAATGCAAAAAAAAAACGTGTTTTCTATTTTGTTTTGCGATAGGCGCGTTTTCGTTTCCGCGAGAGGCACGGTGGTGCTTTCGTGAGAGGCATGATCGTGCCTCTCGGAAACGGGAAAAACGTGTTTTCTGTTTTTTTTTTCCCACGAGAGGCACGGTTGTGCTTTCGCAAGAGGCACGGTCGTGCCTCCCGGAAACGAAATAAACGTGTTTTTTTGTTTTTTTTTCCTTTCGCGAGAGACACGTTTTTGCTTACGCAAGAGACACTGCTATGATTTCGTGAGAGGCACGACCGTGCCTCTTTCGGAAAGAAAAACCGTGGGTCTTTTCGTCCGTTTGGTTTTGTGAAAAAAAGTTCGTCAAAACCTATCAACATGGGATCTAATTTTGAAGATCTCCGCGCGAGGAATCCAACGGTTTTAAATTTGGACGCACGGTTTAAAAGATAAAACATATTGAATACACGGATACAAGACAAAAAAAACTCCTAGTTTGAGTGATCTTTGAAACGGGTATTCCTTAATTAGTGATTTCATTCTAACCAACGCTTCAGCCGTTAGTTTACAAACCGCCTTAGCCAGCCTAAGGGCATGTATAATGGTTGATAAGATAGTTTTATGTTAAGTCTTGCATGCAATTTAGAGATGAAAAAAATACATGTCTACAATGAATCATCTCTTAGCCTTATCTTCAATAGCTAGCTTTTCCTAAAATTGTCATGAGACATATTGTGCTAAGAGATCATGGACCGGTCAACCTTTGACCATTTGATCAATAAATATATTTTTATAAATTTGAAAACTGTTCTTGAATTTTAAAAATACACAAATTTGAAAAGTCTTCAGTAATTGAGAACAGCTCACAAATTTGAAAAAGTTTGAGAGTTTAGAAAAATGTGGATTGAAGAAATGTTCATGGATTTGTTTTTTTTTAGATTAGAGAAAGTCCACGAAATTGAAATGTTTTCAATAATTTGTGAAAAAATCATAAATTTGAAAAATGTTCACAAGTTTGAAAAATATTAATGAATTTGAATATTTTTTGCACATTTATTAAATGCTCATAATTTTTTTAAAATCACGAATTTGAAAAAAATGTTCAAAATAGGAGGATACAACAAAAAAAGGTACAAACCCCAGCAGGAAAATGTAAAAAAGAACAACAACCCGAAAGCTTCTAGTTTTTTTTTAAATATTCTCACCGGACTTTATTCAAACTTTATTCATACTGCCTCAGGTGGTGGTGGTGGTCATTGTGTTGGCCTGCTCAGCAAACTCCTAACTAGCAGTTGATTTGAAGTCGCTAAAATCTCGATGTCCCTTATGAAAGCATTGACGAAGTGATGGATTTGCAACAAACTGTCATATATATCCTCATGCATGGCTCTCCTGTGTGCCCTCCAAAGCGCCCAAGGTGTAGCTATCATGTGTATGAACTCATCACGAGGCAGCGTTTCATGCATCATGAACTTCTAGTGTTTTTGCACTCAGACTTAAGTTGTTCCGATTGTTTCAGTCAGCGCATCAGGTGACAAAGACCACACACACCTAGCCACGACGCATTCAATCATGGCATGCTTCCAGCTGTCCTCCGCCGAACAGAAGGAACAAACAAAACTTGGGCCATATGCCTATGGTGTAACACATCGGCTATCGGTATCGAGTCATTGCATAATCTTCATATCGAAAAAGGCTTTCGCCCCGATTTATATATAAAGCATCAATCAACAAGCACCCAGTACAAACACACGCCACGCCACCGCAATACACGCACACACCCAGAGCAGGATACATAGGCGCTGAGCGCAGCAACACCACTTCTAGTACTACCACCACGTAGAGATGAAGCTACATATGACAAACCATGCGCTCCAAGACGGCGCCTTCAGGAAGGAAACTACGCCGGAGCGCCGCCACCGCCCGATCCAAAGTTTAGAGTTTCCCCCGGAGCCGCATGATAGGCAATGTGAGCCGCGACGACGCCTTCAAGAAGGGAATGATCTTCGCCGCCGCCGGTCCATCCGAAGATAGAGCAGGTTTTCACCTCGGCCAACACTCATCGCCACCGGACGCCACATCCCGGCAACCACGCCGCCCACACGGCCATGGTGACCAGGCAATACCAAGGCACGGGCTCTGCCCACGAGCACCGCGCTACCACTACCAGGGCCGCCGCCCCAGCATCCAAGACCTTGACACCACCTCACCCGAGATCCGTCGCACCCCAACGAAAGAGACGAGCGGAAATGTCACACCTTTCGCACCCTTGGGCGCCTCCAACGTCGAGACCCAATAGGTCGGCCAAAACTAGCATCCACCGACCCGTCCTGCTAGCCCGAGTGCAAGACGAGCTCAGTCCTGCAGCATTGAGAGGGGGACGAGGTCAGTCCTGCTGCACCGCGCGTGAGACGAGCTCGGTCCTGCCGCATCGAACGCGGTACGAGCTCGGTCCTGCAGCACCGGGACGTGAGACGAGCGGTGGACCGCAGCTGGGAAACAGGGCCGGGCCGGTAAAATTCGGGGCCCTGTGCGAAACTAAAAAATGGTGCCTTATTTCAACCAAAATAAATGAATTAACGAGCAGTTATAATGTATGTATACATGTCTCTGTCTGACCATCTTTAGAATCGTTGTAGAAACAATTGTAAGTGCAAGGGTAGAAGGATCAATAGATTGATTACCTTTTTTTCTAACAAAATTTGTCGGTACCACGTTTATAAGATTTATTAATTAAATTTTGTTCTTGTACTCTTCTCTTGCGTTTATAGGCACCAGAATGATGTTTCCCAATAATGACTCAAATCTGTATTATTGAAACACAATATAAAGAAGATGAATAAAATAAAAATGAATTTATACGGTAGCATATATCAATTGGAGATCATGTGTCAATGTTTGACAATTAGACGAATTGTCTAACTCACCTAATTTTGGTCTTGTAATCTTTAACCGAGGAGGTAAGAACCAATCTCTAACGAAGTAACGATCCCTGTCAATAATTAATTAGAAAATTAGGAATTACAAGTAGGAATCGAAATTAATCCAAAAGAAAGACTCGCTAAGCTCCTGAAGGCTAGAGTCGGTCACCGATCAATCCGACGAGATGACATCGATAAATCTGAAATTTGAGAAAGGAGACGAGGAAGACAACGACGGCGCCGCGGCAGCGGTCTGACGCTTAGTCCATCTAAATCCGAATACTGATCGATCTAAGGACCAGGGAGGCAGCCAGGCAGGGACCGGGGCAGAGCCACCAAGGGACGAGGCGTCGACGCCGAGGGCTCCAGACGTGGAGGACTCAAGGGCTCGAGTCTCCAGGCGACGAGTGGACGAGACATTCTTTAGCCGCCACGATCCCGATCCCTGACTCCCTGTAGCGATCTACTTTTCTTAGATAATGTAGCGATCGACTCTGCGAGTAGGAGGAAGAGTCCAGGATCGCGCTCGATGCCTCTCGTCGCTCTCGCTCGATGACCGATGGGCCTAGTCGCTCGGCCCAGTAGGCAGTAGCGCTTTACTATGTCTATATAAAAAATATGGGCCCCCAGAATTTTGGGCCCTGTGCGGGCCGCACTTTCTGCACCACTGTGGGCCCGGCCCTGCTGGGAAAGGATCAGCCCATTGATGGGAGTAGCGCCCGGGTGCCGAGGAGATGGGGTGAAGGTCGAGACGGCCCGACCGCAGACGAGCCGACGCCGCAGAAGCCGGCCGCTACCGCGGACCAATCCGTCGAGCCACCATGAAGCCGCCACGACACCGGGAGGCCACCACTGAGACCTCCCCACGCCGCCGCCCACGGCCGGAGCAGCGGCCACGCGCGGTTGCTGCCCTACCCGTGTCGCCCGATGACCTCCAAGCGCTGGAGCCATAGGGCACGCACCACCGGAGCCACACGCCGTCGGTCGGCCCCTAACGCAAGATCCGACCGGATCCGGCAAGACACCGGCCGCGCGCCACCTCCCGAGACGGGAGCATCGCAGCCGCCCCGCCGCGCGCGGAACGAAGGGAGCCAGAGCGCCGCCACCAGCAGGCCACCCCGCCGACCTGCGAGACTGCCGCCGCACTGCTGAATCCCGCAGACATCCAGCGCCGCCACTCGAAGGGGCCGCCCCGCGCCGGCACCTACAAGCGGAGGGGGAAGAAGGGCCCACCGCTGCCGTGCCCACCGGGCTTTGCCCGACGGAGCTCACCGGCCGCAACAAAGAGGAGGGGAGGAAAGCGAGGCGAGGGGCGCGGCAGCAGGAGATCCTCCCCGGCGCGCGTGGGCACGCCGCGGGAGGGGAGGGGAGGAGAGGGGGAAGGGGGGAGCGGGACGGGCCTGGAGGAGCGCACGTCGGCCGGCGGCGGCGGCGGGTGGGAAACCCTAATGGGGGGCGCGAGGGAGCCGCACAGTCTCCATATGAAGTTCTTCGGTTTCATCGGCTGGCCCAATACGAGAGACGCCTTAGTGCTGCTACCAGTAATGAACTAAACGGCGCGCTGGTGGTTTCACCAATGGTTTTCTCCTGTCCTTTTGTTGTGCTATATACCAGAGCAAGTCTTTTTCCCGTGCTATATTGGAACACTAGTGATTGGGGCACATCCTTGATGCTCGTCTGAGAGGCATATGTGGCGCTGCCACATAGAAGAGCGCGCTTTTCTGTTTCCTTGACGAGTCTAGATAGCACATGTACTGCACGGCACATGTACATTCTATTTTTTTTACTATGTACTGCAAGGCAATAGCCTCACAGTGTTTTATTAATAAAAGAACCCAACCAGGGTGAGGTTACAAAGAAACAAATAAATACAAGGAAGAAGAAGAGAGATAACTTACAACAAAGTTACTGGAGGGAGCCTATCCAAGAGAGTAGCTTATCTCTATATTTACATTTGATTCTATGAGCAAGTAAAGAAATATCATATACAAAATTCGTTTCCATGATCTGAAACTGGGCTGCTCATTTCTGAAGATTTTGCCATTCCTTTGAGTCCAGATATTCCAAGAGGCAGTAAAAACTACCTCAGTGAAGAAGGGTTGGCCAAATTCCTGTCGAGCTGCTAGGGCCATGGAGTATGTGGTGTGGTGACTATCTGGTGTCCAGGAGATTCCAAGGTAGTTCCAAACTCGCTGGCTAAAGTTACATGCAAAGAAAAGATGCCCCCGGTCCTCAAGATGTGGTAGGAGACACAAAACACAGTTAACATCATCTACATGCCAATGCCTTCTTTGCATCATATCCCTTGTGTTTAGGCGGTCCATCAAGAGCAACCACCCAAAAACCTTGATCTTGAGGGTGCAGGAACATTTCCAGATCCATTTGAAGATAGGATCTACCACTATATGAGAGAAAGTGAAATCGTAGTACAGCTTGGACTGGAAGGTGCCTAATTTGGAGGGCCACTGCCAGATATATCTTGTTGATGGATCAATATGTATAGGAGCCAACAAAGTCTGGAGTTGCTGAAGCTCATGAAAGGCTTCGAGTGACAAAGGTAGATGAAAGTTCTGAGCCTCAGATGGTGCATCAAAAAAAATCCTTGACAGTGATGAGGTCATTGAGCACAAATGAGTAAAGGTGGGGTAATCTGGTCCTGAGAGAAATAACTCTACTGTCAATGTGCCACATGTCTTCCCAAAACAGCACAGTGTCCCCTGCATGTACTTGTGGGACAGCGAGCGTACAAAACTTATCATAAAGATTGAAAACGTCCCGCCACCAGAAAGAACCACAACTACGAGTAGCTTGAGGTGGTGATGAACCATAATAAGAATCCCAGAGTAATTGAACCCAAGGTATATCAAGTTTATTGAAAAACTTGTAGAGATGCTTCATGAGCAAGGCCTCATTTTGTGTGCCAAGGTGTGTGACGCCGAGACCGCCATGCTTCTTGGGTCGACATATGAGATCCCATGCTGCTAGAGATTGACGAGGTGTCTCAGAGTTGCCCCGCCATAGGCATTGTCGGATTATTCGCTCTAATTGTTTGAGAATGCCCTTGGGGAGTGATAAGGAACACAAGAAATATATGGGCATGGATGCCAGCACAGATTGCAGCAGCTGCAAACGACTGCCCTGATTCAGCAAACAGGACGATGCTGAAAGGCGCCTCTCAAGACGATCCACAAGGGGCAAGAGATCAGCAACGGTAGGTCGAGAAGTGCCCATAGGAAGGCCCAGATAGGTGAAGGGCAAAGAACCCACCTCACAACCCAATAGAGCAGCAATGCGAGAGCCCTCATCAGCAGACAAGTTCAGAGGAATCATGGATGATTTGCTGAAGTTGACTCTTAATCTGGTGGCCCGAGCAAACTTTTCAAGCATCTGTTTTAGCAAGATGATCTGATCATCAGCAGCTGGAAGGATGATCAGCGTGTCATCTGCATACTGAACTATTGGATAATCCTTTAATCCAGTCGGAATGGACATTCGAAGGACATTGCGAGCACACATATCATTCACCACGGATTGAAGAAGGTCCACCGCAATGACAAACAATAAAGGGGAGAGGGGATCACCTTGACGAACTCCATTGCAACATTTAAACTGCTGACCAGGGACCCCATTAAGGAGCATAGAAGAAGAGCCAGATGATAAAAGTGTGTCGACCAGCCATTCCAACGTTCATCAAAGCCTTTGTAGCGCAGCATCTGGAGAATTATCACATGCTCAACAGTATCAAAAGCTTTTGTAAAGTCAAGCTTGAGTAGGACGATTGGCCGTTTAGATGCTTTGCACAGGTGGATATACTCAAAACACCATGCTAAGCAGTCCTGTATTGAATGGCAGCGAAGAAAACCATACTGATTTTTATGAATGCAATTAAGAATCACCTGTTGCAGTATGTTTGCTAAGAGTTTTGTGAGAAACTTTAAGCAAGTGTTCATCAAAGATATTGGCCGAAAATCCCCAACCACCTCCGGGCTTAAGAATGAGAGTGATTAGAGAAGAGTTTAAACATTCCAGATCACATGTACCATCATAAAAAGCCCTGACAAGCGACAAAAAAGTCATTTTTTAGAATGGGCCAACACTTCTTCAGAAAGAGCCCCGTGAATCCATCTGGCCCCGGTGCACGATCAACGGGCATGTGCTTAACAACATCTTCCACTTCTTTATCCGAAAAAGGCCGAGACAAAGTCTCTAGCCCATCCACCTTAGAAATGAGGGAGGCGAGATCAAAGTCCATATGTATTCCCTTAGCTTGGCCCATTTGTTGTTTGAAGTCGGACCAGAACATACCGGCTAGTTGCTGGTGATCAGAGATCACGTCTCCCGCAGCGTTTTTGAGAGAGGAGATCGTGTTCTTTAGATATCTCTCAGTTGCCATTGCATGGAAATATTTAGTGTTTTCTTCCCCAACTTTAATAGACCTGATGGTGCATCATTGCTTCCAATAAATGTATTGCATGTGCAGAACTTCCTCCAGATGGGACTTAACAATACACCGAAAGTTTGTCTCATGCCAACTCAAAGGCCGAAGCTCTTCAAGATTATCCAGAAATAAAATAACCTTGTTGCAGTCAGTAATAAGTTCCTTAACTTTAGACAGACTGAGATGCCATTGTTTAAGAGCACAACAGAGAGCTTTAAATTTGGCCGATATCCTGTGGGCAATATTTACCTGTCTAGAATCACGGTTCCACACTCCAGAGACACAATCAAAGAAACCAGGTAGATCAATCCAATAGTTCTCGAAACGAAAAACTTTGGCCTTGGGTATGCACGTAGCAATAGAGACGACGCAGGGCACATGATCGGATGTGGTACGTGCTAGAGGATAAACCAAAGTATTGGGATGATCATAGGTCCATGCTACTGAAGTAAAGAACCAATCCAGTTGTTCCAGCAACGGATGAGCCTGCATGTTAGACCAAGTGAATTGTCTACCCTTGATCGGGAGTTCAATGAGACCTAGATGCCCAATAATTTCATTAAACAAGAACATATCATTGACATTGCCCCCCCCCCCCACCGGAAGGTTGCGATTCTCTAACGATCTCATGAAGTTAAAGTCCCCAAGTAATAGCCATTTGTCATCTGCATTGATATTAAGGTTATAAAGCCATTGGACGAAATCGTCGTGGGCAGGACCCTGACACGGTCCATAAACGGTCACAAGAGTCCAAATTTCGGACGTGTGCTCGGAGCAGAACTCAATAACAATGCCGAAGGGTTTTGCCTCAATAAGTTTACCAATAAAGAAAGAAGAATTCCAAATCACCACAATACCACCAGAAGCCCCATCAGAAGGAATATAGACAAAATTGTCAAAGCGTCGTGGGCAGAACTTTCGAAGAAAGCGATGATCAATGTGCATACACTTGGTTTCCTGGAGGCAAATTACCGAGCAACCACTCTCTTCAATTTTTTGTTTGACAGCAAGTTGACGTGCTTCAGAGTTGAGGCCCCGTACATTCCAACAAAGGACCTCCCATGCTCTACAGATGTTCGGATTCATAATAACTAGAGAGAGAGCAGTAATAAAATGAATCACGCAGTGACCCATAACCAAACATAGTACAAAGCCGTGCCATAAACTTCAGCAAAATAAAACAGAAACTAAGATAGCAGGAGATTTGGGAGGTACGCCATAAACCCAGACCTTGAAATACATCACTGATCATTGGAACTCTTGCTGCTGGTAGCTTGAGAAGGATCCGCTGCAAGCTTTTCCTTGGTGAGCTTTTCTGGGGCGATTTGCAGACGAGCGCCAATACGCTGCAGATCTTCAATCGCACTGAGAGGTGGGAACTTCTATTCAGTCGCAGACACTTTGGTCTTACGTTTCTTCGGAGCGGAGGGGCGGGGGCGCAGGTCCGTCTCTTGTAGCGAAGCCTGTCGAAAACTGCCCTTCAGAGCACTGAGACGGGCACTGCGACGAACTTCAGAAACCACCAGAGGCGTCGTCGCCTTGCGTCCTGATACGTCCAAAACGTATCTGTAATTTCTGCTTGCTCCATGCCTCTTTTGGGTGATATTGCTATGATATTTATACACTTCCATACACTTTTGATCATATTTGGACTAACCTATTAACTCAGTGCACCCCAGTGCCAGTTTCTGTTTTCGGCTGTTTTTGTATTTCAGGTTTTCACATTACGAGAACTGCCAGGAAAAATCCAGAAAAATTATATAAAAAATCAGCGTTCCAGAAGCTACCTTGCGCCCGAAGTACAGCCGGGGAGGGGGGGCCACCAGGGCTCCAGGCGCCCTGGCGGCGCCCCCCCCCCCTGGGCCGCGCCGGGGGGGCGCCTGGGCCCCCCGAGGCTCCTCCGATGCCCCCTTTGGCCTATATTTAAAGTGTCTCCCGAAACCCTCGAGACGGGAACTCTTTTTCGCGATCTCATCTCTGTTTCGCCGCCGCCGCCGCTTCCAAGATTGGGAGCACCAGGAGAACTCTTCTCGGCACCCTGCCGGAGGGGAGGATCGCCACCGGGAGCTTCTCCACCACCATGGACGCCTCCCGGATGAGTTGTGAGTAGTCTCCCTTGGACCATGGGTCCATGACCAGTAGCTATGTGATGTTCTCCTCCCGTTCTTGTGCTTCACTAATTAGTCCTCATGAGCTGCCCTACATGATCGAGGCACATATGTAATCCTTATGTTGTTGCTATGATGAGTTTGCTGGGATCCGATGGATTATGAGATTATGTTCAGATTGTGTTTGAGTAGTATATTTGATTCACCTCTTTTATATTTATGTTCGTAAGTAATTCTTGCATGTTCTCCGTTGTTATTTATTGCTTTGGCTAAGTAGTAGGTAGTGACTCCAAGAGGGAACGTTATGCTTGATTATGGGTTCATGCCCCTCGATGACTAGTTTGAGTGACAGAAACATGAGTCTAGGGGATGTGCTGTTGCCACAAGGGGGAAAAAAACGGTGCTTGTGCCCGCGGGTGCAAGGATTGTTTACTTTACGCAAAGTTCTTTTAATGCAGTTGTCTCTTGCTTTGAGTTTACACTATGGGTGGGGCTCGCAACTTAATACCAGCGAGATGTTCTGGATAGATATCTCAAGGTGGATGATTAGTAGTAGATATTGATGGATTTTGGTCTACTTACTTTGGCGTACCGCCCATGCTTTGAACCTCTACCTTTCTTGCAATGTAGTCAGCATTGGTTTGCGCACATGGTCCTGTCAATTGCCCAGCTGTAATTCGTTTACCTCACATAGTTGTTTTATCGTCTTTTGGGAGAGAGACATCACTAGTGAACATCATGAGACTCCGGTCCATATTACCATCATTGATCACATCCACTATTTACTTTTCCTCTATTTACTTACTATTGCATTATCTATCACTATTATCACTTGCGTTCGATCCTTTGTAAACTACAAGGCCGGAGGGATTGACAACCTCTTTGTACTCGTTGGGAGCAAAGTTATTTGTATGTGTGTGCAGGTCCACGTTGATTGCTAATATCTGGCGCCGTTAGCAGTTGACACCTTCTTGTTGAAACTGGGAGTCTCTGGGAAATCGATCCTTGGTATTGCCAAGGGAAATCTTCTGCTACACTGCATCTCTAACCTTCCACTTGGGGTAACCAACGAGGGGCGAGAAGCCTAGCAAAGCAATTTCTGGCGCCGTTGCCGGGGACTCCACTCTTCGGGATAGGGGAGTTGCATGCTATCTTTTACCTTTGCTTTTTAGTCTTGTTAGTTTACCTTTCAGTTTTTGCTTTAGTACCTTTTTATCGAAAATCACAAAAATAGTTATCTTGCTTGCTTGCTACTATGGGTTCCACCGAGAACATCAAGTTGTGTGACTTCACTAGTCACAACAACGATGACTTTATCAGCACACCTATCACTACACCTGCCACTTCAGCACCTTCATATGAAATTAAACCTGCTTTACTAAACTTAGTCATGAAAGATCAATTCTCCGGTGTTGGAGATGATGCTGCTTTACACTTAAACAATTTTGTTGAACTTTGTGATATGCAAAAGTACCAAGAAATAGACGGTAATATTGTTAAGCTTAAGCTTTTTCCTTTCTCCTTGAGAGGAGGAGCTAAAATTTGGTTTCAGTCTTTGCCTAGAAATAGCATAGATTCATGGGACAAGTGCAAAGATGCTTTTATTGGAAAATACTATCCACCTGCTAAAATTATCCAACTGAGAAGTAACATAATGAATTTTAAACAATTGGATAATGAACACGTTGCCCAAGCTTGGGAACGTATGGAATCTCTTATCAAGAACTGCCCTACTCATGGTTTGACTACTTGGATGGTTATCCAAACTTTTTATGCAGGCTTGAACTTTACCTCGCGGAACTTGTTAGATTCGGCCGCGGGAGGAACCTTTATGTCAACTACACTTGGTGCTGCCACGAAGCTTCTCGATGAGATGATGACCAACTATTCCCAATGGCACACCGAACGCGCTCCAACAGGTAGGAAGGTAAACTCTGTCGAGGAGATTTCCTCCCTAAATGAAAAAGTTGACTTGATCATGTCTCTACTTTCGAAGCAATCTTCTGTTGATCCTCGTGATGTTCCTTTAAATTCTTTGATTGCTCAAAAACAAGTAGATGTGAACTTTATCTCTAGAAACAATTTTAATGCCTATAGGAGTAACTTTGGTAACAATCCTAGACCGTTCCCCTCTAATTCTTATGGGAACAACAATGCTTATCCTAGCACCAAGAACTCCACTACTGAACTAGAGATTATGCTTAAAGATTTCATCACTACCCAAAAAGCCTTTAATAAGAGTGTAGAAGAAAAACTACATAAACTAGATGATCTCTCTTTGAAGGTAGACCACTTAGCCAATGAGATAGAGTTGCTAAAAATTAAAACTTCTCCTCTTGAGGAGAGGAAGGTCACTCCTATGAATTCTATTCAAGTGCAAATTAATGAAAACATTAGGATGATGGCTAAACTTAAAGAGAGATGGGCTAGAGAAAGGGAGGAAGAGGATAGAATTAAGAGCCTTCCTACCCACCACACTGTTGCTACTATCCAAGTTGTTGAGGATATCCAAACTCTTAGCATCCAATGTACTCCTGGTCCCATTGGACCTATTAATGGTGATGCTATGACTATAGAAACTACCAAACAAGTGAACCTAAAGGACACCACTACCACTTTACTTGATGCTAGTGACCTTGATTTTGATAATTGCACTCTTACCGAAGTTATTGATTTCCTTCACAAGATGTCTAGAGATCCCCGCACTAGCACGATTAACCTTGCCTTCACAGAGCATATCACTAATGCTCTCATCAAAGCTAGGGAGGAGAAACTTAGAGTAGAAGCCTCCATACCTAGAAAGCTAGAAGATGGTTGGGATCCTATGATAAAAATTAAATTGAATGACTTCTCTTGCTATGCATTATGTGATGTTGGAGCTAGTACCTCTGTTATGCCCAAAAGAATATATGATATGCTTAAATTGAAACCTTATGATTCTTGTTCTTTTGGTGTTCGTCTCGTTGATTCTTCCATAAAGAAACCTTTGGGGAGGATCGACGATGTTCTTATCGTTGTCAATGACAATTATGTTCCCGTTGATTTTACTATTATGGATATCGAATGTGATCCTTCGTGTCCAATTATTTTGGGACGTCCCTTTTTACGCACCGTTGGTGCTATCATTGACATGAAAGAGGGTACTATAAAATTTCAGTTTCCTCTCAAGAAAGGGATGGAACACTTCCCTCGAAAGAAGATCAAGTTACCTTTTGAGTCCGTTGTACATGCTAGTTATTCTTTTACTCTTGATAAAACTTGATCTCTATGCATTATGCCTAGCTTAAAGGCATAAAAGAAAGCGCTCTTGGGAGGCAGCCCAATGAATAAATTTTATTTTGCTTTTGTTGTGTCTTGATGTTGTTTACTACTGTAGCATCATCATTGTATCTTTGCTTTTCAATTTTGTGCCAAGTATAGCCTCTGATTGCTAGAAAGTTCAAAAGTTGTGAGGTGCTGTCCAGGAAACAGATTCTGTCCTTGGATAGAAAAAGTCGTATAAAATCACCAGATCATCTTTTTGGTCTGAATTTTTTCGACAGCGTTCTCTATATAATTGTCTTTCGTGCGTCTGTTCTGAGTTTATTGATTTGAGTTACAGAAGTGCCCCGAACAAATCATTTACTACCTGCTGTTCTGTTTTTCACAGATTCTGTCCTGTTTTGCCTTTCCTTCATTTTGCAAACCTAGAGCTTGCTTTTTCTTTGCAAAAACCTTTTGGCAATCTTGAGAAACAGTAGACCTTCAAGAATATCCTTATTTCCAGCAAGGTATAATTATTTTATTATGGGTACTAACCTCGCTAATCAGATTATGATGAGTTATGTATGAAGGGAGTTTTCAAGTGTGCGAGGGAAGATGATAAAAAAGATCCAGGAGTGTCAAGCGCTCAAGCTTGGGGATGCCCCCGTGCACCCCCAAGAAATATTCAAGGAGACTCAAGCGTCTAAGCTTGGGGATGCCCCCGTGCATCCCCTTCTCCATCAACATTATCAGTTCGTCTTTCGTTCCACTATATTTTAATCACTTCATGTGTTATGTGCTATGCTTGGAGTGTCTTGCTTTTAGTTTCGTTTTTAGTTTTCCATAACGAGTCAGAACTCAGCGTTCTTTATGTGGGAGAGACACACGCTCCACTTCTACCTAGAAAATAACATAGAATTTCATGTCTATCTTTGTTGTGTGTGTTCTTTGTCTTTTAATAGCTACTATCATGTTCTGCTCTTAGTATTCATGCTTATCTTTTCGAAGAGCTTTTGTTTAGTTGGTTGCTTGAACTCTCTTTATCTACCATGCTCACCTTATTAAGAGAGTTTGCTTCCGTTGCATTGGTTGATATGTCTATGATAAGGATGCTACGTGCATAATGGCGCTTGGTAGTTCAGGTTTTCTTATGGTTAGTCTCAAATAGCTGGGGGATTCCCAATGTGTTATTGGAGTACCAACATGATTTGTTTGCCTATGATGTGGTATGGTTTAGTAATATCTTCCCTCAAGAATTTATTTTGATTGACTTGGCGTATGCTCATGCATATTTAAGACTGTAAAGAAAGTCTGTCAAGCCTTGATGATCTTTTATTTCTAAGTAGCGATATAACTTCCATGCCTGATTCAATGTTGCTTTGTCGCTCTGCATGATTATGACCGTCATTGCTCTCTTAGTTGGTCGCTCCCAGTCTTTTGCTAACCTCCACCTGTACTAAGCAGACTGACTGCTTGTGCATCCACATCCTTTTAAACCAGTTATGCCATATGAGTCCACCATACCTACCTATATGTGGTATTTCACCGCCACTCCAAGTAAATTTACATGTGCTACCTTTAAAACCTTCAGTTTTTGCAATACATAGCTCATGGGAAAGTAGCTTAAAAACTATTGTGGTAAAGAATATGTTGCTTATGTATCTTATTTCTTATAAGTTGCTTGCTGAGCGGTAACCATGTTTCTGGGGACGCCATCAACTGTTACACTTTTGTTGAATATCATGTGAGTTGCTATGCATGTTCATCTTGTCTGAAGTAAGGGTGATTTGCCATGGGTTGAATGGTTTGAGTATGCATATTGTTAGAGAAGAACATTGGGCCGCCAACCAAAGCCATGTATCATGGTGGAAGTTTTAGCTTGGACATTAATCCTCAATCTCTTATGACAATATGCTTAAGCATTAAAGAGGAGTCCATTATCTATTTTCTATGTTGTCCCGGTATGGATGTCCTCAAGTTGAGATCTATCAAAAACGAGAAATCAAATGCGATCTATCTCCTTGGACCTTTGTACAGGTGACATAGAGGTACCCCTTTGTGACACTTGGTTGAAACATATGTAATGAAATGATAACCTATGGAAATCCGAGCTAATTAGGACAAGGTGCGAGCACTATTGGTATTCGATGCATGAGGCTTGCAACTTATAGGATGTCTTATGCATGACACATATGAAGTACTACTACCGTTGACAAAATTGCTTCTATGTTTTCAAAATAAAAAGCTCTAGCACATGAGTAATCCCTGCTTCCCTCTGCGAAGGGCCATTCTTTTACTTTTATGTTGAGTCTCCACCTTCTTTCTTCAAAGCACCAACTATTGAGAGCATGATTGTCATTCTGAGTGTAATGTGCATTGTCCCAAAGTAGCATTGTCTTTTGCATGATTGTGATATCGTTTATTTTGAAATCATTGTATCTAGTCATCACTTAAACCTTGAAGGTGCCCCTACATTTATGTTTTGCTTCACTAAAAGGGGGCAAGCTAGATATCACTTTATCATATTTGCACATCATGTTCATTGCAAATCTTTTTGATGTTTCAGTATCATATTGTAAAACTTTCAGTTCTTTGTGATTTTCTCATGAGGCAAGTTAATTACTACAGATTCATTGTCTCAGTAAGCTTTTGTCATATGACTATGAGTAAGTCCTATATGGTTAATAGCATGTCACCACAAAAATTATTCTTGTTATCATTTACCTACTCGAGGACGAGCAGGAATTAAGCTTGGGGATGTTGATACGTCCAAAACGTATCTATAATTTCTGCTTGCTCCATGCCTCTTTTGGGTGATATTGCTATGATATTTATACACTTCCATACACTTTTGATCATATTTGGACTAACCTATTAACTCAGTGCACCCCAGTGCCAGTTTCTGTTTTCGGCTGTTTTTGTATTTCAGGTTTTCACATTCCGAGAACTGCCAGGAAAAATCCAGAAAAATTATATAAAAAATCAGCGTTCCAGAAGCTACCTTGCGCCCGAAGTACAGCCGGGGGGGGGGCACCAGGGCTCCAGGCGCCCTGGCGGCGCCCCCCTGGGCCGCGCCGGGGGGGCGCCTGGGCCCCCCGAGGCTCCTCCGATGCCCCCTTTGGCATATATTTAAAGCGATTCCCGAAACCCTTGAGACGGGAACTCTTTTTCGCGATCTCATCTCTGTTCCGCCGTCGCCGCCGCTTCCAAGATCGGGAGCACCAGGAGAACTCTTCCTGGCACCCTGCCGGAGGGGAGGATCACCACCGGGAGCTTCTCCACCACCATGGACGCCTCCCGGATGAGTTGTGAGTAGTCTCCCTTGGACCATGGGTCCATGACCAGTAGCTATGTGATGTTCTCCTCCCGTTCTTGTGCTTCACTAATTAGTCCTCGTGAGCTGCCCTACATGATCGAGGCACATATGTAATCCTTATGCTCTTGCTATGATGAGTTTGCTAGGATCCGATGGATTATGATATTATGTTTAGATTGTGTTTGAGTAATATATTTGATTCACCTCTTTTATATTTATGTTCGTAAGTAATTCTTGCATGTTCTCCGTTGTTATTTATTGCTTTGGCCAAGTAGTAGGTAGTGACTCCAAGAGGGAACGTTATGCTTGATTGTGGGTTCATGCCCCTCGATGACTAGTTTGAGTGACAGAAACATGAGTCTAGGGGATGTGTTGTTGCCACAAGGGGGAAAACAACGGTGCTTGTGCCCGCGGGTGCAAGGATTGTTTACTTTACGCAAAGTTCTTTTAATGCAGTTGTCTGTTGCCTTGAGTTTACACTATGGGTGGGGCTCGCAACTTAATACCAGCGAGATGTTCTGGATAGATATCTCAAGGTGGATGATTAGTAGTAGATATTGATGGATTTCGGTCTACTTACTTTGGCGTACCGCCCATGCTTTGAACCTCTACCTTTCTTGCAATGTAGTCAGCATTGGTTTGCGCACATGGTCCTGTCAATTGCCCAGCTGTAATTCGTTTACCTCACATAGCTGTTTTATCGTCTTTTGGGAGAGAGACATCACTAGTGAACATCATGAGACTCCGGTCCATATTACCATCATTGATCACATCCGCTATTTACTTTTCCGCTATTTACTTACTATTGCAATATCTATCACTATTATCACTTGCGTTTGATCCTTTGTAAACTACAAGGTCGGAGGGATTGACAACCTCTCTGTACTCTTTGGGAGCAAAGTTATTTGTATCTGTGTGCAGGTCCACGTTGATTGCTAATATCTGGCGCCGTTAGCAGTTGACACCTTCTTATTGAAACTGGGAGTCTCTGGGAAATCGATCCTTGGTATTGCCAAGGGAAATCTTCTGCTACACTGCATCTCTAACCTTCCACTTGGGGTAACCAACGAGGGGCGAGAAGCCTAGCACGTCCCCTCTTCCTAGGCACTTCCATCCTGGCTGTGAACTGGAAAGCTTCAGAAACTGGTTCTGAGATGTCATCAAAACATAAAGCCCTAGCGACTGGCCGCTTCTCAGGGCGCACCACACAGGGAGTGCTGGCCGGCTTCAGAGAGATCTGAAAGTCTGATGCAGTACAGTTGAATTCCCAGGTGTTAAGAGGAAGGATGATCGGCTGAAAATCTTGGCAAGGGACAGCCCTGGGTATCTCAGAGACCCACATGAAAGGCATCATCTGTTCGAAGCTGCGCTGCCATTGAAGAACTGGAGGCAGCTCAGGCCCAAAGACTGTCAGTACCATACCAATCTGAAGGGGGGGCTGCACCAAAGGTGGTTGATACACCACAACATCTGTAGCCTGATCTTCATTATTGATGGAATCATCTGACAACTGTAAGATCATAGACTCCTGAGATGGTTCCTCCTCAATCCGATTTTCCTGCACTTGTTCCTGATTGACAACAGGCTGATGCTGAAAGCCCTGTTGCTGGTCATTAGCCGGTGGCGGCACGTCATTCCAACCTAACTCAGGGAATTCGGGCATGACCCAGTTGTGATTCTCAAACAACATATGACTAGGAAGGGGGTGTGGGTTGCCATTGAATGGCATTGGGTCTTCATCAGCAGGTAGAACGTCAGCAAAATCCGCAGACAGAATATAAACTGAGGCAGTCCAAGAAATTTTGGCGCCTCCAAAATCAGAGAATTCCCGATAAACCACATCCTGCGGCACTAAAGAAGGCGCTGGAAAGGACACATATGCCAATGTGCGAGCAAGGACGGGGTCCTCCTGATGCCAGTAATGGAAGCGACCAAAAGAACCAATGGCGTCAGCAATGTATGAAGTTCTTCTGTAATCCAGCGGGATCCCAACTAACATAATCCAGCCCCGGCGAAACCCTTGGACAGCTTGGTAATTAATACCCTCATCATGGGGTATGAAACGGACAAATCTATCATTGCCAAGATCGAACGGTGGATGATCCACAAAGGCCTGCCTAGCAACTGCGCTATGAAAACGAAAGAGACCAACCCCCTGGATCCATGGTTGGGCATCTAGCACTGCGCGCCCAAGAGTGTTGACAACAAAATCACTGACCAGATTGCAGAAGAGGAGGACCTCTGCTTGAAGAGGCGCTGGCTCGACAATGGCAATCGCGTAGGCTTCGTTCTGCCAGTCGGGTGCTATTGCCGGAGAGAAGAAGGCGCGTGGGAGTCTCAAGGGGCCCCTGTCGATGATGTCGAAACCCGGCGGGAGGAAGTCCACAGGATCAAGCTCAAAGTTTGCCATGGCAGGTGGTGGAGGTGGCGGAGCAGTGGTTGTTGGAGGGGGAGGTGTGGACGGCGGCGGTAATGAAGGCTGCGGTGGAGTAATGGGTGGCGGCTCGGATGGCAAAGGTGGAGGCGACGGTGTGGCAGGCGTGATGGGACTGGACAAAGACCCAAGGAGGCCGGCTGGGAGGGAAATCGAAGCGGCGGGCGATAAAAAATCCTCTGACCGGACTTGAGGCTCTAGATTGACCCGTGGGACCCACTTGTAGGTTGGAGAAGGTGCAGAGCCAGAACAACCTTTTGCCCTTTGTCCCAGGCGAAAGCAATTACGACATCGTATTTGATTTGTGCACGAGGCCGTTGCCTGTTTCATCGAGAGACAGTTTCTGCACTTCCAAACTTGAAAAACCATATCATCTATAAAATCATTATCCCTAGCAATATCCGTATCTGGGAGATTATTGTCCAAGGAAACCTGAGCATTGTTTTCCAAAAGAGCAGAGGTATTGAAATCCAAATGGGCTTCATTAATATCATGGGCTGTCTGGGCGCCCATATCCAAAACTTCATGATGGGCCGACGTATCATGTTGGGCTTCAACGGGAGGTGTATCCATTGAGGAGGTTGCAATATCTTGGGGAGCAAGTAAATCCCGATCAGATGTAGTTTGATCCGATCCTGAAATGACGGCCGTGATTTTAGCCGGAATGTTGATAGTTCCAAAAGAGATAGGTGGCGTAGCCACCGTCCACTGGAGATTGTTCGCCGGCGACGAGGTGATAATGACTCGCTCGCGTGGATTCATGTCATAACCTGCCTCAGCAACTGTATCGACACATATTTGTGTAGCAGGATATCTATAACCCCGACAAGCTGGGTATTGCTGAAATGTGGCGAACGAAATCTTTCTCCCCGAATAAGAACCCGAACGTAGGGATGACTTAGCGGGGGGTTTATGCAGAGCGAGAAGTCCAAGGGTAGCACGTTTTTTAGAGGGACTAACAATGATCCATTCTGCATCACACTCTTTTTTCCAGATTTCAAATTCCCGTCGCCAGTTAGGGCCGCCATGCCCCTAGAGATGAAAATAGCATTTGAAATGCATGCATGCAAAAGAACGTAACTGCAGAATATAGAGGCCAACTTTCTTGCAGGAAACACAGAACGAAAATACCTTGTCCTTGATATGGGAAACCATGAGATCAATGGCAGAACCTCCAAGGGCTGATTCCAATGCAGCCGCCACTGAATCCTCATCAAGATGAAAGATATGTCTGCTGAAGGACACCATGATGGGCCTCGAACCCCTCGTTGGTTACCCCAAGTGGAAGGTGTAAGATGCAGTAAGTAGAAGTGTTTTCCCTTAGCAAAGATGCCAAGGATCGAATCCCCAGAGACTCTTAGGTTCAACAGGTAGGTGTCAACTGCTAACGGCGCAATTAGCAATCAACGTGGACCTGCACACAGATACAAATAACTTTGCTCCCAACGAGTACAGAGAGGTTGTCAATCTCTCCGGCCTTGTAGTTCACAAAGGGTTAAAAGCAATATGATAGTAGTGATAGATAGTGTTTTGCAATAGTAAATAAAATAGCGAAAAGTAAAATAGTGTATGTGATCAATGATGGTAATATGGACAGGAGTCTCATGATGTTCACTAGTGATGTCTCTCTCCCAAAAGACGATAAAACAGCTATGTGAGGTAACAAATTACAGCTGGGCAATTGACAGGACCACGAACGCAAACCAATGCTGACTACATTGCAAGAAAGGTTGAGGTTCAAAGCATGGGCGGTACGCCAAAGTAAGTAGACCAAAATCCATCAATATCTACTACTAATCATCCACCTTGAGATATCTATCCAGAACATCTCGCTGGTATTAAGTTGCGAGTCCCACCCATAGTGTAAACTCAATGCAACAGACAACCGCATTAAAAGAACTTTGCGTAAAGTAAACAATCCTTGCACCCGCGGGCACAAGCACCGTTGTTTTCCCCCTTGTGGCAACAACACATCCCCTAGACTCATGTTTCTGTCACTCAAGCTAGTCATCGAGGGGCATGAACCCACAATCGAGCATAACGTTCCCTCTTGGAGTCACTACCTACTACTTGGCCAAAGCAATAAATAACAACGGAGAACATGCAAGAATTACATATGAACTAAAATATAAAAGAGGTGAATCAAATATATTACTCAAGATCAATCTGAACATAATCTCATAATCCATCGGATCCCAGCAAACTCAACATAGCAACAACATAAGGATTACATAGGTGCCTCGATCATGTAGGGCAGCTCACGAGGACTAATTAGTGAAGCACAAGAACGGGAGGAGAACATCACATAGCTACTGGTCATAGACTCATGGTCCAAGGGAGACTACTCACGAGTCATCCGGGAGGCGTCCATGGTGGTGGAGAAGCTCCCGGTGGTGATCCTCCCCTCCGGCAGGGTGCCGGGAAGAGTTCTCCTGGTGCTCCCGATCTTGGAAGCGGCGGCGGCGGCGGAACAGAGATGGGATCGCGAAAAGAAGTCATGTTTCGAGGGTTTCGGAGAGTCCTTTAAATATATGCCAAAGTAGGGCACCAGGGGGCTCTCGGGGGGCCGAGGCGCCCCCCCCCCCGGCGCGGCCCTGGGGGGCGCGCCCACAGGGCGCCTGGAGCCCCTGTGCCCCCCCCCCCAGGCTGCCCTTCGGAAGTAGTGTCGTTCCCGGATCGCTGATTTTTTATATATATTTTCTGGATTTTTCTGGGCAGTTCTCGAAACGTGAAAACCTGAAATACAAAAACAGCCGAAAACAGAAACTGGCACTGGGGTGCACTGGATTAGTAAGTTAGTCCAAATATGATCAAAAGTGTATGGAAGTGTATGAATATCATAGCAATATCACCCAAAAGTGGCATGGAGCAAGCAGAAATTATAGATATGTTTTGGACGTATCAACATCCCCAAGCTTAATTCCTGCTCGTCCTCGAGTAGGTAAATGATAACAAGAATAATTTCTGTGGTGACATGCTATTAACCATATAGGACTTTCTCATAGTCATATGACAAAAGCTTACTGAGACAATGATTCTAAAGTAGTTAAGTTGTCTCAAGAGAAAATCACAAATGACTGAAAGTTTTACAACATGAAACTGAAACATCAAAAAGATTTGCAATGAACATGATGTGCAAATATGTTCAAGTGATATCTAGCTTGCCCCCTTTAGTGATGCAAAACATAAGTGCAGGGGCACCTTCAAGGTTTAAGTGATGACTAGATACAATCATTTCAGAATAAACGATATCACAATCATGCAAAAGACAATGCTACTTTGGAACAATGCACCTTACACTCAGAATGACAATCATGTTCTCAGTAGTTGATGCTTGAAGTGCTAGAGCTTTTTATTTTGAAACATGGAAGCAATTGTGTCAACGGTAGTAGTACTTCATATGTGTCATGTATAAAACATCTTATAAGTTGCAAGCCTCATGCATCGAATACTAATAGTGCTCGCTCCTTGTCCTAATTAGCTCGGATCCCCATGGGTTATCATTGCATTGCATATGTTTTAACCAAGTGTCACAAAGGGGTACCTCTATGCCACATGTACAAAGGTCCAAGGAGATAGCTCGCATTTGATTTCTCGTTTTTGATAGATCTCAACTTGAGGACATCCATACCGGGACAACATAGAAAATAGATGATGGACTCCTCTTTAATGCATAAGCATATTCTCATGAGAGATTGAGGATTAAGGTCCAAGCTAAAACTTCCACCATGATGCATGGCTTTGGTTGGCGGCCCAATGTTCTTCTCTAACAATATGCATATTAATTCAACCCACGGTAAATCACCCTTACTTCAGACAAGACGAACATGCATAGCAACTCACATGATATTCAACAAAAGTGTGACAGTTGATGGCGTCCCCAGAAACATGGTTACCGCTCAGCAAGCAACTCATAAGAAATAAAATACATAAGCAACATATTCTTTACCACAATAGTTTTTAGGCTACTTTCCCATGAGCTATGTATTGCATGGTTAATTTGCTTAGTGCAGGTCTAGGTTAGCAAAATACTGGGAGCAACCAACTAAGAGAGCAATGACGGTCATAATCATGCAGAGCGACAAAGCAATATTGAATCAGGCATGGTAGTTATATCGCTACTTAGAAACAAAAGATCATCAAGGCTTGACAGACTTTCTTTACAGTCTTGAATATGCGTGAGCATACGCCAAGTCAACCAAAATAAATTCTCAAAGGAAGATATTACTAAACCATACCACATCATAGGCAAACAAACCAAGTTGGTACTCCAATGACACATTGGGAACCCCCCAGCTATTCGAGATTAACCATAAGAAAACCTGAACTACTAAGCACCATCATGAAAGTAGCATCTTTATCATAGACACATTAACCCATGCAACGGAAGCAAACTCTCTTAATAAGGTGAGCATGGTAATTAAAGAGAGTTCAAGCAACCAACTAAATAAAAGCTCTTGAAGAGATAAGCATGAATACTAAGAGCAAAGCACGATAGTAGCTATTTAAAAGACAAAGAACACACACAGCATAGATAGTCATGAAAATTCTATGTAATGTTCTAGGTAGAGGTGGAGCGTGTTTCTCTCCCACATAAAGGAATGCTGGGTTCCGACTCGTTATGAAAAACTAAAAGGAAAACTAAAAGCAAGACGCTCCAAGCATAGCACATAACACATGAAGTGATAAAAATATAGCGGAACGAAAGACGAACTGATAAAGTTGATGGAGAAGGGGATGCACGGGGGCATCCCCAAGCTTAGACGCTTGAGTCTCCTTGAATATTTCTTGGGGGTGCACGGGGGCATCCCCAAGCTTGAGCGCTTGACACTCCTGAATCTTTTTATCATCTTCCCTCGCACACTTGAAAACTCCCTTCATACATAACTCATTCATAATCTGATTAGCGAGGTTAGTACCCTTAATAAAATAATTATACCTTGCTGGAAATAAGGATATTCTTGAAGTTCTACTGTTTCTCAAGATTGCCAAAAGGTTTTTGCAAAGAAAAAGCAAGTTCTTAATTTGCAAAGTGAAGGTAAGGCAAAACAGGACAGAATCTGTGAAAAACAGAACAGCAGGCAGTAATTGACCTGTTCGGGATACTTCTGCAACTCAAATAAAAATACTCAGAACTGACGCACGAAAGACAATTATATAGAGAACGCTGTCGAAAAAATTCAGACCAAAAAGATGATCTGGTGATTTTATACGAATTGTTCTATCCAAGGACAGAATCTGTTTCCTGGACAGCACCTCACAACTTTTGAACTTTCTAGCAATCAGAGGCTATACTTGGCACAAATATGAAAAGCAAAGATACAATGATGATGCTACAGCAGTAAACAACATCAAGACACAACAAAAGCAAAAATTTTATTCATGTGGGCTGCCTCCCAAAAGCGCTTTCTTTTATGCCTTTAAGCTAGGCATAATGCAAAGATCAAGTTTTATCAAGAGTAAAAGAATAACTAGCCCGTACAACGGACTCAAAAGGTAACTTGACCTTCTTACGAGGGAAGTGTTCCATCCCTTTCTTGAGAGGAAACTGAAATTTTATATTACCCTCTTTCATGTCAATGACAGCACCAACGGTGCGCAAAAAGGGACGTCCCAAAATAATTGGACATGAAGGATCACATTCAATATCCATAATAGTGAAATCAACGAGCACATAATTATCATTGACAACAATAAGAACATCGTCGATCCTCCCCAAAGGTTTCTTTATGGAAGAATCAACGAGAACATCTCCAAAAGAACAAGAATCAAAGGATTTCAATTTAAGCATATGATATAGTCTTTTGGGCATAATAGAAGTACTAGCTACAATGTCACATAAAGCAAAGCATGAGAAGTTATTTATCTTAATTTTAATCATAGAATCCCAACCATCTCCTATCTTTCTAGGTATGGAGGCTTCTACTCTGAGTTTCTCCTCCCTAGCTTTGATGAGAGCATTAGTGATATGCTCTGTGAAGGCAAGATTAAGCATGCTAGTGTTGGGATCCTTAGCCATTCCTTGTAGAAAGGCGATAACTTCTGAAATACTACAATTATCAAAATCAATTTTATCATTAGTGGGCAGAATTGTAGTGTCATCCTCTTTGTTTAATTCGCTCTCTATTATAAGAGTTTGAACATCTTCCCAAGTTTGGGGAAGCTCAGGAGCAATTTTAAACTGAGGCTCATACTTTTTTCCTGGAAGGCCATGCCATGGGCATAACTCTCCATCATAACTAGTGTAATCACAAGGTTTATTTTTTTTGTAAATCCCATCAGAGATAAGTGGGGCAATGTAAGTAGGGGTGTACCCCTCCCATTTAGTGTTTTTGGTAGAACCCATAGTAGCAAGCAAGCAAGATAACTATTTTTGTGATTTTCGATAAAAAGAACTAAAGCAAAAATAAAAGGTAAACTAACAAGACTAAAAAGCAAAGGTAAAAGATAGCATGCAACTCCCCTATCCTGAAGAGTGGAGTCCCCGGCGACGGCGCCAGAAAATGCTCCTTGATGGGCCTCGAACCCCTCGTTGGTTACCCCAAGTGGAAGGTGTAAGATGCAGTAAGTAGAAGTGTTTCCCCTTAGCAAAGATGCCAAGGATCGAATCCCCAGAGACTCCTAGGTTCAACAGGTAGGTGTCAACTGCTAACGGCGCAATTAACAATCAACGTGGACCTGCACACAGATACAAATAACTTTGCTCCCAACGAGTACAGAGAGGTTGTCAATCTCTCCGGCCTTGTTGTTCACAATGGGTTAAAAGCAATATGATAGTAGTGATAGATAGTGTTTTGCAATAGTAAATAAAATAGCGAAAAGTAAAATAGTGTATGTGATCAATGATGGTAATATGGACAGGAGTCTCATGATGTTCACTAGTGATGTCTCTCTCCCAAAAGACGATAAAACAGCTATGTGAGGTAACAAATTACAACTGGGCAATTGACAGGACCACGAACGCAAACCAATGCTGACTACATTGCAAGAAAGGTTGAGGTTCAAAGCATGGGCGGTATGCCAAAGTAAGTAGACTGAAATCCATCAATATCTACTACTAATCATCCACCTTGAGATATCTATCTAGAACATCTCGCTGGTATTAAGTTGCGAGTCCCACCCATAGTGTAAACTCAATGCAACAGACAACTGCATTAAAAGAACTTTGCGTAAAGTAAACAATCCTTGCACCCGCGGGCACAAGCACCGTTGTTTTCCCCCTTGTGGCAACAACACATCCCCTAGACTCATGTTTCTGTCACTCAAGCTAGTCATCGAGGGGCATGAACCCACAATCGAGCATAACGTTCCCTCTTGGAGTCACTACCTACTACTTGGCCAAAGCAATAAATAACAACGGAGAACATGCAAGAATTACTTATGAACTAAAATATAAAAGAGGTGAATCAAATATATTACTCAAGATCAATCTGAACATAATCTCATAATCCATTGGATCCCAGCAAACTCAACATAGCAACAGCATAAGGATTACATAGGTGCCTCGATCATGTAGGGCAGCTCACGAGGACTAATTAGTGAAGCACAAGAACGGGAGGAGAACATCACATAGCTACTGGTCATGGACTCATGGTCCAAGGGAGACTACTCACGAGTCATCCGGGAGGCGTCCATGGTGGTGGAGAAGCTCCCGGTGGTGATCCTCCCCTCCGGCAGGGTGCCGGGAAGAGTTCTCCTGGTGCTCCCGATCTTGGAAGCGGCGGCGGCGGCGGAACAGAGATGGGATCGCGAAAAGAAGTCCTGTTTTGAGGGTTTCGGAGAGTCCTTTAAATATATGCCAAAGTAGGGCATCAGGGGGCTCTCGGGGGGCCGAGGCGCCCCCCCGGCGCGGCCCAGGGGGGGCGCCCACAGGGCGCCTGGAGCCCCTGTGCCCCCCCCCCCAGGCTGCCCTTCGGAAGCAGTGTCGTTCCCGGATCGCTGATTTTTTATATATTTTTTCTGGATTTTTCTAGGCAGTTCTCGAAAGTGAAAACCTGAAATACAAAAACAGCCGAAAACAGAAACTGGCTCTGGGGTGCACTGGATTAGTAAGTTAGTCCAAATATGATCAAAAGTGTATGGAAGTGTATGAATATCATAGCAATATCACCCAAAAGTGGCATGGAGCAAGCAGAAATTATAGATACGTTTTGGACGTATCACACCACCATAACAAAGTGGTGCGCGTCATCCGTGGGATGGATGGATTGCCCACAAGAGTTGAAAACCCTAGATGCAAAGTTGGAGCCCGCCGAAAAGTCCAGACCCAGCGTTGATCCACGAGTGGAATCCATAGGAGATGGGTATAGATGTGTAGATCAGAGCACGCCGGAGCAGATGAGTGGAAGAGATCTAGGAATCACTGGCGTGGATGGGGGATCGCCGGAGAGCCTAGGTCACGGGTGGGAGGGGTGGGTGGGTGGTAGGACGCCATCCTCACTCCGGGCATAAGGAACATCTTAAATACACATTCTATTTTTTATAAAGCTACAGTACACCTAGACGTACTTTTGAAAGAAATTCATATGAGAAAGTGAAATGTCATCACAACAACGCACAACAATATAATAGCATCGACCCCTGATGGTAGCATAAGAACATGTACAATGGTTTTATCTTAAGGATACCACGTAGGATAAATGATGAAGTGAAGGAGAGAGAAACCATAAGAGGAGTCTTGTCTTCTCTTATTTAAGAAAAGACAAGTGATGATATCTTAGCATAATTTGTCTCATCATATTTTTAGGAATAACTAATTATTGAAGATAAGGCTAAGAGATGATCCATTGTAGATTTATTTTTTTGTCATCTCTAATTTACATGCAAAACTTAAGATAAAACTATCATATCAATTTACATGCAAAACTAGAAAATGCCGTGCACGTCGGCCCGGTGGCCCCGCTTATGCCTCCCTCCTTCTGCGCGCCTGGCGACAAGAAGAGCATGATCGCCTCGTCCACCATGTGCTTCATCACCCGGTGCGCTTCACTGATGCCTCGCCCATACTCCCTTCGTTCGGAATTACTTATCACAGAAATGGATGTATCTAGACGTATTTTAGTTCTAAATACATCCATTTTCGAGACAAGTAATTCCGAACGAAGGAAGTACTTGCCAACCTATACGTAAAACACAGTAATGAAAAACATCAAGAAAATACATGCAGCAATCAGTGTCCTCATGTCCCTAATGGCAGCCCCGGTTCTCTCAATTGCGAATGGGTGGGCACGACACAATTGGCGTTTTGGCTCCTCAACTGCCTGCACTTCTTCTCGTACGCCAACGGGACACACTCCCCTGCCTGCAAATGCATTCCCTTTAATATATTTGGCTAGACTGATTATGAACTTCTAATAATTATACAAAATCCAGGTGAAGCGTGTGTGTTGGCTTGAATGTATCCTAACTTCCCTGCAAAGCTTCTTCTCCCCCTCGTACAACCTGTCAAGGCTCTCCTTGTGGCTCTGGAAGGCTCTGCTGAAGCTTCAGGGACACCGACTTGATCGTCGTTTGGTTGAACATTCTATGTACAAGATAGCAATAATCAATTCTGCAGTCTATAATATGTATGGGTTATCTACAATTTCACTAGTATTGAGACGCAATTGTTGTGCACTTGCACCTCAACACGTCTCTTCTGCGTCCATTTCATGTACGTCAATATTATATGTTAGTTTGTATTCACAAACACAATTTCTTTATGCAATCAACAACAAGGAAATTAGGCGTACAAATACTGCATAAGAATTTGAATAGAATCAAACATAATACTGGAACAATTAAATTTTGCAGTTTGAAGAAAATAAATCCATCAAGCATCAGAAATATAAAATGAAATTGTAACACGTCTATTCCTTTACAATGCTAAAAAACAAACTATAAGAAGGAAATCCACCAAAAAATGCCTATAAATAACATCATTATGAGAACCTATAGTCAAGCAGAAGGAATGGTTTAGGGTCAATAAGCACACATATTTTAATGAGTATCAAATAAAAAAAACACTCTAGAAAACATTCTAATTGGAGAGTGGGCAGCACTGGATCATGCAATACATCGAAAGCCTTCACACTTACACCAGAATGCAACCTGATCTAATTACAGAAAAGCTAGGAGGGTGTGTTACTACGCTCAGTACACCTTCCCATGACCTGGGAAGAGTCTCAATTTCCAAATAATTGTCCATTGAGAACCTATAGAGTAGCTCTTAATTGTTTTATAGTTATCCTAGCTTAAATATTTCGAGATAAGCTAAATGTGTCTCCTTGGTATGTGTGCATGGTAAGTTGTGGCAGTGAGACAGAGGGATTAACCTGTAAGTGGCTGAAATTTTTGGCGAGTACAACCTTGTAAGGTGGATCAGACATTTTGAACATTTCCACAACTACCAAAGGGCTCTTGCTAAATTGGCAAGTTGATGGGAAATTAATATGATAAAAGATAAACCTGGGGGCCATAGGTTTCACTAGTGACTTCTCTCATGATAGCAGATTTCTATGGTTGGTGAACGAATTACTGTCGAGCAATTGATAGAAAAGTGCATAGTTATGAGAATATCTAGGCATGATCATTGTATATAGGCATCACATCCGTGATAAATAGACCGAAACGATTCTGCATCTACTACTATTACTCCACACATCAGCCGCTATCCAGCATGCATCTAGAGTATTAAGTTTATAAGAACAGAGTAACGCCTTAAGCAAGATGACATGATGTAGGGGGATAAACTCAAGCAATATGATATAAACCCCATCTTTTTATCCTCGATGACAACACTACAATACGTGCCTTGCTGTGCGACAACCTTGACCTTGTAACCAAATCCAACAGACGAACAAAACGTTAATACATGGTTATATTACGGTTTAATAGATCTGACTCCATATAAGAGAGCATCAGAATGAAAAGAAAGGAAGTTGTATAAACTTCCCATTAGGGATGATCCCACGGAAGATATTTGGCAGATGGAATAGGTGCATATATACAGTGGCGGAGCGTGACAAAAAGACAAGAGGGGGCCAACTACATATCAAACACACAATGTGCATGAAAAAAGCCACCAAGTCATACAACATATATAAGGCATAATTAGATACCTTGTTCACACAAATACAACAGATATGATAGGTTCACTGTTGTTTCCCAATTGCTATCCAAATGAAAATTTCATAATGCATCAAAATTTGTGTCAATTAAATAATTAATAGATGTGGTATTATATAGTGCGCATCTAAATTACAGGACCATCTTAATTCTCAATTCCCAAATCAAATAAGCAAAAATAGGACACACACTTCAGAGGTATATACACCAGTTACCAAACCTACCCAAGCACCACTGAGCCACTACTATTCCAAGTGTACGAGACTAGCACTTAACCAGGGAGCTGGGCATGCCGTGTGAGCGTGTGAGTACGTCTCCAATCGACGAGACGGCGAGCGGGTGTGGGCGCACGGGATGCTGGCGTAAGGCGTCTTTGGTGTGGGTGCGCGGTCTAATTTCTGCTCGAAGAGCCAGGGAATGGAGGAGTTCGTTTGGTGTGTGGGCTCTGTAATATGGAGCAACTGGTTGATGGCTTGAGGCCTTGAGCGATGTTGATTGTTCGTTTTTACCGGAAGTGAAAGCGATGCTACTCCCTCCGTTTCGATGAATAAGTCATTCGCGTAGTTCTAGGTCGACAATTTAACTATCTAAATATGTACTATATATGATAAAAAATATATATTTAGAAACTACATACGTGTAGAAATCTAATGATATACTTTTCATGACATATAACACATATTTAATTCTTCAAAACGATGACCTAGAACTATGCGAATGACTTATTCACCTAGACGGAGGGAGTACATGCTTTGGCTGGTCTTTACTCGTGATTAGCTGATGGGCTGAGCTAGAACGTTGAGTAGTATATAATTTTTCTACACTTTTCGGGGGGGGGGGGTCGTGGCCCAGTTTGGCCTCCACAACGCTCCGCGAGTGCATATATAGCCAATTAAATATATAGATTTCAGAAGTATTTGGTATTTTACTGAATGCCATATAAGTAGCAGCAACTATTCACTAACCAATATAAGGAAGATGATCCCAAGGAAGATCTCACCCATTTATGTTTCCAACAACAGTGACGGTGCCCCAGATTAGGGGATGCTAACCTAGTCGGCCCATGCTCCTCGGGTTGGGCCATGCTCCTCGGGTTGGGCCGATGGGCCTTCATTCATAGTCAAGATGGACTCTAGAGGCAATACATAGGAGGCTAATTGAGACTACCTCCACCGAAGACTTGTCACATACTCCAAGATTTCTCCTGCCGCCTTGCGTCTAGATACCGATCTTGTAACCCTAGATCCCCTACCTGGCGTGTATATAAGCTGTGGGGTTTAGCCTGTAGAGGGGACATTAACGCAATATCATTCACCTAGCCCTAGAGTTAGACCACATTTTACGATCTCAAGGTAGATCAACTCTATACTCGATACATCTCCATTAATATAAAAAAGAGCATGACGTAGGATTTTACCTCCATAAAGAGGGCCCGAACCTGGGTAAAACACCATCTCTTTGTTTCTATTATCATCTGTCCGAGATCCACAACTCAGAACCCCTTACCTCGAGGTCTGCCGGTTTTAACACCAACACTGGTGCTTTCATTGAGATTTCCACTGTGGGATCAACAGAACGATCGATGACTCATTTGCAGGTCAACTGCAGCAACAGCCGTGGGAGAATTTACGCCCTCGACCAGCCTTTTGTGTTCAACAACATGAGCTTCTGCGTCGGCCCGACGGACCATTTGGCCTCCGTCGAAAACTATGCCCCAGGTCGGATCGTGACCTTCTGCGGCCTTGAGTACATCGCAGGTTCCCGCGGAGAACACGTCCTATCAGGCTGGACTCTCAGCCAGATTAAGGACCCTCCCAACTCCAAAGGCTCGACCCCGTAATCGATCTCTGTCAAGGATATCGGGTCAGGACCCTTAGTGTCAACAGAGACCCCCGACGTAACAACTCCGGACGGTCCCCTTTCGATCTCCGACCCGGATGTAGATCCGTCTCCCGTTGTGTCAGGCCTATAGCCGACGCCGACATAGGATCTGGAATTACCTTTGGATCCCCTTTGCGCGGAAGACACGACGATTCATATGCCGGGCATACTTCGAGTAGGCCCCTATTACGTCTCCAACGTATCTATAATTTGATTGGTCCATGCTATTATATTTCTACTTTGGATGTTTTATATGCATTAATATGCTATTTTATATCATTTTTGGGACTAACCTATTGACCTAGTGCCCAGTGCCAGCTTCTGTTTTTCCCTTGTTTTTGTCTTTAACAAAAATCAATACCAAACGGAGTCCAAATGGGACGAAACTTTTTGAGGATTTTTCTTGGACTAGAAGACAACCATGAAGCTTCGGGAAGAGGCCAGGAGAGCCACGAGGCGGCCACAAGCCGCCAGGGCGCACCCTAGGGGGTGCCCCTATGGCTTGTCGGCCCCTCGTAGCTCCCCTAACCCTAATCTCAGCTCTATAAATACCGAAATATTCCCCTTACATCAGAGATCACACCAAAAATACTTTTCCACCGCCGCAAGTTTCTGTCTTCGTGAGATCCCATCTTAGCACCTTTTCTGGCACTCCGCCGGAGGGGGATTCGATCACGGAGGGCTTCTACATCAACCTTGCTGCCCTACCGATGATGTGTGAGTAGTTTACAACAGACCTACGGGTCCATAGCTAGTAACTAGATGGCTTCTTCTCTCCCTTTGATCTTCAATACAATGTTATCCTCGATGTTCTTGGAGATCTATTTGATGTAATGTTCTTTTGCGGTGTGTTTGTTGAGATCCGATGAATTGGGGATTTATGATCAGATTATCTACGAATACTATTTGAGTCTTCTCTGAACTCTTTTATGCATGATTAAGATAGCTTTGTATTTCTCTCCGATCTATCGATTTGGTTTGGCCAACTAGATTGGTTTTTCTTGCAATGGGACATGTGCTATGTGATGGGTTCAATCTTGCGGTGTCCTCAACTAGTGACAGAAAGGATAGAGAGGCATGTATTGTATTGTTGCCATTAAGGACAAAAAGATGGGGTTTATATCACATTGCTTGAGTTTAAGCCTCTACATCATGTCATCTTGCTTAAAGCGTTGCTTTGTTCTTATGAACTTAATACACTAGATATAGGCAGGAGTTGGGCGATGTGTGGAGTAACAGTAGTTGACGCAGAATTGTTTCGGTCTACTTGTCGCGGACGTGATGCCTATATTCATGATCATTGCCTTAGATATCGTCATAACTTTGCGCTTTTCTATCAATTGCTCAGCGGTAACTTGTTTACCCACTATATGCTTTCTTCGAGAGAGAAGCCTCTAGTGAAACCTATGGCCCCCGGGTCTATTCCTTATCATATTATTTTCAGATCTATAATACCAAAAACCCAAAAATACCTTGCTGTAATTTATTTGTGTTTACTTTATTTTACCTTTTACTTGTATTTTAAATCTATCTCTATTAGATCTCACTCTTGCTAGTGACCGTGAAAGGATTGACAACCCCCTTTTCACGTTGTGTGCACGTGTTTGTTAGTTTGTGCAGGTGCATCTATTGGGGACTTGCTTGTGCCTCCTTGATAACCCACAAGTATAGGTGATACGTCTCCAACGTATCTATAATTTTTGGTTGTTCCATGCTATTATTTATGATGTTTTGGATGTTTAAGCAGGGCCTGGGGGACTGGCCCTGCTTACCCTCGACTGGCCCTGGGGGCCCAGGGAGCATGGTCCCTGGCCCGGCCAGGGTGGAGACGCAGGGGCGCTCTCCAGCGGGTGGATCGGGCCTTTCTGGCCCATGGCCTGCCAGCCCATCCGGGGAGCGGCCTGGCACAGGTGCTGCGGTGGAGGCGCAGCGATCTCCCGTGGGTGGATCGGGCCTCTCTAGCCCGCGGTCTGCCAGCCCATCTGGGGAGCGGCCTGGCCCATGCGCAGCGGGGGAGGCGCAGCCGACCACACCTCTATATAAGTGGTTGTGGTTGCCCAAGGGAGCCCTAGATCTCACGCTAGGGTTTCGTGCCTCTCCCTCTCAAGTGCGGTGCTTCGGGCATCGAGCCCGTCGTCTTCTCCGATCCATTCCCCCTCATCCTCTCACCAGCTCATTCGCGACAGTGGTCCGCATGGGATCCCGTAGGGTGGAGAAGCCCCCCATGTCCCCTCCTCTCTCCACGGGGAGTGCCTGCGAGAGAAAGACCTTCGGGCAAAGGCGCTTGCCAAGATGGCGGCTCACCAGGAGGACGAGGGGGGATGGGGGCCGCCGCCACCATGGTGGCTCGAGGAGCAAGAAAGGAAGAAGCAAGAGGAGCGCAAGCGCAAGCGGAAGAAGAAGGAGGAGTACAGGCGGCGGGGTTTGGAACAAAAGAAGGAGCTCAAGCGGAAGGAATCCCTTCTTCCCCCTGGCGGTGAGCGGATTGGGGATCCCCTCACCAAGAAGCAGAAGCAGCAAGGGGGAAGCTCCACGCAGCCGGCTGGGACGGTCGGGCTGCCGGCGTCGAAGGGCTCGGCGGACGCCCCAATCCCTGTCGAGGAATCCGATGGGCCGGAGTGCTTCAAATGCGGCAGGGTGGGCCACTACCAAAACGACTGCCAGTTCAAGCCTCTCTGTGTCGTCTGCCACGAGGAGGGGCATGCGTCCGCGCACTGCCCCACGCGCGGTCGCCCGCTGCTGATGCAGATCATAGGAAATGCGATCCCCGACGAGGGGTTCTTCTGCCTCCCGTTCGTGGAGATGGAGGGGGCGGACGTGCGTGCTCCTGTCGTATCGGACGCGGCGGTCATCTCGGCGACTCCGGTAGCGCTGTCAGTCCCCATCTTGGAGGCGGAGCTTCCCCACCTCTTCGAGGGGGAGTGGGACTGGCAAGTGAAGGCGATGGAGGAGAATGCTTTCTCCGTCATCTTCCCCAACAAGGCGATGCTGCGCATGGCGACCCACAGCGGCAAGTTTTTCCTTTCCCTCGACAACATCATGGCGGACATCAAGGAATCCCTCCTCGAGGAGCCCAAGGCGGAGATCATGTCGGATGTTTGGGTCAAGCTGTGGGGTGTTCCATCAAAGCATCGCCGCGCCGATCGTCTCATGGCGGGGACCGTGATGATTGGCCGCCCCATGGAGGTGGACAAGGCGTCGCTAGATGGCTTGGGCCCGGTGCAGATGGGCTTTGCATGCCGTGCTCCGGCCAAGCTACGTGGATACGTGCAAATCTGGTTCAATAGTGAAGGCTTCACGATCCGGATGGAGGCCGAGACGGGCGGTGTGCAGGGCGCGGCGCCTCCCCCCCCCTCCACCAGCTACACGTGACAAGGGCCCGGACGGCGCGGACAAAGATCGTGACACGAGCATGGGGGGTGACTCGATTGAAACAGTGACGTGGAACAAGCTAGGTCTCAAGGATAAAGATGGTGAGGCAGCGGCTCCTAAGGGTGGGGCTACCACCGAGCAAGGGGAACGGCAGGTGGTGGTCAGGAGCAATGACATCGGCTTCAACCAATACGGCTCCAACCTCTCCCTCTGCCTCGACATCGACAAGGGAGTCACTGCTTCTTGCGATTCGGAAGGGCGCTCGATGCTGATTTCTCCGTCGGCTGTGGAGAAGGGTGGGGCTCGTATGGTGGTGATGGGCTCCCCCCCTGCCTGTGCTGGGCTAAGGCGGTGGTGGGAAGAAGAAGACGGCGGGCCGCAAGCCCCCACATCCTCCCGCTGCCATGCCGAGCCCTCCTTCAGTTCTAGCGGACACGCCAGCCTCGACCCGTCCGGTGGTAATGGTGTTGGCCTCCCTAGGGGGCCCTGCCCGTGGCCCTGGGATGGCCCCTTTCCCTCCCCTGTCGGACGCGCTCCGCACCGAGGCAAACAAGGCGGTGCCTATTGCCACGGCCAAGCGCTCAAAGGCGATGGTGGCATCGCCGGCGTCGTTGGAGCGGACCAGCTCGCGCCCGAAGGGCGCCAAGGGAAACCTCCCGGCCCTGCAACGTGCTCAACTCCTGGTGGCCCAGAAGAATATGGAGATTGAAGGTAACCCTCCTCCCCGCTTTACGATTCTCGATGATTATTCTGATGCGCACTTGGGGGGCATTTTAGAGGATAGTGGCGTTGATATGTTCGAGGTAGATGATGCACGCGAGCTCCTTTCCCTCATTCGTTCGAAGGAAATTGTGCAGGCCGCACTCGCCCAGGCGGCGGCGGCTCGTGCGCTGCAAGATGCTGAGGAAGCAGGGGCTTCCCAGCCTGCTCTTTTACGGCCCGTCTCGGCGGACAGAGCAGCAGGGGCTGTGTCGTCCCCCCAGCCCGTGGGAAAGTTAAGACACGGCGTGTGGCCAAAGCGGTTACTACCCGCGGTATCCGCCTACGTAATCGAATTATTTGATGCGGTTCATCTTTTGGAATATTCGTGGTTTCGGCCACGCTGGGAGGCGGACCCAGCTGAAAGAGTTTATGAGAGCGGAAGCAATAGATGTGGTTGGCTTGCAGGCAACAATCAAGGCAGATTTTACCCATAGAGATTTGCGTGCTGTCGACCCGCTTGAACGTTTCTCATGGCATTGGGTGCCTGCGGAGGGTCATTCAGGCGGCTTACTGCCGGGCATTAGCCTTGACTGTTGCGAAGTGGTGGCATGGGATGCTGGCAGGTTCTTTCTGTCGGCTCACGTGCGCCATCGCGCGACTCTTCGCGAGTGGGAGGTCATAGTGGTCTACGGGCCGGCCGACCACTCGCGCTCCCAAGAGTTCCTGATAGAACTTCAGCACAAAGTGACCACGTTGCGTGCGAGCAATAGGCCAACGCTTGTGGGGGGCAATTTCAATCTTATTCGCTCGGGAGCGGATAAGAACAACGGAATCATCAACTGGACAAGGGTGTCTCTATTTAGCAACACGATCGTGTCTATGGCACTTAGGGAAGTGGCTCGTGTAGGTGCGCGTTACACATGGACCAACAAACAGCTCACGCCGGTGCGGTCTGTGCTGGATAGGGTTTTCATGTCTGCTGAGTGGGAAATGCTCTTCCCTTTGTGCGCTTTGCATGCCGAAATAAGGATAGGGTCGGACCACATACCCTTAATCCTATCCTCAGGGGAGGACATGCTCAAACGCAGCCCACGTTTCTTCTTTGAAACAGCATGGTTTGAGTGCCAAGATTTTGACCAAATCTTCTTATCCAAGTGGGAGCTAAGTGTGTCCCGGATCGGCCACACGCGCGAGCCGATGGAGTTTTGGATTGGTGCAGGGGAAGCAATGCGCGCGGCTCTAAAAGGTTGGGAGGCCAGCCAGGGCCGTGAAGATAAGCTACTCCGAGTACAGCTGACAGCGGAGCTCGCTCGCATGGACTCGATCGCTGACACACAAGGCTTTTCGAAGCAGGACTGGGCACGGCGCTATGAGGTGGAAGCCCAGGTTGAGTCTCTCCTCAGGGCAGAGGAGGAGTACTGGCGTAGACGCGGTGGTCTAAAGTGGACGCTCAAGGGTGATGCGAACACTAAATACTTCCAGGCCTACGCTAACGGTCGTCGTCGGAAGTGTGCCATCCTTAGGCTGCAATCCGAGCAGGGGCTTCTATTGCGTCAACAGGACATTGTGCATCATATATATGACTTCTACATCCAGCTGATGGGCTCTAGGGAGGAGTCTCGCGGTCGGCTACGGGTAGATGTGTGGAACCCCGCATTGCGGGTCTCGGACGAAGAGAACGAGGGTCTGGGGCTGGCCTTCCTCCCCGAGGAGATCGATGCGGCGGCCTTAGGGATGAAATCTGACACTGCGCCAGGCCCAGATGGGTGGCCAGTGGCAATGTTCAAACGCTTTTGGTGAGTCCTTAAGGGGCCAATTTTCGATGTTTGCAATGGTTTTATGCGCGGTAGTGTAGATATTTCTCGCCTTAATTTTGGGGTCCTCTCCCTGATCCCCAAAGTGCCGGGTGCTGACAATATTCGTCTCTTTCGCCCCATTGCGCTTATTAATGTTCCGTTTAAAATCTGTTCAAAGGCATGTTCCACTCGCTTGTCTCCTATTGCTCATCGTATTATTAGTAGGAACCAGACGGCCTTTATTCGTGGTCGTAACATTCTGGAAGGACCGCTAGTCCTCTAGGAGGTTGTGCACTCACTGAAAACAACGCGACAAATAGCTATCCTTCTGAAACTAGACTTTGAGAAGGCCTATGATCGAGTGAACTGGGAGTTCCTCCGTCAAATCCTACGGGATAGAGGCTTCTCGGCGGTTTGGGTCCACCGCTTGATGCAACTGGTCTCGGGGGGCCAAACGGCGATTGCCGTCAATGGAGAAGTAGGGAACTTCTTTCGCAACAAACGGGGGCTGCGTCAAGGGGACCCGGCCTCGCCGTTGTTGTTTAACTTTGTGGCAGATGCTCTCGGAGCCATGCTAGACAAAGCTCGCACCGCTGGCCATATCAAGGGAGTGGTGGAGCACTTGATCCCAGGGGGGTTTCACACCTACAATACGCAGATGACACGCTGCTGCTATTTGAACCGGATCAGCATAGTATTGCAACGGTCAAGACTATCCTACTTTGCTTTGAACTTATGTCAGGTCTCAAAATCAACTTCCACAAATGTGAAGTTATTTCCATAGGGATGGATGCGGCCGAAAGCCTCAGAGTAGCCAATTTGCTAAATTGCAAACTTGGAAAACTACCTTTTACGTATCTAGGTCTCCCTATTGCCGAGAAGAAATGCTCGATCTCCGATTGAGAACCTCTGTGTACAAAGGTGGCGGGCAGGGTTTGCCCGTGGAGGGGTCGCTTCATGTCTTCAGGGGCAAGACTGATCCTAACTAACTCTAGTCTATCGTCTCTACCAATGTTTGCTATGGGCCTCTTCATGTTGGCTGATGGAGTGCACACCAAGATGGACACTCCGCGGTCTCGTTTCTTTTGGGAGGGAGCGGGCCTGAAACGAAAATACCACATGGTGAAATGGCAGGCAGTATGTAGACCTAAGGCTCAGGGGGGCCTCGGGATCATCAACTCTAAACTGATGAACATTGCACTCATGTGTAAATGGATCTGGAAGCTGTCCGGGGGGGGGGGGGGGG
>LR738714.1:608301081-608311280 GCA_902687465.1 Secale cereale | reverse complement strand
ACGGGCAAAATATTTCCCAAATGGGAATTTTTTTGAGGCTCTACCTCGAGGATCCCCTTTCTGGAATTCCATCCAATCCCTCAAACCGTTCTTTGCCAGGGGTGCAAAGTTCTCGGTTAATAATGGTCGATTGACTCGTTTTTGGCATGATGTGTGGATCTGCCAACAACCCCTTTGGTCGGAGTTTAGCCAACTCTATGCCATCGCGGTGGAACCGAATCAACTTGTTTCCTCCGCCCTAAGCACCTCTCCTCCCGCCATCTACTTTAGGCGGGAGCTTTCAGAACCTGAATTGGCGGATTGGGACCGCCTTCGGGCTTTGATTTCAGAGGTCATTTTAACTCCCGCCGAGGACACGGTGTCTTGGACCCTCTCGGCTTCTGGCAAATTCACAGTCAAATCTATGTATCGGACGCTTACACGAGGGGCTGGACCCTCGGCCGCCACGGGTCTTTGGAAGGCTCGGATTCCTCTCAAAGTTAAAGTCTTTCTATGGCAACTTTGTCAAGATCGTCTCCCCACTTCAATCAACATCGCCAAGCGCAATGGTCCGGCTTCAGGGCCGTGTGCGCTATGTGCGGCTCCGGAAGACGTCGACCACGTTTTTTTCCGCTGCCCTTTGGCGCATTTGCCTGGAGCGCGGTTCGCGAAGCCGCAGGCGTGGATTGGGATCCATGCTCACGTGTCGCGCTTGTTAACTTGTTGTCTTTGGTTCAGGGACCGGCGCGTCGTGTCATGTGGACATGCGCGACGGCTATTTTGTGGGCTCTGTGGCAGATTCGCAACAAGTTTTCTATTGAGGGTGTTTTCCCCTCCCACCCGGCTGATATTCTCTTCAAATGTATCGTGTTCTTGCAGCTGCGGGCACCGCTGGGAAGACTCCAGGACTCTGATCTTCATCGCCAAGCTCTCGCGCGTCTTCAAGCGGTCTACGCGTCTTCCCGAGCACCGTCGCCCGCCTCCGATGCTCCATAGGGATGGATGGCGTCTTTTGGTTGTGTCATTGTCGAGCCTGCGCGCTCGTTTCTTGGCTGTCTAGCCATGTATTGCACTTATGCTCCGGACGATCCTTTTGGTGTAGTGCGTTGGTCCCAAAACTTATTTGTGTTCGAGATCTCGATGGTCTGTTCTATACGCTGCCTGTGTGGGCTTTATTAATTTAAAGCCAGACGTCCCTGACGTCTATGTTCAAAAAAAAAATCTATGAACGAAAAAAAAGATCGTGTGGGGGACAAGAACGAAAAAAAAAGGATCGCGGGGTAACAGGATCGTATGTGCGTATCGCTAACTGCCAGTCGGCGGGAAAATAGTTTTTCCCGATGTTATATGCACACTAAAAAGAAACCGAGGGAGCAACATCTCACACGCGCAGACCAACGTTGTTGCCGACTAGCAGCTGAAAAAATCAAGCGGCGCACACGTAGTTTCACCACGACCGATCCTGCGTTCTCGTCAATTGATCCGCACAGGGAAGCCTCGCCGGCTCATCGTTCATCGTTCGGCGCTCGTCCGTGCACGAACGCAGCGCAGGACGCCGGAGCCGCCACCTGTGCCGCGTGCATCACGGTCAACCACAACAACTAAACTTCACAGGCACGAGCCTCGTGCGGATGTCCCCATGCCTTCCTCCGATCCGTCTCACCCCGCAGCACGTGGCGGCTCCCCAACTCCGTCCGGCCACGGTCGCTGTGCGCGCAGGCCCTAAGTCTGACGGGCAGACGACGCCGGCCCGGCGGGGGTCGGGGCCGGAGCGACGTCGGCGATCGAGGGGCGGAGGGGGCACTCCGTCCACCGTCTTTATGTGGCGCGTACCACCGCCATCAATCCCTTCATTTACGCTCCGCTGCGCTCGGTCGCTGGGGTGTATTCACCCATCCGGAGCACTGCCGCCGGTCTAGCGCGCGCAAGTGCATGCAGCCGCCACGAGCACCCCCCAGTGTTCAGTCAGTCAGTTCGTAGCCTTGACCCTTATCTTTATTACTCCCTCCATTTTTATATACAAGGCCACAAACTCAAATTACAGGTACCAATGTAAAATTTAATGTCTGCTTTGCTAGTCAGCTTTTCTTTTCGTTTACTGAGATCATTAATACCACACATGCATGCAAGAACTCTCAGTGGAGGAAGTAGCGGATTGTCATTATGACTACATGCATGCAACTATTAAAGAGGTTGCTAGTACGAGAAAGTATCATTAATTTTGCCTCGATTACTGTTGGTGGCCTTGTATAGATGCAAAACGTATATTCCATAGTGGCCTTGTATATAAAAATGGAGGGAGTACGTCCGTCCGTCGCCGTAGACTAATCCGATGAGCGAATCAATCCTTCAACGACAGACACCAATCACCGTGCTAATAATAAGTCCTTTCAAGACACCAAATCACCGTGCTGGGTGCTTCACTATATACGGACCTGCATAAATTTACACTCCCTGTGCGAGAGAAGACCGATGATCATCAAGCAGATAACCAGTCTCTTTCACATAAGTGGTGAGCCTCAAATATAGCACACGTTCTCTCATTTTTGTTTTCAGTTGTGACGTGTTGGGGATGTCATGTTAGTAGTAACTACTCCGTCCGTGGTGTCTAGTCAAGCTGCTAGGGCGAGGGGACAGGGGATGGGCGACTGGGAAATGGTAAAACCACTGACTTGGCTGTCTCCTCAACGTGGCGCCGCACCTGTGCGCATCCGGAGCTCAACCTCGAAATGTCCGATTTTGTGATGGCTACACAGGTGAGCGTCGCCATGATCGTGACCAATCTTACAACTCCTACATATGTGGCCTTCTTTAGTGTACACATGTACGCACCTTCCATTATTCCTGGGCGGCGACAAGGACACAAGACCAAGGTGTCAAAGAAGGCAACTGCTGTTGCTGAGCTCTAAATAAACCATATCTATATCATGATGCCACCAATTTCCTGCTAAAAATAACTAGTCGACCGAGAGCAGCAGGAGCACGTACTCCACTGATCTTGTTTTTCTTTCAAGTGTAAGATGCCAATATATATATATTCATCATCAGCTGCAGACTAGCGGTGGTGGGAGTAATCCAGCTTTGCAGCCGCAGCAAGCTAGGGAGGGAGATTACTCCCATGATAAATACGTCCATCCACCGGGAGCTCAGCTCGTCCAAATGAATTCAATTCATTTGACGCGCACAGGATATGAAACATTTAAGGGAAATAATGAAGGCGCGCCAGCAATGAATCGGAGTAAATGGGAACCTGAATTTGCTGTAGTAGGTGTACTGCACTCCCTCCACTCGCACAGGGCACATCACGATCAACCAGCCAGCGATTCATTAATTAATCGTTTTTAGCATGGTAGCAAAATGGTTCTCCGTGTTCCAAATGCAATCTTCAAATCAAGAGTAGTAGTACTGTATTTCTTCTGTTTAACACTGCCACTAGTATTATTATTTTCCCGCAAAAAATAACTATTATTATTAGTATTATTTTGGTTCATAGATGAAAAGTTGATCCGAATAATCCAATGTTCAAGAAGTGGTGGTGCTCGGCTACTCATGCGGAGTACCATCTCTTTTTTCGTCAACTGAGTGATCTAGTCCTGCCGTACTAGGAGTGGCAACTATTCAAGCGAGTGGAAAGTCAATGCACATCACGTCCCGTGAGTGTGCGCTTCACGTCATGATAGTAGTTCGAGTTGCTAATCCAGCACGCCTCCTGATGGGGAGCAAAGCAATATTCATGGAGCACATTTTTCTTTTAACATCCAAGTAGCAGTGCTCCTATAGTCCTATTAATAACCTAACCGAATTAACGTCCGGGTATAAATATAGTAGATAATTAAGCCAGGTGGGTAGTCAAGTCAATGGTCGTAGCGCTCCACAGCTGACTTGATGGAACCAATTGACAATCCGGCAAGGCGATTATGTTAATGGCGGCATTACGCCCCGAGATCATAGTAGAATCTCAGGTTTACAAGCACACCAAGCATGGATCTACGGGTGCATGCATGGAGAAGTGATCATGCGTCGATCCATGGAAATGGCAACGTACTACTGCTAGTAGTGCAGGTCTGCGTTGCTCCGCTGGCTGGCAGGTGATGTGAGAGAGGAGGAGGAGGAGAGGCATAGAAGGAAGTGGTGAGTTCGATCTTTCTGTTCCGGATCCCGATGCCATTTGGGACACAGCGACAATTTAATGTCGTCTCGTTCCTTTCCAGGTTTCCGGCCTCGGATCTCTCGTCTGATCCCGGTGCAGCATGATCGACCCATCACCGGTCGTCGTACTCAAGGCCAATCAGAAATCCAAGGGGATGCTAGATTATGGTTGTACTACACGCGCGGTTAAAGAAAATAATCATAAACTCATGAACTCTCTTCGTTTCAGTCAACACTTACACATAAATTATTTTTTGTTTAATACTAGTAACTGTGGAGAGCAGAGAGGAGCACAGTGCTGTGGACGGAGAACGGGGAAGGAAAAGTCAACAGAGCAGGCCCGACCCGACCCGCTACGCCGTGCTGCCACATAAATGGCTCCAGCTGTGCCCGCCCTCGCCCTCGGCCGAGGGAGAGCGAGCGAGCGAGCGAGCAACAGTAGGGCAACGGAGGGCGCGGGGCAGAGGCCTCGAAGGGCGGCGGGCCCCCCTTTCAATACTCTGGCCCTTAATTCGCATCGGTTATCGCTCCTACTTCTCCTACTAACTCCGCTCTGTACCGGCACTGTACCGTGCCATACCATACGAGTACGACAGTGAGGGGTAGAGGAGCTGTAGAGAGAGAGAGGGGGGGGGAAGACGTAACGCGAATCCAACGAGGCCATAGATCGCTCCGTCCGTTTGCTCGCCCGCCATGCCCATGCGTGCGTTTATAGTTGGAGAGAGAGAGAGGAGAGAGGGGGGGAGGGTGCGGGAGTTAAGGAAGGCGGGCAGGCGCAGCAATGGGGGATGCCTCCTGATTGCTGACTCCGAGAACTCCAGCGAGGCGGGGAAAGCTCCTCTCTCTTCTCCAACTAGCTCCCTCTCCTCCCCCCCTTCCTCCTGAGCTGGATGCATGCTTACTTACTGCTTCTGCTTCGCCAGGACCAGAGAGGTTACTGCTTCGTACCGCGCCCCCGCTGGCTGGCTGGCTGCATCTCTATGCCCTGCCCTGCCCTGCCCTGCTGCCGCTTCTTCTTTCTTCCTCTCGCGTCTAGCTAGTGGCCACGCAGAGCTTGGCATAGCGGGCGCGACGCGAGGGCACCCGTCTATATAGCACGACGCGCCGCCTCGTACTGCTACCACTAGACCTCGATCGTAGTAGCACCGCCCGCTTACTCCTGCAAGTCGCCGGCCGGGCTGGGATTGCGCGCGCTCCAAGCAAACGACGTGACCGATCGAGGAGGCAGGCGCGCGCCGGGAAGATACCCGGGGGCCATGGACTTCGGCGACGACATCGCCCCGGGCTCCGACGCCCACCGCCGCAAGAAGCGCTACCACCGCCACACCCCGCGCCAGATTCAGCAGCTCGAGGCGTACGTTCCCTTCCCCTGCTGAACTCAATTGATTTCTCCATCTTCTTCTCCTGCTCATCTTCTCTTCTGTGTCGTGTGTAGGATGTTCAAGGAGTGCCCGCACCCGGACGAGAACCAGCGGATGCACCTCAGCCGGGAGCTCGGGCTGGAGCCGAGGCAGATCAAGTTCTGGTTCCAGAACCGCCGGACTCAGATGAAGGTACGTGCGTGCCCTCCTCCTCCTCCTCGTCCTCTCCCATCATCCATGTCTGAGAGCCATCTTTTTCACCTTCCTTCTTTCGGAACGATTCGAATCTTGATTCCTCATCGTGTTTTGCTGAGTGAGACGGCCGGCCGCCATTAAATCAAATTAATCAATTCCATCTATGCCGCTTCTAATTTTGGCTTGGCGGCGGCGATGACGCGATCGCAGGCGCAGCACGAGCGCGCCGACAACTGCTTCCTCCGCGCGGAGAACGACAAGATCCGCTGCGAGAACATCGCCATGCGCGAGGCGCTCAAGAACGTCATCTGCCCCACCTGCGGCGGCCCGCACTCCGGCGCCGACGACTACTTCGACGAGCACAAGCTCCGCATGGAGAACGCCCACCTCAAGGAAGAGGCAAGCATGCATAGCACGCCGCCTCCCGCATTTGCTTTGCTCCGCCGCGATTTGCGCTGACACCACGATCGGCATGGTGGTTTTGGTTGGGTGCAGCTTGATCGGGTGTCCAGCCTCACGTCCAAGTACCTGGGGCGGCCCATCACGCAGCTCCCGTCGATGCAGCCGCTTTCCATGTCGTCGCTGGAGCTGTCCGTCGGCGGGCTCGGCAGCCCGGTGGCGCTCGGCCCGGCGCTGGACCTGGACCCGCTGGGCGGGAGCTCCCCGTTCCAGCTCCCGGCGCCCGTGTCGGACATGGAGCGGCCGATGATGGCTGAGATGGCGACGCGGGCAATGGACGAGTTCATCAGGATGGCGCAGGCCGGCGAGCAGCTCTGGGTCAAGGCGGCAGGCGGCCGGGAGGTGCTCAACGTCGACACGTACGACAGCATCTTCGCCAAGCCCGGGAGCAGCTCGTTCCGCGGGCCCGACGTGCAGGTCGAGGGCTCCCGCGACTCGTGCCTCGTGCTCACCACCGCCATCGGCCTCGTCGACACGTTCATGGACTCGGTGAGGTTTCGTTGCATTTTGACATCCATTGATCGGTGGAATCGTTTGCGTGACGTGCACTGGCCATTGTTGTGTGTGACTGCAGAACAAGTGGACGGAGTTCTTCCCGACCATCGTGACCAGGGCGCGCACGATTGACGTTCTCGTGAACGGCATGGCTGGCCGGAGCGAGTCTTTAGTACTGGTAAGACTAGACCACCTCTCCGGGTGGATCGCTTCTTTAATTTAGGCATGTCATTAGGCGCACATGGACGAACATTTTAATTTTTTTACCGGTGTGCCGCCCAGATGTACGAGGAGCTGCACGTGATGTCGCCGGTCGTCCCGACGCGCGAGTTTTGCTTCCTCCGCTACTGCCGGCAGATCGAGCAGGGCCTGTGGGCGATCGCCGACGTCTCGGTCGACTTGCAGCGGGACGCACGCTACGGCGCACCGCCGGCCCGCTCGCGCCGGCTCCCCTCCGGCTGCCTCATCGCCGATATGTCCAATGGCTACTCCAAGGTACGCACGTCGCCGGCGTCGGCTTAGTTCACCATCATGTACTTTGCCGCAGTGCGATCGGGTGTGCCATGACTCATGACGCGTGTGGAATTGATCGTTTTGTCAGGTGACCTGGGTTGAACACATGGAGACGGAAGACAAGACCCCCGTTAACCAGCTCTACCGCGACCTCGTCCTGAGCGGCGCCGCGTTCGGGGCGCACCGATGGCTGGCGGCGCTGCAGAGGGCGTGCGAGCGGCACGCGTGCCTTGTGACGCCGCCGCACAGGGACATCGCCGGGGTGACGTTGGAGGGCAAGAGGAGCATGATGAGGCTGTCTCAGCGGATGGTGGGTAGCTTCTGTGCCAGTCTCAGCGCGTCGCAGCAGCACCGGTGGACGACGCTGTCGGGGCCGGGCGCGGGCGTGGACGACGCGGCGGGCGTGCGCGTCATGGTGCACCGCAGCACGGATCCCGGGCAGCCCGGCGGCGTTGTGCTCAGCGCCGCCACCTCCATCTGGCTCCCCGTGTCATGCGACCGGGTGTTCGCCTTCGTCCGCGACGAGAACACGCGCTCCCAGTGGGACGTGCTCTCGCACGGCAACCCGGTGCAGGAGGTGTCCCGCATCCCCAACGGCTCGCACCCGGGCAACTCCATCTCCTTGCTCAGAGTAAGCATCGCCTAGCTCGTAACTTTGCCAATGGCAGACGTACGTGGGTTCGAACTTCATCAAACTATCAAAGAACTCTGATGGATGCCGTGTTGACTAACGAGGTGTTCGACGTAATGCAGGGCCTGAACGCGAGCCAGAACAGCATGCTGATCCTGCAGGAGAGCTGCGCGGACGCGTCGGGGTCGCTGGTAGTGTACGCGCCGATCGACCTCCCGGCGGCGAACGTGGTGATGAGCGGCGAGGACCCGTCGGCGATCCCGCTGCTGCCGTCGGGCTTCACCATCCTGCCCGACGGCCGCGCGTCCAGCAGCGCGGGGTCGGTGGTGACGGTGGCGTTCCAGATCCTGGTGAGCAGCCTGCCGTCGTCGCGGCTGAACGCGGAGTCGGTGGCCACGGTCAACAGCCTCATCGGCACCACTGTGGAGCAAATCAAGGCGGCCCTGAACTGCGGCAGCAGCCATTGATGAGGGCCGCTAGCTCCGCCTGCCCTCCGTCAGCGGGAGCGAGTAAGAGCTCCTCCCCCCATTGATTCCCATTCAAGGCGAACCGGGGTTTTGGTTGGTTGGAGCCCTTGAATGCCTCGCGCATTCATGGAGATGGAGGGGCGCGCCGTGGTGGTGGTGGTGGTGGTGTCGCTCTGCTGGGGTTCATCCTCTGGCGCCGCCGCTGTCACGGCGCCGTCCGGTCGCTGGATCGGCGCCCGCTCGTCCACGTCGTCGTCGTCTTCTTCTTCCACGTTTGGTTAGGTATCTAGTCTAGTTTCCATGACGATCTCTTGGTTTGCAGGGTTACTTACGTTTGGAGTTTGCATTGCATGCATGCATGCACGCATGCACGTCTCAAAGTTGGAGGCTTTGCATGAGCCCGAAGGAGTCAAGAACGCACCATGCTTGTCCCGTTCCTCTCGCCGCGGCCACGTCCTATCATCTTTTCTTCTCAGTGTTTTCTTCCTCTCCCCCTTTTGATCCTCCTCCATGCACGCCATGGAGTCCATGGTGTAGTGTAGCCGCAGCAGAGGATGAATGGTTCGGGTATTGACTTCTGTCCATCAATGTAAAAGCCTCCCATCAATTAATGAACATTCAGATTTTCCTTTGCCCAAGATAGTAGCATCCAAAAGTCTCTTCTGATAGTACAACGTGTATAAAGCTGGCGCTGTGGAGTCGATCTCTTTCGCCCATCATTGCCAATGTGACCTGCTCGCTGCATTTGCTCCTCCTGACGATTCCTGTGATGTGTTGTACAGTGGTGGTAGTTACTCGTTTCTGTCCGACTATGAGATCGATGAGAGCGAGTGAGACGGACGTACTACGTACGCTTGTGGTGGTGTTCGGACTTGAAGGAGCGCCCGCAGAGCGCAGGCTGGAGCAATGGTGTGGGGCTGGTGGCCAACGCGTCGCAGCGTTTGCATCTGCATGGCCATGGCACCCCTTCAATTTGCCCTATTAATATGGGTCGTTGGGTCGAGCTGGAGCTGCTGCGTTGAGTTGCCGTGCATTGATGCGTACGCCACCCCTGGCCAGAAGCAAATGCCGCTGGGAGAGCCGGCCAGCTCGATCAATCTTCAATTCCGTCGATGCATCGTGCATGCATGGTCGTTGCTGCATCGGTGCCGTGATGTTTCCTGCATGCCACGGCATTTCTCAGAGGGAAAATAGTTTGGCCAACAGGATCAGGGCTAGTAATTCCATGCAAATCCTTCTCGTCCTTGCGTTTAGTCTGTTGTGTGGCTGCGTGTGTAGCACGTGTTGCTTCGGGGGTGCTTTTGGTGCCATGATGTAGTACGACGGCATTGAATTTGGGGAGGGGCCATCAAGGCGCCATAGTGCTGCGACAGCGTGGAGCTCGTAATTGCCATTGCGCCATCTTCTCAGATAGTGAAATAATCGTAGGCAAGTCTTAAAAGTGCTGGGGATTGCAACCAATAATGCTAGACTTACGGAAAGAATTTACGGGTTGGTGATACGGACTGGATGTGGGCTCGTGCGAGTGGTTAGCGTCAACAGTTGCTCTGAAAAACATGCATCCTATTTTCACGTCAGTGTGCCACATCAGTCCGTAGGTTCCGTCGGTAGCAATTCGTCCGTAGATGTAGCATTACTGGGATTGCAACTGTTTAGTAGCAAACGTTCAGCCAGGCCGCCCGATCACTGAACGGTTGTGAAAAAAAAACAAGACAGGCTCCTTAAACGGACGCCCGGTCTGACAGACACTCCTCATATCCAATCTAAATATAGGCACTAATAGAAAACAAACCATTTATCCCTGTTTCAAAGGGCCTATAGCCCCGATTCTGGAACAGCGACAAAAGGGTCGGGACTAAAACCCAAAACCTTTAGTCCCGGTTCGCTTACGAACCGTGACAGAAGGGGATCCACGTATCCGCTGCGGGGGGGGGGGGGGGGGGGGGGGGG
>LR738714.1:608230596-608301011 GCA_902687465.1 Secale cereale | reverse complement strand
GGGGCGAGGCAGGAGGACCTTTAGTCCCGGTTGGTAACATCAACCGGGACCAAAAGGCGGCCATGCGTCAGCAGTACGCAGGCACTATTTTTTTAAGGGGGAGGGGTTAGGGGTTTTGGAGGGTTAATTTAGGGGTTTCATATTGTGTTAGCTAGCTAATAGAGAAGAGAGAAGTGACCTCTCGCTTTCTCCATGCTTGGTCGACGCTAACTACTATAGGTATAGAGAGAACTCGACACGTTAGTTAGTAAGCAAATGAAAGAACCATTAATTACACAAGATCGTCAGGAACATATACAGAGAGATAAGTGACATCTTTTTCTCCGAGATTGGTTGAACAACAAGTTTTCGAATACATCTCTTACAATCCCTATCATCTAAAATCCATTACAACTTCCACATGGCATTCTCCGTGTTTATGTATGACGTGGTCAAGAAAGAATCCCGTCAATTTCTCTTGAATTGTTCGGATGTAATCATTTGGTAGGAGTTCATCCCACATCTGCCACAACTAATTTAAAGAAGGGGGTCAATACATATATATGAATGAAACTCAACACAATTGATGGTGAATATTATTGTTTGTGTACTTTAAATTGTTCGTCAGAGTAGCCCCGCTGATCAGAGATCGAGTTGTAGATGAACTCGCAAACGTATTATCCACATAAATTATTCCCGCCTTCGTGTCACAACCACTTTACAAGATATAGATTTCAATCAAACTGATAATCAAACATGATAAATGGTATTGATGAAACTAGAAACAATGAGAGATGCGCGGAACTAGCTAGTACTACTTACTTTGGGGTGGGTAAGGCCCTGTTTGGTTCATAAGTCCTAGGACTTTTCCTAGTCCCAACTAAAAAGTCCCTAGTCCCTGAAAAGTCCCTCCCTGTTTGTTTCCAGGGACTAAAAGTGCCTAGTCCCTCCCTAGAGGTTATTAAATGACATGTAAAAGACCATGTTACCCCTATTAAACAACAACATGGGGCGACGGTGCAATGGGTGCAGGGAGGGGCATTGTTGGAAAAGTACCAAAAAATCCCCAAAAAGACTCTCCTTGAGAGTCTTCTTCATTTAGTCCCAAAAAGCAACTTTTAGTCCCTAGTAGTCCCTCCCGTTTGATTAAAAAGTCTCTAGGAGAGACTTTTTCTAGTCCCTACACCAAAAAGTCCCTGGAAACAAACACCCCTAAATCGCAACTCCCTCTGCAGACCCGAGACAATTCCGGTGAAATCTTTCCAAACCCTACCAGGCAAAGGAAATGCTTACTTGATATCAGCAAATGAACGAAAGTTGCCGCTATGGTGCGATAATGATCGATTGAACTTACCTCTGGAGCATTGCAGTCATGTCCGCATAAACCTGAGGATCTTTACGTCTCGAGTCTAAGGGGAAGTTTGTTTCCAGGGACTAGAAAAAGTCCCTCTTAGGGACTTTTTAACCAAACAGGAGGGACTACTAGGGACTAAAAGTTGCTTTTTGGGACTAAATGAAGAAGACTCTCAAGGAGAGTCTTTTTTGGGTCTTTTTGGGACTTTTCCAACAATGCCCCTCCCTTCACCCATTGCCTCGCTGCCCCATGGTGTTATTTAATAGGGGTAATATGGTCTTTTATATGTCATTTAATAACCTCTAGGAAGGGACTAGAGACTTTTTAGTCCCTGGAAACAAACAGGGAGGGACTTTTTAGGGACTAGGGACTTTTTAATTGGGACTAGAAAAAGTCCTAAGACTAATGAACCAAACAGGGCCTAAGACAGTTACTATTCCCCGGTCAAGCTGAATCTCTAGCAGAATAAAGTGGAAGCTGCGCACGCATAACTCATCAATTACATTACTATAACCTCGAGTAAGCGAAACAAAGTATTTTAGCTTTTTTTGATGTCGAAGTAACGATTGTAGCAAGTTGTACTCAGTATCGCTGACTCTACTTTGAACCGACCATTCATTTTATGGCATTTGGGGTTAATGAACCCAATGTCATAGATTTGTCTTTTTTTTGCATTCGATGATCTTCAATCTGCAAAATATACTGAGGATAATTATATATACATGCAATGAAAGAGCTGAGCTATAGAGATTTATAATTACAGAAGTAATACTCATAGACAGTAGCAACTCATGAGTTGTTTGTCGAGGGCGTCTTGATTGAATAACTGAAATAACTCAACAAATTCAATAGGCAGCACGTCGGTTCCAATGAGGCCGTGCTCATCTTTAACTTTCACCATCAAACTATCCTTCCAGACTTGGTGCGGGTATCCATGTACCATTCATGCAATTTTTGCAGCATCGTTGTTAGAGGAGGAGGATCAGGTTTGACGAGAGCCTTCCCGTACTCGTATTTGAAGATTTCTACCACCTCTAATGTTTCAAACTCTACATCATTGCTCAGGTAATCACCAGCATTGGTACCGGGCACCATCCCCGGATGATTAGCGACGATATCGCTAGACACCTAGAGCGGGGGGCACGATTGGTTCGCCTGTTCGCCGAGCTGGGGAATTGTTTTCCCACTTCTTCGTTTTGCTAATCTTGCATCACTGGAAGTACTTCCCGACCGCCGCGCATCTTCATATGATTTTTTAATTGTGCGAACATAGTTGGAATCCGGCGGAGGCGGTGGTGGTCGCTTCAAGGCATCCAGAGTGCGCTTCCCCTTCACCGGATCTACCATTTTCTTCGGAGGTGGAGATTTCCGTGCAAAATGCTCCCTCACTTCGGCAACACTGATGTCCGTGTTTTCCTCCTCGGTCATTTCATATGGTAACTTTTACGGAGCCTTGAGGCTTGGACCGTATCTGAATTTCTTCCCGCCTTTGCTTGTACTGCTAGCCGCCGGAGCGCCGACGTCTCTCTTCCGCTGTTCCTGACGCGGAAAAGTCCGCTGACATGTTGGACGAGGCGGAGGAGGAGGTGGAGTGCTCCGACGCGCCGGAGGAGGCGGAGTGCTCCGATGCGCCGAAGGAGCCGAAGGAGGAGGTAGAGTGCCCTCACACGTAGAAGGAGGAGGAAGAGGCGGAGTGCCCTGATCTCTCGCCGGAGGAGGAGGAGAAGGAGGCGAAGTGCCCTGATCACTCAACGGAGGAGGAGGAGGAGGTGAAGGAAATATGCCCTAGAGGCAATAATAAAGATGTTATTTGTATTTCCTTATATCATGATAAATGTCTTTTATTCATGCTAGAATTGTATTAACCGGAAACTTGATACATGTGTGAATACATAGACAAAATAGTATGTCCCTAGTATGCCTCTACTAGACTAGCTCATTGATCAAAGATGGCTATGTTTCCTAGCCATAGACATGAGTTGTCATTTGATCAACGGGATCACATCATTAGGAGAATGATGTGATGGACTAGACCCATCCGTTAGCATAGCACTATGATCGTTTAGTTTTACTGCTATTGCTTTCTTCATGACTTATACATGTTCCTGTGACTATGAGATTATGCAACTCCCGAATACCGTAGGAACACCTTGTGTGCTATCAAACGTCACAACGTAACTAGGTGATCATAAAGATGCTCTACAGGTGTCTCCGAAAGTATTCGTGGTGTTGGCATAGATCAAGACTAGGATTTGTCACTCCGAGTGTCGGAGAGGTATCTCTGGGCCCTCTCGGTAAGACACATCATAATAAGCCTTGCAAGCAAAAGGACTAATGAGTTAGTCACGAGATGATGTATTACGGAACGAGTAAAGAGACTTGCCGGTAACGAGATTGAACTAGGTATAGAGATACCGACGATCGAATCTCGGGCAAGTAACTGAAGGAAATATGCCCTAGAGGCAATAATAAAGTTATTATTTATTTCCTTATATCATGATAAATGTTTATTATTCATGCTAGAATTGTATTAACCAGAAACTTAATACATGTGTGAATACATAGACAAAACAGTAAGTCCCTAGTATGCCTCTACTAGACTAGCTCATTGATCAAAGATGGTTATGTTTCCTAGCCATAGACATGAGTTGTCATTTGATCAACGGGATCACATCATTAGGAGAATGATGTGATGGACAAGACCCATCCGTTAGCATAGCACTATGATCATTTAGTTTAACTGCTATTGCTTTCTTCATGACTTATACATGTTCCTATGACTATGAGATTATGCAACTCCCGAATACCGTAGGAACACCTTGTGTGCTATCAAACGTCACAACGTAACTGGGTGATCATAAAGATGCTCTACAGGTGTCTCCGAAAGTATTCGTGGTGTTGGCATAGATCAAGATTAGGATTTGTCACTCCGAGTGTCGGAGAGGTATCTCTGGGCCCTCTCGGTAACACACATCATAATAAGCCTTGCAAGCAAAAGACTAATGAGTTAGTCATGAGATGATGTGTTACGGAACGAGTAAAGAGACTTGCCGGTAACGAGATTGAACTAGGTATAGTGATACCGACGATCGAATCTCGGGCAAGTAACATACCGTTTGACAAAAGGAACAACGTATGTTGTTATGCGGTTCGACCGATAAAGATCTTCGTAGAATATGTAGGAGCCAATATGGGCATCCAGGTTCCGCTATTGGTTATTGACCAGAGAGATGTCTCGGTCATGTCTACATAGTTCTCGAACCCGTAGGGTCCGCACGCTTAAACGTTCGTTGACGATATAGTATTTAATGAGTTATGTATGTTGGTGACCGAATGTTATTCGGAGTCCAGGATGTGATCACGGACATGACGAGGAACTCCGGAATGGTCCGGAGATAAAGATTAATATATGAGATAATAGTGTTTGACCTCCGGAAGGGTTCCGGAATTCACCGGAAGAGGTTCCGGATGTTTCCCGAAGTGTTTGGGTACAAGAACACGTTATTTGGGCCAAAAGGGAAAGCACACAAGGTTTTTGGAAAGCGCAAAAGGAAGTTTTGCGGAGTCCAGGGGCCAGACGCCGGGAACCCTGGCGTCTAGCCCTGGAGTCCGAGAAGGACTCTTGCCTTACGGGTGAAACCGACTTTGTGAAGGCTTTTACTCCAAGTTTCGACCCCTAGGCTCAACATATAAATAGAGGGGTAGGGCTAGCACCCAAGACACATCAAGATACACCAAGCCGTGTGCCGGCTACCCCGACCCTCTAGTTTATCCTCCGTCTAGTTTCTGTAGTGCTTGGCGAAGCCCTGCAGAGATTGTTCTTCATCAACAACCGTCACCACGCCGTCGTGCTGCCGGAACTCATCTACTACTTCGCCCGTCTTGCTGGATCAAGAAGGCGAGGACGTCATCGAGCTGAACGTGTGCTGAACGCGGAGGTGCCGTACATTCGGTACTAGATCGGGACGGATCGTGAAGGTGCACGACTACATCAACCGCGTTGATAAACGCTTCCGCTTTCGGTCTACGAGGGTACGTAGACACACTCTCCCCTCTCGTTGCTATGCATCTAGTAGATAGATCTTGCGTGATCGTAGGAAAATTTTGAAAATACTACGTTCCCCAACAGTGGCATCATGAGCCAGGTCTATGCGTAGATGATATGCGTAGGTAAGAACGGTTCTTGCTAAGCCCGTAGCAGCCACGTAAAACTTGCAACAACAAAGTAGAGGACGTCTAATTTGTTTGTGCAGGGCATGTTGTGATGTGATATGGTCAAGACATGATGAGTTATACGGTTTTGTATGAGATGATCATGTTTTGTAATGTTATCGGCAACTGGCAGGAGCCATATGGTTGTCGCTTTGTTGTATGAAATGCAATCGCCATGTAATTGCTTTACTTTATCACTAAGCGGTAGCGATAGTCGTAGAAGCAAAGTTGGCGAGACGACAACGATGCTACGATGGAGATCAAGGTGTCGCGCCGGTGACGAAGGTGATCATGATGGTGCTTTGGAGATGGAGATCAAAAGCACAAGATGATGATGGCCATATCATGTCACATATTTTGATTGCATGTGATGTTTATCTTATTATGCTTCTTATTTTGCTTAGTTCGACGGTAGCATTATAAGATGATCCCTTACTAAATTTCAAGGTATAAGTGTTCTCCCTGAGTATGCACCGTTGCGAAAGTTCGTCGTGCCGAGACACCACGTGATGATCGGGTGTGATAAGCTCTACGTTCAAATACAACGGGTGTAAGCCAGTTTTGCACACGCAGAATACTCGGGTTAAACTTGACGAGCCTAGCATATGCAGATATGGCCTCGGAACACTGGAGACCGAAAGGTCGAGCGTGAATCATATAGTAGATATGATCAACATAAGATGTTCACCATTGAAACTACTCCATCTCACGTGATGATCGGACATGGTTTAGTTGATTTGGATCACGTGATCATTTAGATGACTAGAGGGATGTCTATCTAAGTGGGAGTTCTTAAGTAATATGATTAATTGAACTTTAATTTATCATGAACTTAGTCCTGGTAGTATTAGCATATCTATGTTGTAGATCAATAGCTCGCGATGTTCCTCCCCGTTTATTTTTCATATGTTCCTAGAGAAAACCAAGTTGAAAGATGTTAGTAGCAATGATGCGGAATTGTTCCGTGATCTGAGGATTATCCTCATTGCTGCACAGAGAAATATGTCCTTGATGCACCGCTAGGTGACAGACCTATTGCAGGAGCAGATGTAGACGTTATGAACGTTTTGACAAAAGCTCAGTATGATGACTACTTGATAGTTTAGTGCACCATGCTTTACGGCTTATAACCGGGATTTCAAAAACGTTTTGAACGCCACGGAGCATATGAGATGTTCCAAGAGTTGAAATTAGTATTTCATACTCATACCCGTGTCGAGAGGTATAAGACCTCTGACAGTACTTTGCCTACAAGATGGAGGAGAATAGCTCAACCAGTGAGCATGTGCTCAGATTGTCTGGGTACTGCAATTGCTTGAATCAAGTGGGAGTTAATCTTCCAGATAAGATAGTAATTGACAAAGTTCTCTAGTCACTATCACCAAGTTAGTAGAACTTCGTGATGAACTATAATATGCAAGGGATGACGAAAGTAATTCCCGAGCTCTTCGCGATGCTGAAATCGGCGAAGGTAGAAATCAAAAAGGAGCATCAAGTGTTGATGGTTAACAAGACCACTTGTTTCAAGTAAAGGGCAAAGGGATAGAAGGGGAACTTCAAGAAGAATGACAAGAAAGTTGTCACTCCCGTGAAGAAACCCAAATTTAAACTCAAGCCTGAAACAAGTGCTTCTACTGCAAAGGAAATGGTCACTGGAAGTGGAACTGCCCTAGATACTTGGCGGATAAGAAGGATGGCAAAGTGAACAAAGGTATATTTGATATACAGATTATTGATGTGTATTTTACGAGTGTTCATAGCAACCCCTCGGTATTTGATACTGGTTTAGTTGCTAAAGAGTAGTAACTCGAAATGGGATTTGCATAATGAACAGAAACTAGTTAAAGGATGAAGTGACGATGTGTATTGGAAGTAGTTCCAAGATTGATATGATCATCATCGCACACTCCCTATACTTTCGGGATTAGTGTTAAACCTAAATAAGTGTTATTTGGTGTTTGTGTTGAACATGAATATGATTTGATCATGTTTATTGCAATACGATTATTCATGTAGGTTAGAGAATAATTGTTGTTCTGTTTACATGAATAAAACCTTCTATGGTCATACACCCAATGAAAATGGTTTGTTGGATCTCGATCGTGTGATACACATATTCATAATATTGAAGCCAAAAGATGCAAGGTTAATAATGATAGTGCAACTTATTTGTGGCACTGCCGTTTAGGTCATATTGGTGTAAAGCGCATGAAGAAACTCCATAGTGATGGACTTTTGGAATCACTTGATTATGAATCACTTGGTGCTTGCGAACCATGCCTCATGGGCAAGATGACTAAAACTCTGTTCTCCGGAACTATGGAGCGAGCAACATATTTGTTGGAGATCATACATACAGATGTATGTGGACCAATAAGTATTGAAGCTCGCGGCGGGTATCGTTATTTTCTGACCTTCACTGATGATTTGAGCAGATATGGGTATATCTACTTAATGAAACACAAGTCTGATACTTTTGAAAAGTTCAAAGAATTTCAGAGTGAAGTAAAGAATCATCGTAACAAGAAAATAAAGTTTCTACGATCTGATCGTGGAGGAAAATATTTGAGTTACGAGTTTGGTCTTCATTTGAAACAATGTGGAATAGTTTCACAACTCACGCCACCCGGAACACCACAGCATAATGGTGTATCCGAACGTCGTAACCGTACTTTATTGGATATGGTGCGATCTATGATGTCTCTTACCGATTTACCACTATCGTTTTGGGTCATGCATTAGAGACAGCTGCATTCACGTTAAATAAGGGCTTCATCTGAATCCGTTGAGACAACGCCTCAAGAACTGTGGTTTGGCAAGAAACCAAAGTTGTTGTTTCTTAAAATTTGGGACTGCGATGTTTATGTGAAAAAGTTTCAACATGATAAGCTCGAACCCAAACCGGAGAAGTAAATCTTCATAGGATACCCAAAAGAGACTGTTGGGTACACCTTCTATCACAGATCCGAAGGCAAAATATTCGTTGCTAAGAACGGATCCTTTCTTGAAAAGGAGTTTCTCTCGAAAGAAGTGAGTGGGAGGAAAATAGAACTTGATGAGGTAATTGTACCTTCTCCCATATTGGAAAGTAGTACATCACAGGAAATTGTTCCAGTGATTCCTACACCAATTAGTGAGGAAGTTGATGATAATGATCATGAAACTTCAGATCAAGTTTCTACTGAACGTCGTAGATCAACCAGAGTACGTTCCGCACCAGAGTGGTACGGCAACCCAGTTCTGGAAATCATGTTACTAGACCATGATGAGCCTACGAACTATGAGGAAGCGATGATGAGCCCAGATTCCGCAAAATGGCTTGAAGCCATGAAATCTGAGATGGGATCCATGTATGAGAACAAAGTGTGGACTTTGGTTGTCTTGCCCGATGATCGGCAAGCCATCGAAAATAAATGGATCTTCAAGAGGAAGACCGACGCAGACGGTAATATTACTGTTTACAAAGCTCGACTTGTTGCGAAAGGTTTTCGACAAGTTCAAGGAGTTGACTACGATGAGACTTTCTCACCTGTAGCGATGCTTAAGTCTGTCCGAATCATGTTAGCAATTGCCACATTTTATGAAATCTGGCAAATGGATAACAAAACTGCATTCTTTAATGAATTTATTAAAGAAAAATGGCATATGATGCAACCCGAAGGTTTTGTCAAATCCTAAAGGTGCTAACAAAGTATGCAAGCTCCAGCGATCCATCTATGGACTGGTGCAAGCATCTCGGAGTTGGAATATACGCTTTGATGAGGTGATCAAAGCATATGGTTTTATACAGACTTTTTGAGAAGCCTGTATTTACAAGAAGTGAGTGGGAGCACTACAACCTTTCTGATAAGTATATGTGAATGACATATTGTCGATCAGAAATGATGTAGAATTTTCTGGAAAGCATAAAAGGATATTTGAATAAAAGTTTTTCAATGAAAGACCTCGGTGAAGCTGCTTACATATTGAGCATCAAGATCTATATAGATAGATCAAGACGCTTGATAAGACTTTCGATGAGTACATACCTTGATAAGATTTTGAAGAATTTCAAAATGGATCAGTCAAAGAAAAGGTTCTTGCCTGTACTACAAGGTATGAAGTTGAGTAAGACTCAATGCCCGACCACTGCAGAAAAATATAGAGAGAATGAAAGTCATTCCCTATGCCTCAGCCATAGGTTCTATAAAGTATGCCATGCTGTGTAGCAAACATGTTGTGTACCTTGCCATGAGTTTGTCAAGGGGGTATAATAGTGATCCAGGAGTAGATCACTATACAGCGGTCAAAATTATCCTTAGTAACTGGATGACTAAGGAAATGTTTCTCGATTATGGAGGTGATAAAGAGTTCGTCGTTAAGGGTTACGTCGATGCAAGCTTTGACACTAAATCCAGATGACTCTAAGTATCAATCTGGATGCGTATTGAAAGTGGGAGCAATTAGCTAGAGTAGCTCTATGCAGAGCATTGTAGACATAGAAATTTGCAAAATACATACGGATCTGAATGTGACAGACCCGTTGACTAAACTTCTCTCACAAGAAAAACATGATCACACCTTATTACTCTTGGGTATTAATCACATAGCGATGTGAACTAGATTACTGACTCTAGTAAACCCTTTGGGTGTTGGTCACATGGCGATGTGAACTATGGGTGTTATTCACATAACGATGTGAACTATCAGTATTAAATCACATGGCGATGTGAGCTAGATTATTGACTCTAGTGCAAGTGGGAGACTGAAGGAAATATGCCCTAGAGGCAATAATAAAGTTATTATTTATTTCCTTATATCATGATAAATGTTTATTATTCATGCTAGAATTGTATTAACCGGAAACTTAATACATGTGTGAATACATAGACAAAACAGTAAGTCCCTAGTATGCCTCTACTAGACTAGCTCATTGATCAAAGATGGTTATGTTTCCTAGCCATAGACATGAGTTGTCATTTGATCAACGGGATCACATCATTAGGAGAATGATGTGATGGACAAGACCCATCCGTTAGCATAGCACTATGATCATTTAGTTTAACTGCTATTGCTTTCTTCATGACTTATACATGTTCCTATGACTATGAGATTATGCAACTCCCGAATACCGTAGGAACACCTTGTGTGCTATCAAACGTCACAACGTAACTGGGTGATCATAAAGATGCTCTAAAGGTGTCTCCGAAAGTATTCGTGGTGTTGGCATAGATCAAGATTAGGATTTGTCACTCCGAGTGTCGGAGAGGTATCTCTGGGCCCTCTCGGTAACACACATCACAATAAGCCTTGCAAGCAAAAGACTAATGAGTTAGTCACGAGATGATGTGTTACGGAACGAGTAAAGAGACTTGCCGGTAACGAGATTGAACTAGGTATAGAGATACCGACGATCGAATCTCGGGCAAGTAACATACCGCTTGACAAAAGGAACAACGTATGTTGTTATGCGGTTCGACCGATAAAGATCTTCGTAGAATATGTAGGAGCCAATATGGGCATCCAGGTTCCGCTATTGGTTATTGACTGGAGAGATGTCTCGGTCATGTCTACATAGTTCTCGAACCCGTAGGGTCCGCACGCTTAACGTTTCGTTGACGATATAGTGTTTAATGAGTTATGTATGTTGGTGACCGAATGTTATTCGGAGTCCAGGATGTGATCACGGACATGACGAGGAACTCCGGAATGGTCCGGAGATAAAGATTAATATATGAGATAATAGTGTTTGACCTCCGGAAGGGTTCCGGAATTCACCGGAAGAGGTTCCGGATGTTTCCCGAAGTGTTTGGGTACAAGAACACGTTATTTGGGCCAAAAGGGAAAGCACACAAGGTTTTTGGAAAGCGCAAAAGGAAGTTTTGCGGAGTCCAGGGGCCAGACGCCAGGGTCCCTGGCGTCTGGGTCCAGACGCCGGGAACCCTGGCGTCTGGCCCTGGAGTCCGAGAAGGACTCTTGCCTTTCGGGTGAAACCGACTTTGTGAAGGCTTTTACTCCAAGTTTCGACCCCTAGGCTCAACATATAAATAGAGGGGTAGGGCTAGCACCCAAGACACATCAAGATACACCAAGCCGTGTGCCGGCTACCCCGACCCTCTAGTTTATCCTCCGTCTAGTTTCTGTAGTGCTTGGCGAAGCCCTGCAGAGATCGTTCTTCATCAACAACCGTCACCACGCCGTCGTGCTGCCGGAACTCATCTACTACTTCGCCCGTCTTGCTGGATCAAGAAGGCGAGGACGTCATCGAGCTGAACGTGTGCTGAACGCGGAGGTGCCGTACGTTCGGTACTAGATCGGGACGGATCGTGAAGGTGCACGACTACATCAACCGCGTTGATAAACGCTTCCGCTTTCGGTCTACGAGGGTACGTAGACACACTCTCCCCTCTCGTTGCTATGCATCTAGTAGATAGATCTTGCGTGATCGTAGGAAAATTTTGAAAATACTACGTTCCCCAACAGTAACATACCGATGACAAAAGGAACAACGTATGATGTTATGCGGTTTGACCGATAAAGATCTTCGTAGAATATGTAGGAGCCAATATGAGCATCCAGGTTCCGCTATTGGTTATTGACCGGAGATGAGTCTCGGTCATGTCTACATAGTTCTCGAACCCGTAGGGTCCGCACGCTTAACGTTTGATGACGATCGGTATTATGAGTTTATGAGTTTTGATGTACCGAAGGTAGTTCGGAGTCCCGTATGAGATCACGGACATGACGAGGAGTCTCGGAATGTCCGAGACGTAAAGATTGATATATTGGACGACTATATTCGGACACCGGAAGTGTTCAGGAAAGTTTTGGAATTTACCGAAGTGCCGGGGGGGGGGGGGGGTTACCGGAACCCCCCGGGGGAATGATGGGCCTTGGTGGGCCATAGGGGAGAGAGAGGGCAGCAGCCAGGAGGTGGCGTGCCCCCTCCCTAGGGGCAGTCCGAATAGGACTAGGGGAAGGGGGCGCGGCCCCTCTTTCCCTCTCCCTCTCCCTCTCCTTCCTTCCCCCTCTCCTTCTTGGTGGACTCCTACTAGGAATAGGATTACAATCCTATTCCTAGTAGGATTGCCTCTCTAGCCGCACCATAGAGGGCCGGCCGGCCTCCCCCCTTGCTCCTTTATATACGGGGGAAGGGGGCACCCAAAGACACACAAGTTGAATTGTTTTAGCCGTGTGCGGTGCCCCCCTCCACAGAAACACACCTCGGTCATACCGTTGCAATGCTTAGGCAAGGCCCTGCGCCGGTAGATACATCATATCCGTCACCACCCCGTCGTGCTGACGAAACTCTCCCGTGAAGATCAACTGGATCAAGAGCTCGTGGAACGTCATCAAGCTGAACATGTGCTGAACGCGGAGCTGCCGTACGTTCGGTGCTTGATCGGTTGGATCGCGAAGAAGTTCGACTACATGAACCGCGTCACTTGATGCTTCCGCTCCCGGTCTACGAGGGTACGTAGACACACTCTCCCCTCTCGTTGCTATGCATCTGGTAGATAGATCTTGCGTGATCGTAGGAAAATTTTAAAATACTACGTTCCCCAACAGGAGGAAGAGTCCAGTTTGGAAGATTGATGTACTCCTTCCTCCATAGACATGTACTCCTCAAAGCTTTAACCAGATGATTCTCCCCTTCACCTATGGGGTGGTCAAGCTCCAGCTCCTCGAATCCCTCCGTTATTTCATCCACCGTCACTTTAGCATAGCCAAGTGGAATCGGACATCAATTAAAAGTTCCGTCAGCTTGAGGAGGTAAAACAAAGCTGACAACCACCTTCAAAGTTAGGTTCTACCATTTCGTCATTAACTCGCAATGTTGAGCCTTCGTGATAGTATCCACGGGGTAGTGAGGAGCCGTGAAATTAGGCTGAACGAGCTCCGTGGAAGCCATGTTGCTTCCCCGCTGAGATGGTGGGGTAGCTTCTAGGGCAGCGTCTTCGTGCCGCTGAGATGGTTGGCCGGTAGCTGCATGTTCCTCTAGCTTTGTTTTTCTTGCTTTCAGCTTCTGCATTTCGCTCACTTCCTCATTCCTATTTCTCCCGCGGCTTCTGCAACCACTGTTGTCGGCAAACCCAACCACCCACGGAACGGAGCCTGCTGTGCCTCGTGTTCGTCCAAGGTGCTCATGATTCCCGAGGGCCTCTGTCAGCTCGTCCTTCTCTCTGTCAAGAATGAACATCCCTTTCGGCGCTGCATTGATATAGTGCTGAAGCTTCTTGAAGGGTATTGCAAGTTGGTCGTCCGTCCAACGATATTCCCCTGTTTCTGGGTCCAAAGTTTCCCCAACCCCTAAGAACCCGGACCTACACCGATCTGGCCAGTTCAATGTCGCTGGTTGGACTCCTTTAGCAAGCAGGTCTTGCTTAGGTTTGTCCCATAACGGCCGGGCTTTGTAGTAGCCACCTGACTTAGTGTGATGGTGATACTTCTTCTTTGCAACATTTTTCTTTTTTGTCAGTGACCTTTTCTGACCCTTCTCCGATTTCTTGTAGGCGACAAATGCGGGCCAGTGATCTCTTATCTTCTCATATCGGCCAATGAATTTTGGAGTCTTCCCTTTCTTGGCAAACTTCGTGTTCAACTCTTTCTTCCAGTTCCTGAATAGAGTTGCCATCTTCTTCACAGCAAACGCCTTGACCATTGGCTCAATAACTGGGTTATCAGGATCCTCCTCTTGCGGGAGGGTGAATTTTGCCTTCAACGAGGTCCAAAGATCACCTTTCAGTCTGTCCTCGACATAAGAGACTTCAGGGTGGTCCTTACTCTTAATCCATTGCACAACGCTGATCGGAACGGTGTCCCTAACAATAACTCCACACTAACTTACAAAAGCGTCATTGGTCCGCCGGGGAGCAATCGGTTGGCCATCTTTCGCGATTTCTTCGATCGTGAACCGTTCATCCTGGCACAACCTTTTCTTCGGGCCTCGTCTCCTTATAGAAGTTTGGCTTGATCCGGAGGGCTATAAAAGAAGAAAGAACCGTTAATATATGTACATACCAAAACAATTAATTCATCAAGTCAGCGCATGCTTAATTAATATATATACCTTGCCGTACTTTGCAACAGCTCCCTCCTCCGTTCGATCACAGAAGCCGTCATCATGATCTCCTTCCTCTGCCGTGCGGTCATCGGAGCCAGCATCAACTCCTTCCTCCTTCATTTTTGGATCACCAGAGTCATCATACTCTCCTTCCTGACCATCGAAGTCGTTGAGAAACGATAAGGGATCAGCACCGGCGAGGATTATATCCCCCAGCAACTGTTCTGTTTCTAAGTCTCTTTCCATAGTTTCTGCAAATATTACAACATGGCAATATACAAACATGAGAGATGGATATTTTAGTGGCAAACATGGAATCATATGCGTATATGAGTAATGGATTAGTTGCAGACCGCCTCTCTCATGCATGCCCGACGTCCCCCCTCATGTCAAAGTTACCGGTTTGGGTTTGGGGTGGCCTCGACAACTCTTCTAGGGTTTGGGGTGGCGTCGACAACGCTTTTTCTGTCCTGGTTTGGGTGGATTCGAGAGTTGGTCAGCCGAGAGGGGGTTGATCGATGTCCCCCTCATGTCAAAGTTACTGGAGTTTTCTATGCACACAAAAATTGGTCGGGCAGGGATGGCGTCGGGGGCCAAGTTTGCATACATACATCATCATATCATCTATATATCATCATCATCATATCATCATTTCATCATGACATGTCTGACGAGCGGACCACCTCTCTCTCATGCATGTCCGACGTCCCCCCTCATGTCAAATGTATCAAGGAGGGGGTAGATCGGTCGACAATGACGCTCACCCCTCATGTTGAAGTTATCGTGGAGGGGGTAGATCGATTGACAACGACGCTCACCCCTCATGTCGAAGTTATCGGGGAGGGGGTAGATCGACAACGACATCCATACATACATACATCGAAAAAATTTCTATCCATCCCTACATACATAGCCACATACATACATGGAAAAAATGCTATCCATCCATACATACATAGCCACATACAAAAAAAATACATATAGCCTCATATATGAAAAAAATACATATATGAACAAAAAAAATGCTATGAACAAAAAAACATCATATAAAGTGCGGTTTGTTGTTTTGATCTAAACAACAGGGTTAAGTTTCTTTGAAAATGCCATAAACATGAAAATGCCACGTCGGCACTCGCCGGTGCTCGGCCGGCGACGACCAAATCCGCGGCGGAAGCTCACCGGACTTGCGCTACAGAGGGCGGTTGGATGCGCGGAGATCACCAGAAGGTAGCCCACGTTCGTTCGCAACTAGCAGACCCAACAAAAAGTCCGCGGGGTTGCCGGAAAGACGACGACGACCACAGGGGTGGCGACCGGAGTTCGCTCGTCCATGGTTCATGCACTACAGGGCATAGAGAGAGTAGCTGAGGGGCTCTACGGGTTCCCGGTGTCACCAGGAGCATGCTGATGCAACGCACGCAGGTGGAGGAGCTTGGGACGACAGAGCTCACTGACCATGGTGGTGGCCACCGCATGGGGCTCGTGGGGCGGTGGCTGGATGTCAAGCGCGTCGACGAGGGGTTAGGAGAAAGGGAGCGGAGCTCACTGCGGTTCGGAGGAGCAGGCCAGCGAGGTCGGGGAAGCACGGATGGCGGCGAATCTGCGATGGGGATTGTCGGCGCACCTGAGGTCGAAGACGATGAAGTTGTCGATGGCAGGGGCGCGGGCTCAGGGACAACGACGGCGACAGCGACGACGGGTAGGGGCACAGCGATGGCGATGGGGCGGGGGCGGCGGATCGGGGCAGCCTGGCGATGTCAAGCTCGATCGACGTCGTCGGGGGAACTAGCGGATGAAGTGTGAAGGTTCCTTATATACCACACCCTTTGGTCCTGGTTGGTGCCACGAACCAGGACCAATGCCCCTCTTTGGTCCCGGTTCGTGCCACCAAACGGGACCAAAGGTGAGTATTGGTCCCGGTTCGTGCCACCAACCGGGACCAAATGCCTTGCACAGCGGCGTGGTGGGAGTTTAGTCCTACCTCACTAGTTGAGAGAGTGACAGACCAGTTTATAAGGCGTAGTGCGCTTGAGCCTTCGAGCTCCTCTCTAAAGCAGGATTACGGGCCTAACCATTTTGTATCTGCCTATGGGCCTACTGGGCCTTCTGCGGGCCTGAATCCTGGCCCAACTAGCTGGTTGGGTTTCTAGTCGTATTCATGCCGTGGTGGCCGAGTAGGCGGCATATTATATAATTTTTCCAGTTTTTTGTTTTGTTTTTTGCATTATTTATTTTCTTTTGTTTTTTTGTTTATTTTTATAATTATTTTTGCTGTCAGGTCACAAAAATTATAAAGTTTCTGTTAGTGCCATTACTTTTCAAATTTGAATAGTTTAAATTTGAATTCTTTGAAATTTGTGTGAATCATTAGTTTGTGAATAACTTTACTATAAAAATAGATTTTTGAGTAATTCTTTTTCCTGCTATTTACTATTACTATGTTTTATCATTATATTCATTTTGGTAATTTTTAGCTTATTTTAAATGTATATTTTAATCAAAAACATATTTTGTTATTTTAGTTTGCTATTAAAGTTTCTACAAAAAAATTCTTTATGAAAATTATTTTTGCTATTAATGTTTTGAACAAACAATACTTTGATAATTTTAATTGCATACATTATATATAATTTTAGTTTCAAAAATACTAGAGGTTTATAAAATCTTTTTAGTTGATTCCTTTTGCTATTAGAGTTTTATAAAAGCTTTTTAGTTGATTATTTTTGCTATTGAAGAATATTATAGTTTTGTTTTAGTTGATCATAACGGAATATCTTAACTGATTTTTTAGTTCATTCTAATTTCTATTGGAGTTTCATAAAAGTTTTCTAGTTCATTCTTTTTGCTATTAGTTAATTCTTTGAGCTAAATGACCCTGAAATTGAAAAGCACTTCAAATGAACTCTGAAAAGGTTGAAAGTTGGCATGGTATCATCATTTCACCCACATAGCATGTTCAAAAAACTTGAGAGGGTTAAGACAAAAACTGGATGCACTTCGTGTACAAAATGGACAACCTCTTTTGAAGTATGAGGGTTTCGGACGAAAACTCATCTGTTTCAAAGGGATTTCATTTTTTAACTTATTTGTACTCCAGACTTTTTGTGTGTTCAAAATGCACCATTCAAAGCCACATCATCAATTTTCAACCCTTTCTGACTTCATTTGGTATTTTTTTATTCATTTACTGATTTTCTAAAGCTGAAATTGAAAAGCACTACAAATGAACTCTGAAAAGGTTGAAAATTGGCATGGTATCATTATTTCACCCACATAGCATGTGCTGAAAAGTTGAGAGTGTTACGGAAAAAGCTGGATGCACTTCGTGTACAAAATGGACAATCTGTTTTGAAGTATCACGGTTTCATACGAAAACTCAACTGTTACAAAGAGATTTCATTTGTTTGAACTTATTTGAACAATAGACTTTTTGTGTGTTCAAAACGCACCATTCGAAGACACATCATCAATTTTCAGCCCTTTCTAACTTCATTTGGTATTTTTCATGCATTTACTGATTTAAAAAAAAGCTAAATGACCCTGAAATTGAAAAGCGCTACAAATGAACTCTGAAAAGGTTGAAAGTTGGCATGGTATCATCATTTCACCCACATAGCATGTGCTAAAAAGTTGAGAGGGTTACGGCAAAAGCTGGATGCAGTTCGTGTACAAAATGCACAATCTCTTTTGAAGCATAAGGGTTTCATACGAAAACTCATCTGTTACAAAAGGCATTTCATTTCTTCACATGTAACTGCATTGATATTCTAGATCAAAGGCATCGTCATCATAATTGTGGAGAGAAATTCTTCACTTTTCTCCGCTTGTGTCCTTTGCTTATTATGTCGTAACCATGGATAATCTTCATCGTTTAACATGGTGTTTGGGCCAGCCTTGACTTTGAAGGGAGGAATTTCATGTAACTTTTCATAATCTTCAGGCATGTCTGTCTTGCCCTCCACTCCAACGATGTCTCTTTTTCCTGAAAGAACTATGTGGCGCTTTGGCTCATCGGATGATGTATTCGCTTTCTTATCTTTTCCTTTTCTCGGTTGGGTAGACATGTCCTTCACATAGAAAAACCGCGCCACATTATTGGCTAGGATGAATGGTTCGTCTATGTACCCAAGATTGTTCAGATCCACTATTGTCATTTTGTACTCTGGGTCTACCTGTACCCCACCTCCTGACAGATTGACCCATTTGCACTGAAACAAAGGGAACTTAAAATCATGTCCATAGTCAAGTTCCCATACGCCCACTATGTAACCATAATATGTGTCCTTTCCCCTCTTGGTTGTTGCATCAAAGCGGACACCACTGTATTGGTTGGTGCTCTTTTGATCTTGGGCGATCGTGTAAAATGTATTCCCATCTATCTCGTACGCTTTGTAAGTCAATACAGTCAAAGATGGTCCCTTGGCCAACGAGTACAACTCATCAAAAACAGTGTTGTCACCCATGAGACTTGTTTGCAACCAACTGTTGAAAGTCCTGACGTGTTCACATGTAATCCAGTCGTCACACTGCTCCGGGTGTTTGGAGCGTAGAATATTCTTGTGTTCATCGACATACGGGATCACCAAGGTAGAATTCTGTAGAACTGTGTAGTGTGCTTGAGACCAAGAATGCCCGTCCCTACATATTATTGAGTCCGCTTCTAGCGTGCCTTTTCCACTCAGTCTCCCCTCATACCGCGATTTAGGGAGACCAATCTTCTTAAGGTCAGGAATGAAGTCAACACAAAACCCAATGACCTCCTATATTTGATGGCCCGTGGAGATGCTTTCTTCTTTCCTAGCACGATTACAAACATATTTCTTCAAGACTCCCATGAACCTCTCAAAGGGGAACATATTGTGTATAAATACAGGGCCCAGAATGGTAATCTCATCGACTAGATGAACTAGGATGTGCGTCATGATATTGAAGAAGGATGGTAGGAACACCAGCTCGAAACTGACAAGACATTGTGCCAAATCACTCCTTAACCTTGGTAGGATTTCTGGATCGATCAACTTTTGAGAGATTGCATTGAGGAATGCACATAGCTTCACAATGGCTAATCGAACGTTTTCCGGTAAAAGCCCCCTCAATGCAACCGGAAGCAGTTGCGTCATAATCACGTGGCAGTCATGAGGCTTTAGGTTCTGGAACTTTTTCTATGCCATATTTATTATTCCCTTTATATTCGACGAGAAGCTAGACGGGACCTGTCGTGGTTTTGTCACGGCAGGTGTCCTAGCAAAAGGACTTAGTCGTGAGGCCATCGCTACGGGTTAGCTTAAAGGGGTTTAAGCGGACAAGGACACATGGATTTTATACTAGTTCGGCCCCTTCGATGAAGGTAAAAGCCTACGTCTAGTTTGGTGTAATATTTCTAGGGTTTCGATGACCAGGGAGCGAATCCGCTTTGCCTGTGTCTCGAGCTGTTGTTCTCTGCCTTGAACCATCGCCGGGTTGTCCCTTTATATAAGAGGTGACGTCCGGTCCGGTTTACAGAATCCCGAGGCCGGCTCATAAACGTGTCCGGCTCGGTCTCTATCCTTCCTATCTTACATCACAAGTTACACATCTTATGGCGGTTTACAAATCACGGGCCCTAATGCCTCTTGGGCTTTAAGCTTCTTGGACTAAAGCGTCTTGTTCCACGTCTGGCTGGGCTTCAGTAGAAACAATCTCCACAGGCCTAAACCGGCCCCTCCTGGGCGGTTTATACCTAATAGTAATATCCCTGACATTAGGCCCGAGATTGTTTTGAACCTGTTCATGTCAATCTTCAACGTCTTGTATAAATTTCCCTTTCCGCAGCTTCAAAATGCTCCATAAACCGGCGCGACGTCATCTTCTCAGATCACTTTAAACCGCCATGACGTCATCTGCACATTTAATACTCGTACCTGTTTTTTATCTTTTATTCATTAAAGCTCCGCAGATCGAGGCGACAGTATCATCCATATCCATTTTTTCGGCTCCTCGATTCCCGCGCATGCCGTTTTACCCTTCGGCTTATAAATAGGGCAGAGAGGCATCCCTTTTCCCCCCTTGCCTCTTCTTCTTCCTCCGTCCTCTCGCGCTCGAGCTCCGCCGCCGTCCATAGAGCACTGCATCCTCGTCAAGCCCGGCCGCTACATCAACCTGATCGTTTCAGAGATTAGCCAGCGCTTCTCCGCACCCGTCGCCTCAGGTAATCCTCTTCTTCCCCGTTCATAGTTCTTGGTTTTAGGGTTTCCTCATACGAGCTTGTGGATAGGTCCTTGTTCTTCGCAGTTCTTCACCATAGCCTAGTAGCTTCGCCGTAGATCTAAGTCTCCTAGTTGATAACTGTAAGAGTGGCTCTGCTTCTTCCCCGTGGCTTGATCTTTCCCAATATGACTAGTTATATTGCATCTGCTAAGACCTTCATCGCGTCTGTTGTATATAACCTTGAATATTTTAGAATTTTTAGCATGCCGTAGATCCGTATTTTTATTACTGTCCATGCGAAAACTATTTCTTCACACTTCAGATCTGTACCTTATTTACCCTTGTCGGCGGTTTAGCCTTACCAGATTCTATGATCCGGTACATGTCATTGCTATAGCTGTTTTCAGATACTTTGATCACGTAGATACCATTAGGCCCCTGCCTAAACCGCCGTCTAGACCAGTACTTTTATAGAGCTTGCCGGTTTAAACTTGCTTAGATTATAAACCGGCTCTTCATTGTATTTTCAGCTTTTTCCTTCGAAAATATGACCACTCAAGCCAAACAGTTTGTCTCCTGCAACTGGGTTCCATCCCGGATTACTGAGGACGATCTGGAGAAAATGGCCTCGATTGGCGGTTTGGGTCCGAAAAATGTCCTTCACTGGAGGGTTCCCGGATCAGAATGTCCTCCAAAGCCCAAAGAAGGAGAAGTCGTCGTCTTCTTCGATCACTTGGCCCAGGGATTCAACCCTCCCGGGTCAAAATTCTTTCGTGATGTGTTAGCAAACTTCCAGCTTCATCCACAAGATATCGGTCCCAACTCTGTATCAAATATTTGCAACTTCCAAGTTTTTTGTGAAGCTTATCTGCAAGAGGAGCCGTCAGTGGAGCTATTCCGGGATTTCTTTCACCTAAACCATCGTACTGAATTTCATGACGGTCCAAACACTGAACTTGGCGGGATGTCTATTCAGAAAAGGAAGGATGTTAGTTTTCCTCATGCCACTCTCCACAGCCATCCAAAGGACTGGAACCAGACTTGGTTTTACTGCGTAGACACTTCACCGGAAGATGAAAATCCCTTGCCGGGTTATCGCTCCCACTGTCTTCCAGAGAACCACCCTTTTCCACAGCGGCTAAGTGCCCAGGAACGAGCTCAGTACGCCCCTCAGCTTTCAAAGCTCAGGGCCTTTGTGGCCAACGGTCTGATTGGTGTTGACTTCGTCCGCTGCTAGATTTCTTGGAGTATTCTCCCGCTAAGCCGGCGCTCCGATTTAATGTGTGAGTATACTGGAAATCCCAAACACCCTTCGCGCCACACAGAGATGGTGCTGCTAGAAAACGAGATTAATGAATCCGTCAAGAAGCTGCTGAATTTACCTCTAGAAGCTTGTAGTCAGACCGGCTTGGCACCCTTCTGTGTGACCAACAAACCGCCGTCGGTAAGAAACTCTTCCCTATTATTTTGCTTTGTTTTAATCCGTCTGCAGTACTTGTCTTGAAATGTCTTTATTTCTTTCAACAGGAAAATGACCCTTTCTGGAAAAGGAAGACCCAGGACAAACCGGTGAAAGCAGCCCGCCAAAAGACCTAGGCTGTTAAGAGAAACAAGAAGAAGAGCACTGCCGCGTCGGGATCTAATGCGGAAGAAGATGATCCGGCCTCCGAGGTATCACCTACTTCTTTTGACTTCCTTGTCTTCTCTTTATCTGCATCTTTATTAACAATGATTGTTCCCAGGGACGTGTCGGAGGCAGTAAAGCGGACGATGTTGAGGTAATCACTCTTTCCTCCGATTCAAAACCGCTGCCTCCACCAAAAATTAGTCGGACAGTCCGGAAATTTCAATTTTCTCATCCTTATGCTTATTTGGATCGAAACTTTCTTTTGAAGAAACAACAACATGAAGCTCGTCGCACCAGTCGCCATAGCGGCCACGCTATTGAATCCACCGAATTAACGCACACTCTAGCTCGGAGGCGTCGTTCTGAGGTTTTACTCACCCCAAGTGCTCTTTACCCCAAAGCAGGTTTTATTCGACAACCCCTTAATCCTTCTGATTTGGATTATCAGGAAACTCCTCTTTCATCTTCTGGCGAATCAATAGCCACACAAATTCCTCCCCTTAAGACTGTACCTGGGCAAACTGTTTTTCACTCTTTCCGGTTCGACATTTCATCTTTGACTCTTCTGATTTTCATTATCTTTAAATTTCACAGTAAACCCAAGCCTAGCAAAAAGGCCAAACGGAGTAAGCCGGCAGTCGATAATACCACTCCTGAACCAGCAGAAGATCCTGAACTTGTTGAACCTTCTGAAGACAATGCTGAGCTTCCGCATGATGATCCTCCTCCCATGGATCATGAAACCTTTGTTGATCAGGGGAGTGATCCCATGGAGCGTGATCTTGAACCAGCCAGCTGATGGCTTCTCGCCCCTCGTTGGTTACCCCAAGTGGAAGGTTTGAGATGTAGTGTAGCGGCAAATTTCCCTTGGCAAAGATACCAAGGATCGAATCCCGTGAGACTCCGAGGGTCGACAAGAAGCTGTCAATAGCGCCAGAAACTTTTGCTTGACAGGACCTGCACACAGATACAAATAACTTTGCTCCCAACGAGTACAGAGAGGTTGTCAATCCCTCCGGCCTTGTCGTTTACAAAGGATCAAACGCAAGAGATAATAGTGATAGGTATAACTGCAACTAGGAAATTAGAACATGAAGTAAATAGCGGGTGTGATCAGTGTTGGTAATATGGACCGGGATCCCATGATGTTCACTAGTGATGTCTCTCTCCCAAAAGACGATAAAACAGCTAAGCGAGGTAAACAAATTACAGCTGGGCAATTGACAGGATTATGTGCGCAAACCAATGCTAACTATGTTGTAAAGAAAGGTAGAGGCTCAAAAGCATGGGCGGTACGACAAGGCAAGTAGACCGAAATCCATCTGCATCTACTACTAATCATTCACCTTGAGATATCTATCCAGAACATCTCCCTGGTATTAAGTTGTGAGTCCCACCCATAGTGTAAACTCAAAGCAATAGACAACTGCATTAAAAGAACTTTGCGTAAAGTAAACAATCCTTGCACCCGCAAGTACAAGCACCGTTGTTTTCCCCCTTGTGGCAACAGCACATCCCCTAGACTCATGTTTCTGTCACTCAAGCTAGTCATCGAGGGGCATGAACCCACAATCAAGCATAACGTTCCCTCTTGGAGTTACTACCTACTACTCGGCCAAAGCAATAAATAGCAACGGAGAACATGCAAGAATTACTCAAGAACATAAATATAAAAGAGGTGAATCAAATATATTACTCACACACAATCTGAACATAATCTCATAATCCATCGGATCCCAGCAAACTCAGCATAGCAACAGCATAAAGATTACATATGTGCCTCGATCATGTAGGGCAGCTCACGAGGTCTAATCGATGAAGAACAAAGAGGGGAGGAGAACATCACATAGCTACTGGTCATGGACCCATGGTCCAAGGGAGACTACTCACAACTCATCCGGGAAGCGTCCATGGTGGTGGAGAAGCTCCCGGTGGTGGTTCTCCCCTCCGGCAGGGTGCCGGGAAGAGTTCTCTTGGTGCTCCCAATCTTGGAAGCGCGGCGGCGGCAGAACAGAGATGAGATCGCGAAAAAGGGTTCCGTCCTTGAGGGTTTCGGGACGCGTGCAATATATATGCCAAAGTGGGTCACCAGAGGCGGAGGTGGGGCCCCAGGCGCCCCCCTGGCGCGGCCAGGGGTGGGGCCGCGCCGGGTGGCCGCCTGGGCCACCCCAGGCTCCCCTCTGGCCCTGCCTTGGTTTTTCTGGAAGCTCCTGATACGCTGATTTTTCCTGTATTTTTCCCGGGATTTTTAGGGCACTTTTAATATGGGGGAAACCTGAAATAGAAAAACAGTAGAAAACAGGAACTGGCACTGTGGTGCACTGAGTTAATAGGTTAGTCCAAATATGATCAAAAGTGTATGGAAGTGCATAAATATCATAGCAATATCACACAAAAGAGGCATGGAGCAAGCAGAAATTATAGATACGTTTTGGACGTATCAACATCCCCAAGCTTAATTCCTGCTCGTCCTCGAGTAGGTAAATGATAACAAGCATAATTTCTGTGGTGACATGTTATCAACCATATAAGAACTTTTAAGTAAAGTAATCAAGGCATGTAATCCAATTCAAGTCATAACAAGCAAGAGTCTATATTAGCATTGTAACAAGTAACATAAGAACATAAAGGTGCAAGAGCTCTCGCTGTCCGTGACTCGAATGTCTCCAAATGGTGTTTGCGTGCAAGAAAGGGGACAGGGATATATGAGAGAGTAAAACATAGTTTTTGTATTGTTGAGAACTTAATCTACTAAAGTTTCACACTTGGTCTTCTTTGGAATCTTATCTTGACTCATCCCCAGACCGTCAGCCAGGTACAAGTCAAAATGATCCACTCCCTTTCGATATTTTGAGCACTCATGCAATGGATGAGCGTAAGCAAGAAAGTCGACACTTAGGATGGCAAAGAGATAAAAATGATAGAGGGGGAAGACAAAAAAGGTGTGAAAGGCTCACATCAATGAGGACAATCATCGGCGAGAGAAAGCCAAATGATAGATATGATGTGAGGAGTAGGGATTGCCATGCAACGGATGCACATATGAGCTAATGTAAGCTCTCCAATGGAACTAGTGGGGGTGCATCCAACTTGCTTGCTCAAGAAGACCTAGAGCTCTTTTGAGGAGGCTCATCATTGGAATATACAAGCCAAGTTCTATAGTGTAAAGGTCCCCACATAGCTATATGCATGAATGATAATCTCTATGGAGTACAAGGTATAAGATGGAGTACGAGTGTGGATCTCTCAAAAGAAATAGTAGTGTGCCCCCTTCTCTCTTTGTATTTCTTTTTTCTCTTTTTTTTTTATTTTTTTTTATTTTTTTGTGGCCTCAATGGCTCTTTATATTTATCTCTCATTTGTCCTCTTTGGGATCTTTTGATTTTGTCCTCTTTGGGATCTTTTGATTTGTCCTCTTTGGGATCTTTTCCTCACTTTAGGGGCAACACTCTATGTATTACAAGAGGTATAGAAGATCTTTCACACTTTACAAAAGTACTCAATATAAAGAAAATGAAACTATCATGATGTATGCAAATGTATGCCTCTGCCAGTGTAGCAGGATATGCAATGATACCAGCGCGTCATGTAGCAATGATTAGGGCAAGGCCCAACTAGCATGCGGCTCATCGATCAAGCAAAAAGCATGTATGACATGAAGATCAAGTCATGAGAGGATGGATGTTGCATGGCAATGTATCTAGGAAAGGCTATGGAAATGCCTTAATAGGTAGGTATGGTGGCTGTTTTGAGGAAGGATATAATGAGGCTTATGATGACAGAGCGTATCATGCCAAGGATTTGGATGCACCGGCGAAGTATGCGCCAACTCTCGAGGTGAGAAAGGGCAATGCACGGTACCGAAGAGGCTAGAAAAATATGGATAGGTGGAAGTGTCAACTTTCGAATACTCACATTAGTCTGAAGAACTCATGAACTTATTATCGGTAACTATCAATCTAATTAGGAGGTTCACAAAGAGACAAGTACCCCGAGGAGGTGTGTATGGGGGTTTGGTTACCCTTGCGCATCCTCGACCCATGGTACGTGAGTGTACTCTAATATTCGATCCCTCCAAAGATTAGTGATCCATTTAGTAGCTAAAGTTCTCAACTATTTTGTAGGTTTTAGAAAATAAACACGGATTGCCCAAAATACGACATCTATCACTAATAGGCTAAAGCTCTTGACACCAAAAGTTCAGACATTACTCATGGCAATACCTCAAAACTATTGCAAGTTACTACTAAAATTAAATAGCAACCTCAATTACCTACTTTAAGTTAAGACACACAACTCAGTGCAACAGAAAAACTCTCTTAACAAGATAAACATGAAAACTCAAGAGAGTTCAACAACCAACTAAACAAAAGCTCTTTAAAAAGAAAAGCATGAAAACTAAGAGCTAAACATGACAGTAGCTATGGAAAGACAAAGAACACACACATCAAAGATAAGCATGAAAATCCTATGTAGTGTTCTAGGTTGAAGTGGAGTGTGTTTCTCTCCCACACAAAGAAAGCTGGGTTCTAACTCGTTATGAACAGCAAGCAAAGCTAAAGAAAACTAAAAAGGAAACTAAGAGCAAGACGCTCCAAGCATAGCACATAACGCATGAAGTGATTAAAATATAGTGGAACGAAAGACGAACTGATAATTGTTGATGGAGAAGGGGATGCACGGGGGCATCCCCAAGCTTAGACGCTTGAGTCTTCTTGAATATTTCATGGGGGTGCACGGGGGCATCCCCAAGCTTGAGCGTTTGACCCTCCTGAATCTTTTTATCATCTTCCCTCGCACACTTGAAAACTCCCTTCATACATAACTCATCATAATCTGATTAGCGAGGTTAGTACCCATAATAAAATAATTTTTCCCTGCTGGAAGTAAAGATAATCTTGAAGAGCTACTGTTTCTCAAGATTGCCAAAAGGTTTTTGCAAAGAAAAAGCAAGATCAAGGTTTGCAAAACGAAGAAAAGGCAAAACAGGACAGAATCTGTGAAAAACAGACCAGCAGGTAGTAAATAATTTTTTTGGGGCACTTCTGCAACTCAAATCAAAAAACTCAGAATAGACGCCCGAAAGCCAATTGTATAGAGCACGCTGTCGAAAAAATTCAGACCAAAAAGATGAACTGGTGATTTTATACGAATTTTTCTGTCCAAGGACAGAATCTGTTTCCTGGACAGCACGTCACAACTTTTGAACTTTCTTGCAATCAGAGGCTAAACTTGGCACAAAGCTGAAAAGAAAAGATACAATGATGATGCTACTTAGTACCAAACATCAAGACACAACAAAAGCAAAATAAAATTTTATTCGTTGTGGGCTGCCTCCCAAAAGCGCTTTCTTTTATGCCTTTAAGCTAGGCATAATGTAAAAAGAGATCAAGTTGTATCAATTGAACCATCATCAAGATCATCAAAAAGCTCTTCAATAGTACAACTAGTCTTAAGAGGACTTTCAAATAAAGGCCTAATAGAGATACTTCTAGGGAGAAGACCAAAAGGTAAAAAGTCAATGGAAGATTCATTTATAAATTTATCAAAGAGAGGTGTTTCTTCCAAAGTCTTCACAGTTTCAACCCCTTTGGCAATATATGGATTACTTTTGGAACGAGGAGCCTTTGGAACGTAAACGAACTTAGGCTCCTTCTTTGCCGGAGTTTCTACCTTTTTGGTTTTGATTGAGGAGAAAGTAGTTCCTAAAGTGTCAAAGATTTCCTCAATCTTGTCTATCCTAGAAGAATCCAAGTCATGAGATTTGATGGTCTCCAAAGTTTTGAGAATTTTATGCATGGAGCTATCAAGCCTATTTAAATTCCCTTGGATCTTACGGTCCAAGTCATTTATCTTATTAATGCTTGGCATCTCTAGCTCTATCTTTTCAAGTTTTTTCATAATGTGAGCTAGGGTAATGTCCTCTTGAATGCTAACAACAGAGGGATTTCCAACAAGATTTTCCATAATACTAAGAGATTCCCAAACTGGGGCTTCTAGGAAATTTCCATTGATAGCAGAATCTAGAATAAACCTATTCCAAGAAGTAATTCCAACATAAAAATTTCTAAGCAGGATAGTAGTAGATTGCTTCTTGGTGGCTCTTTTTTGAGAATCATTAATTCTATACCAAGCATCTTTTAGACTCTCACCACCTCTTTGTTTAAAGGTGAGCACTTCTGCCTCACCAAAGGCAAAAGGACCAGACATAATGCCAACTAAAAGCAAGATAACTATTTTTGTGGTTTTTGATAAAGGAAACTAAAGCAAAACTGAAAGGTAAACTAACAAGACTAAAAAGCAAAGATAAAAGATAGCGTGCAACTCCCCTATCTTGAAGAGTGGAGTCCCCGGCAACGGCGCCAGAAACTTGCTTGATGGCTTCTCGCCCCTCGTTGGTTACCCCAAGTGGAAGGTTTGAGATGTAGCGTAGCGGCAAATTTCCCTTGGCAAAGATACCAAGGATCAAATCCCGTGAGACTCCGAGGGTCGACAAGAAGGTGTCAATAGCGCCAGAAACTTTTGCTTGACAGGACCTGCACACGGATACAAATAACTTTGCTCCCAACGAGTACAGAGAGGTTATCAATCCCTCCGGTCTTGTCATTTACAAAGGATCAAACGCAAGAGATAATAGTGATAGGTATAACTTCAACTAGGAAATAAGAACAGGAAGTAAATAGCGGGTGTGATCAGTGATGGTAATATGGACCGGGATCCCATGATGTTCACTAGTGATGTCTCTCTCCCGAAAGACGATAAAACAACTAAGCGAGGTAAACAAATTACAGCTGGGCAATTGACAGGATAATGTGCGCAAACCAATGCTAACTATGCTGTAAAGAAAGGTAGAGGCTCAAAAGCATGGACGGTACGCCAAGGCAAGTAGACCGAAATCCATCTGCATCTACTACTAATCATCCACCTTGAGATATCTATCCAGAACATCTCGCTGGTATTAAGTTGCGAGTCCCACCCATAGTGTAAACTCAAAGCAACAGACAACTGCATTAAAAGAACTTTGCGTAAAGTAAACAATCCTTGCACCCGCAAGTACAAGCACCGTTGTTTTCCCCCTTGTGGCAACAGCACATCCCCTAGACTCATGTTTCTGTCACTCAAGCTAGTCATCGAGGGGCATGAACCCACAATCAAGCATAACGTTCCCTCTTGGAGTTACTACCTACTACTCGGCCAAAGCAATAAATAGCAACGGAGAACATGCAAGAATTACTCAAGAACATAAATATAAAAGAGGTGAATCAAATATATTACTCACACACAATCTGAACATAATCTCATAATCCATCGGATCCCAGCAAACTCAGCATAGCAACAGCATAAAGATTACATATGTGCCTCGATCATGTAGGGCAGCTCACGAGGTCTAATCGATGAAGAACAAAGAGGGGAGGAGAACATCACATAGCTACTGGTCATGGACCCATGGTCCAAGGGAGACTACTCACAACTCATCCGGGAAGCGTCCATGGTGGTGGAGAAGCTCCCGGTGGTGGTTCTCCCCTCCGGGAGGGTGCCGGGAAGAGTTCTCCTGGTGCTCCCGATCTTGGAAGCGCGGCGGCGGCGGAACAGAGATGAGATCGCGAAAAAGGGTTCCATCCTCGAGGGTTTCGGGACGCGTGCAATATATATGCCAAAGGGGGTCACCAGAGGCGGAGGTGTGGCCCCAGGCGCCCCCCTAGCGCGGCCAGGGGTGGGGCCGCGCCGGGTGGCCGCCTGGGCCACCCCAGGCTCCCCTCTGGCCCTGCCTTGGTTTTTCCGGAAGCTCCCGATAAGCTGATTTTTCCTGTATTTTTCCCGAGATTTTTAGGGTACTTTTAATATGGGGGAAACCTGAAATAGAAAAACAGCAGAAAACAGGAACTGGCACTATGGTGCACTGAGTTAATAGGTTAGTCCAAATATGATCAAAAGTGTATGGAAGTGCATAAATATCATATCAATATCACACAAAAGAGGCATGGAGCAAGCAGAAATTATAGATACGTTTTGGACGTATCACCAGCCCTGCCCGAGCTAGTCCTGCTCCTGCTAGTCCTCCTAAACAAGCGGCCGCTTCACGTGGCGATGTTGAAATCACTAGGACCGGCTTTACCACTCCAGGGGAGCCTGTTGCTTTGACCAATCATACTGCCAAGGAAGAATTTCTTAACAAGGACAAGGGCAAGTGGAGTACTGACTTGTCCAGCTACACTCAGCTCAGCGCCGAGGAGCTTCATTCCGGATATTTAAATTGGCTACGTACCAGCCGTGATTATGAAGCTGGATTGGTAAACTTGATGAAGGAGCATTATGAGGTAACTTCCCCTTTGTCTTGTCCTCTATTTCTGCTTGTGTCTTGTAACTATATCTTTACTCCATCGTAGCCCCCAAATGCCGGTTTAGCCTTTTAGGGTGAACCGGGACTTCAGTAGATCTAGTAGATAGCTTTGTTTTGCACATGTGTAGCCCCCAAGGGCCAGTTTACTTCCTTTAGGATGAACCGGGACTTCTACTTGTACTCAGAATAATGTCACATTAGCCCCCAAGTGTCAAGTGCATAACTTGATATGTGCTTGGGACTTTGACTGAAATGTTTCCTGACTATATAATGTACTTTCATTTTGGAAGACTGATTTGAGCCGGAAGACTTCTGAAATAACTGAGCTCCGGGATAACTTAAAATTCCAAGAGACTGCTGCTGTCAAAGTCAAGGATGAGCTTACACTTGCTTTAGCAAGTATAGAGAAGCTGAAGAAAGACTTTGAAATAGAGCGGTCAGTCTGGGACGCTGAAAGGGCTGCTTTGGAGAAGAAAGCCAGTGATGCAGAGGCTGCTCTTAATCCGGTAACAGAGGAGCTGTCCGGATTGAAGCAGCAGATCAATGATATGACGTCCGCCATCTTTGGTAAGTACCTGTTTAACACAACCTTGATCCTTGCCATCCTTTACCGTTTTAATTCATAATTTAACGCAGGGAGGCGCATCACTCATCTTGGCGATGATGTGCGAAAGAAATTGAAAGCTGGATACATTCTGGTGGAGCAGCTATATTCCGGCGCTCAGAGGGCTATCGGTGCTATCTCGCACAACAAACTGGCTCCTACCACAATCCAGGGTACCTTGGAGAAGCTGTCCATTCTGCCTGCCCACCTCGTAGAGGTGAAGAAGTCGTCTGCAAGAGCAGGTGCTCTGATGGCTTTGACTCGAGCGAAGGCTTGGGTTCCTGACTTTGATCCGGCGGAGGCGATGAACGGCTACCCAAGCATGAAGGAAGACGGATCATCATTTTCCAGTGATGACTTACGCGCCGTAACCAAGGATATGCGGCCTCTGGCTAGCAAGCTTGCTGACGAGGTTGATCTGTCTAGATATCATCCGGGATATGATGCGGAGAACGTGCGGGTGGAGCGTCCAGCTTATGATATCGAAAATCTTATTCCGCCCGCCCGCAAGCACACCTTTGCTCCTGACAATGATCCGTCAAACCTCATAACTGACGAAGTTTATTTCCGAGCACTGGCCAAGATTGACTGGACCACTATGGACTTCCAGCAGCTAGAAGAAACCGCCAAAGAATCGGAGCAAGTTGATCCTCAATCTTCACGGCGAGCTGACGCAAAATCTTAAACCAGTGCCGGTTTAACTTTATGTCTCGGTATTTTGGGAAAAACTGATATTTATTTTGGGCCTTCCAGCGCCTTGTAATAGGATAACTGAGATACTCTGTGTTCGTCCCATACTATATTTTGTGAGATTGCTTCAACCGACAACTTCTTAAATATATCCCGATTTCAATGCTTTTGACGGTTTATTCTACCTGTTTCTGCATAAAACAATGTTGAAAATGTCCTGGCGCTTTATCGTCGGACGGGTCATAATGCCCAAACACATGGTCTAAGTTTTGAACTTGAACTGTGTATAAAATATATAATAAGTATCATACCTATGATTAAGTGTATTATAATGAACCTTAATCCGGTAGGAAGAGATAATGATCCAAAGCGCAAGTGCTGATGACTCCCTTGATTGTCTGTCGGTTCATCTTGAAAACCGAACCGGGTTACGATAAACTCTGGTTTATCTGTAGTCAGCACTGTTGTTTGTAACCGAGACTAGAACTCTGTAAATGCAGATGTAGTGGCAACTTATAGTCATCCACTCCCTGAATCGATGTACTTGGTTAAAAACCAATGACCTTGAAGATAAAGATTTGAGAAAACATAAAAAATGAAAAATAAATTTTTGGGCAAATAAGACCATGTAGTCGAGGCTTTTTACGAGCTGCTAGGCTCCAAATTCGAGGCTTTTTATGAGCTGGCAGGCTACTGTCATTAACCATTTTGCAAAGCTTGTTAAGATGGTCCTCAATCCTTAACCAAATCATCAATGTTCAATGCTACCAAGTTCAAATCTGTAAAGATTGACTTGTGTAGTCACTTGATGATCGTCAATTTAACGTTACCAAGTTCAGGGTCTGTAAAGATTGACTTGTGTGTACGTTCGACGGGTCGTACCTGGTTTACCTGGATGGAGTGACGTACTTGATGCAGGCAGGTTAATCCGGGGTTTTAGGTGTATACACCAAGCTTCCAAGCCGTGTTTACTACATGGGTTGTCAACTATTGATGTCTTGCATCAGGAGCCCCCAGGTAGCATTTGAGCTATGCTCGTCGGGGCCTATGTTTGAGTTGTGCTAAGCATGAAACTCTCTTTTGCCCTTCATCATTATGTGGGAATTGCCAAAGCAACGAGAGCTGTGCTCTTATGATGGCCTTGATGTGTTCGCCGGTTTAAGAGGCCATAGGAACTCCCTTTTACACGGAAGCCCCCATGTGACAAACTCTTATGAAAAAAGGCGGCTGATACCCCGCTTTATCGAGGGCACCGGTTTATTATATTGATCATAATATATACATTGTAAAAATATGTACATAAAGCGGAGCCTGTGGCTCAGGTGTAATAAGGTCGAAGAAGAGCGATGTTCCACGACCGTCTGGTCTCCTCCTCCGCCGTACATGTGTCCTTATGTTCTCGAACGTCGATGAGGTAGTATGATCCGTTGTGCAGGTTCTTGCTGACCACAAAGGGTCCTTCCCAAGGTGGGGATAGCTTGTGCATGTCTGTCTGGTCTTGGATGAGCCGTAGCACCAGATCTCCTTCTTGAAACGTCCTGGTTTTAACCCGGCGGCTGTGGTACCGACGCAGATCTTGCTGATAAATCGCCGATCGAGCTGCTGCCATGTCCCGCTCTTCATACAGCCGGTCCAATGCATCTTGCCTTGCTTTTTCATTATCAGCTTCGACGTAAGCCGCCACCCGTGGCGAGTCATGACGGATATCACTAGGGAGGACCGCTTCAGCTCCATATACCATGGAGAAAGGCGTGTACCCTGTAGATCTGTTAGGCGTAGTGTTGATGCTCCATAGCAGAGATGGTCACTCCTCCACCCAACAACCCGGCGTCCTCTGCAAAGGAACCATAAGCCGAGGTTTGATGCCTCTCAAGATTTCTTGATCGGCTCTTTCAGCTTGGCCATTAGACTGAGGGTGAGCTACTGACGATACATCAAGGCGGACGTGCTCTCGTTGACAGAACTCCTCCATAGCCCCCTTGGATAGATTGGTACCATTATCAGTTATAATGCTGTGTGGAAAGCCAAACCGGAAAATCACCTTTTTGATGAACTGAACCGTCGTTGCTGCATCACACTTACTAACTGGTTCCGCTTCAACCCATTTGGTAAACTTGTCCACCGCCACCAGAAGGTGGGTCTTCTTATCTTGGGATCTCTTGAAGGGTCCAACCATATCAAGCCCCCAAGTCGCAAACGGCTAAGTAATTGGAATCATCCTCAATTCCTGCGCCGGTATATGAGCAAGCCGTGAGAATTTCTGGCAAGCATCACATTTTCTGACCAAGTCCTCTGCGTCGGCATGAGCCGCCAACCAGTAGAACCCATGACGAAAGGCTTTAGCCACCAAAGATTTTGAACCGACATGATAACCACAATCTCCTTCATGGATCTCTTTAAGAATATCACAGCCCTCCTCTAGCGACACGCACCGCTGAAACGCCCCAGAGACGCTGCGATGATGAAGTACTCCATTGACAATAGTCATTGACTTGGATCGCCGGACTATCTGTCTAGCCAAGACTTCGTCCTCTGGTAACTCACCTCGGTTCATGTACGCCAGGTAGGGAAGCGTCCAATTCGGAAGAACATGAAGTGCCGTGACCAATTGTGCCTCCGGATCAGGAACAGCCAAGTCCTCTTCTGAAGGTAACTGTACCGATGGATTGTGTAATACATCTAAGAAGGTATTGGGCGGGACCGGTTTACGTTGAGAACCAAGCCGGCTTAACGCATCAGCCGCTTCATTCTTTCGCCGGCTATATGATCCACCTGATAACCTTTGAAGTGTCCAGCCACAGCGTCTACCTCTCGTCGAGATGCCGCCATAAGTGGATCTTTAGAACCCCACTTGCGAGACACTTGATGCGCCACCAGGTCTGAATCACCAAAGCATTTAACCCGGCTTAAATTCATCTCCTTGGCCATCCGTAGACCGTGGAGGAGGGCTTCATATTCAACTGCATTGTTAGTACAAGGGAACATTAAACAGAGGACATAACAGAACTTATCACCTCGTGGGGAAGTTAACACGACTCCAGCCCCCGAGCCCTCCAATTGCCTGGATCCATCAAAGTGAATAGTCCAATATGTGTGATCCGGCTTTTCCTCAGGTGCTTGCAACTCTGTCCAATCGTTGATGAAATCCACCAATGCTTGGGATTTTATTGCAGTACGGGGCACATACTTCAATCCGTGCGGGCTAAGCTCAATGGCCCACTTTGCAACTCGACCAGTAGCCTCTCTGTTCTGGATTATATCCCCCAACGGAGCTGAATTGACTACAATGATTGGATGGCCTTGAAAATAGTGCTTTAGCTTTCGGTTTGCCATGAAGACTCCACACACCAATTTCTGCCAATGCGGATATCTCTGTTTTGATTCAATGAGCACCTCACTGATGTAGTAAACCGGCCGCTAAACCGGATATTCCTTGCCTGCCTCCTTACGCTCTACCACAATGGCGACGCTTACTGCACGGGCATTAGCTGCCACATATAACAACAGTGGCTCATTATCAACTGGGGCAGCGAGGACCGGTGGCTCTGCTAATTGCTTCTTCAAGTCTTCAAATGCAGCATCATTGCAGACAAAGCGATCTGTCTTTTTCATCATCTGATAAAGCAGGATAGCCTTCTACCCCAAACGGCTGATGAACCGGCTGAGTGCCGCAATACGGCCCGCCACACGTTGAACGTCATTGATGCACGCCGGTTTAGCCAAGGATGTAATTGCTTTAATCTTCTCCGGTTTAGCCTCAGTTCCCCTGTTTGATACCAAGAATCCCAGGAGCTTGCCTGCCGGAACACCAAAAACGCACTTATCCAGATTAAGCATCATTTTGTAGATCTGGAGATTGTCAAAGGTTTCTTTCAAGTCTGTTATCAATGTCTCCTCCTTCCTTGATTTCACCACAATGTCGTCCACATATGCATGAACATTCCGCCCAATCTGTCCATAAAGTCAGTTCTGCACACAACGCTGATAGGTTGCCTGGGCACTTTTAAGCCCAAATGGCATAGACACATAGTAGAAGGCTCCAAAGGGAGTTATAAAGGCCGTCTTCTCTTGGTCCTTAACTTCCATCTTGATCTGATGATAACCTGGATATGCGTCCAAAAAACTTAGCCGCTCACAACCTGCCATAGCATCAATGATCTGATCAATACGGGGGAGGGCAAAGGGATCAGTTGGGCAAGCTTTGTTCAGATCTGTGTAATCAACACACATTCGCCAAGTGCCATTTTTCTTAAGCACTAACACCAGATTAGCCAACCACTCTGGATGAAACACCTCAACTATAAAGCCGGCCGCCAAGAGCCTAGCCACTTCTTCTCCAATAGCCTTGCGCCTTTCTTCATTAAAGCGGCGCATAAATTGCTTAACCGGTTTAAACTTAGGATCAATGTTAAGAGTGTGCTCAGCGAGTTCCCTCGATACACCTGGTATGTCAGAAGGTTTCCATGCAACAATTTCCCGATTCTCATGGATGAACTCGATGAGCGCGCTTTCCTATTTTGGATCTAGGTTAGCACTGATGGTGAACTGCTTGGATGAATCGCCAGGAACAAAGTCAACATATTTTGTCTCTTCGGCTGACTTGAACTTCAAGGCCGGATCATGCTCCGTGGTTGGTTTCTTCAGCGGAGACATATCCGCCGAATCAACATTGTCTTTATAAAACTTGGGCTCCTCAGTTGCACAAACTGCTCCAGCATAAGCTGCATCACCTTCCTCGCACTCCAACACAATCTTGCAGCTTCCATGGACCGTAATAGTTCCCTTGTGGCCCGGCATCTTGAGCTGCAGATAAACATAACACGGCCTCGCCATGAACTTAGCGTAAACCAGCCGCCCGAACAGGGCGTGATACGGGCTCTTGATCTTTACCACTTCAAAGGTCAACATCTCCGACCTGGAATCATGCTCATCTCCAAAAGTGACCTCTAGATCTATCTTGCCAACCGGATACGCCGATTTACCGGGCACTACCCCATGAAAAACCGTATTGGACTGCCGGAGCTTCTTATTTGTCAGCCCCATGCGCCGGAAGGTCTCATAGTATAAGATGTTGATGCTGCTGCCTCCGTCCATAAGCACCTTGGTAAACTTGTAGCCACCCACCTGAGGTGCCACAACTAGAGCCAGCTGACCCGGATTATCAACCCGAGGCAGATGATCCTCTCGACTCCACACAATGGGCTGCTTTGACCAACGCAGGTAACGCGACACCGCCGATTCAACAGAATTTACTGCCCTCTTGTGAACTTTCTGATCCCGTTTACACAAGCTTGTGGTGAAGACATGATACTGCCCACTGCTCAACTCCTTCGGATTATTCTGATATCCGGATTGCTGCTGCTGCTGACGCTGTTGATTTCCCTGATTGTTATAGCCGCCCTGGCCGTGCTGTTGGTTATGCTGATTGTGCCCGTTGTGATTGCCATTATTGCCTTGGTAGCCTGAACCGGATGCACCACCTTGATAACCCGGCCCTTGAAAACCGGGGCCTGATCCGCCGGATGGTCCGTGATCGTACCGAGACCGGTTCATGAATTCCCGCATAATAAAATAGTCCTTCCAGAGGTGTGTAGCTGGCTTTTCTGCTGTACCGTGCTTCGGGCAAGGTACGTTCAACTGGTGTTCCAGATTAATAGGCGGCCTCCCATTTCGTGGGGGCGGTCTACCCTTGCGGCGCTGTCCGTCCTCCTGAGCATTGGTGTTGGCCACAAAATCCGAACTACCATCCGGTTTACACTTACCGTTGTATCCTTGATTCGCCGGGTTGGGCTGCGGCGCCTTATCATTCTTGTTTACCTTCACTGACTTGTCACTATCGGTGTCTGGGTATTTGGTATTATCGGAGTCCGCATACTTCACTAAAGCGCCCATGAGCGTCCCCATGTCATCACAATTACGCTTAAGCCGTCCCAACTTCAATTTCAAAGGTTCAAACTAGCAATTGCCTTCCAAGGTTACCACTGTTGTGCTTGGGTTGATGCTATTGGAGGAATGCAGGATCTCTGACACTCGACGCACCCAACTACTTGTAGACTCATGCTCTCCTTGAACGCAGGCAGCTAGATCGACGACAGACATTGGCTGCTTGCATGTGTCCTTGAAATTATTGATAAACCGGCGGCGCAATTCGGCCCATGATCCGACAGAATTGGGTGGCAAGCCCTTCAGCCAAGTGCGAGCTGTGCTCTCTAGCATCATTGTGAAATACTTAGCGCATGCTGCATCATCCACATCCAATATTTCCATTGCCATCTCATAACTCTCAACCCATGCCTCCGGGGACAGATCCGCCGTGTAATTGGGAACCTTGCACGGTCCTTTGAAATCCTTGGGCAGTTTCACGTTGCGCAAAGCGGGCGTAAGGCAGGGCACTCCCAGGGAGCTAGACATAACCCCCGGCTCAATTGTGGTAGAGGGACGAACCGGCGTCGCCTGACGGGCTTCGTACTGTGCTGTTTATTCGGCCTCCCAGCGTTGCCTGCCCTGATCCACTACGTTCTGAGCGTTCGCGTCTCCTCCTGCCGGATCATCCTGCCGCGGCGGATTACATCTTCGTGCACTGCTTGACACGGCCGGTTCATCCAGACACCTAGTGTAACTCCGGCTTGGGCGAGGAGTTGAATGAATCCTCTCACGGCTGTGAGAATAAGCTTGCTGTTGAGGTAGCGGTGTCTCCAAAAACTCCCTGGCCCGTCGTGCCTCTACTGCTATAGGGGATGTTCCTTCAATGGGAAGAGCGGCCAGTCGCGAAGCGGCAGCAACTATGTTAGCCAATGGATTAGAGTAATGACCAGGAGGGGTGGGCACATGCTGTGACGGTACAACTTGGCGGGTTGGCTGCACGGTCGGCGGCTGGACTGACGCTCCCGTGCCCGGCGCCCCTCCCCGGTTCACCTCCGGCTGGTTACTGGTTCGTGCTCTTGGCGTGCTAAAGAGGTTTCTTGCCTCATAAACCGGTGGCAAGCGAGATCGCTGTCTCCTCATCATCACCTCGTGTGAAGCGGTCTGATCCAACATGAGTCGATAAGATTGAGCATCAAGCTCAGCCTGCTTTGCAGCCATCTTGGTTTTCTCAGCAGCTAGGTCCAACTTGGCTTGATCTATCCGGCTCTTGACCTGAGCGACTTCCGCATCATGCTGCTCTTTATTGGCCTGAGCTACCTCTGCTGTTAACATCGCTGTCAAAGTATCGACCAAAGCGGATAAAGTGTCAGACGGCGACGGGTCAGGACCTCCAGCCCTAGCTCCCACCGCGTCTGATGTTAACGCCGCTGTAGTTGAGGACTGCTGCATAGGTTGTGATCCGGCCATAAAGACGGCAACCCAGTTTGGCGGATCGAGGGGGTCCGGAATACTGCCACCATCGGAACAGCCCTCAGTTCGGCCGTCTTGCAATAGATATAAGGATTCTGTCTCTCCGGAAGAAGATTCATCGCCGGAATAGACAACAGTCTCGCCGCCAGAGTCCGATCCATCCTCGACTTGCACTCCATGCACTGCTCCAACGAAGACGTGCGTCATGGAGGGCTGAATCCGGGCAGGTCTCGCACACTCAGCCGGCTCGACGATGTTGGGGAAGATGTACGGCCCAGGGCCCGGTTCATCGATCTTGCCGATGAAGACGTGGATGCCGCCGAAGGGGACCCGGTACCCGTATTCGATTGAATCGGCCTCGGGCCCTCAGCGTGCATCGTCGATGTAGATCTTGCCGCGACGACTCTTAGTCATCCGGCCCACTGCGTAGCCCTTGAGTCCTTCAAAGCTGCCCTTCAAGAACTCGAAACCATCGTGCGATAGCCCCACGGTGGGCGCCAACTGTCGTGGTTTTGTCACGGCAGATATCCTAGCAAAAGGACTTAGTCGTGAGGCCATCGCTACGGGTTAGCTTAAAGGGGTTTAAGCGGAAAAGGACACATGGATTTTATACTAGTTCGGCCCCTTCAATGAAGGTAAAAGCCTACGTCTAGTTTGGTGTAAAATTGCTAGGGTTTCGATGACCAGGGAGCGAATCCGCTTTGCCTCTGTCTCGAGCTGTTGTTCTCTGCCCTGAACCGTCGCCGGATCGCCCCTTTATATAAGAGGTGACGCCTAGTCCGGTTTACAGAATCCCGAGGCCGGCTCATAAACATGTCCAGCTCGGTCTCTATCCTTCCTATCTTACATCACAAGTTACACATCTTATGGCGGTTTATAAATCACGGGCCCTAACGCCTCTTGGGCTTTAAGCTTCTTGGACTGAAGCGTCTTGTTCCACGTCTGGCTGGGCTTCAGTAGAAACAATCTCCACATGCATAAACCGGCCCCTCCTGGGCGATTTATACCTAATAGTAATATCCCTGACAGGACCTTCATACTGAGCAGGCATTCAAAGAAGATTTCCTTCTCTTATTTGGTAAGAGCGTAGCTGGCAGGACCTTCATACTGCTTTGGAGGCATGTCGTCTTTTTTCGTGCACACGTCGCTGGTCCTCCTTTGCCTCCGGTGTATCTTTTGTCTTCCCATACACGCCCAAGAAGCCTAGCTGGTTCAAGCAAAGATTCTTCGTCACGTGCATCATGTCGATTGCAGAGCAGACCTCTAGGTCTTTCCAATAGGGTAGGTCCCAAAACATAGATTTCTTCTTCCCTATGGGTGCGCTTCCCTCAGCGTCATTCGAAACAAATAGTCTACCGGGACCCTTTCCAAAGATTACATGTAAATCATTGACCATAGAAAGTATGTGATGACCAATACGGAGGGCGGGCTTCTTCCGGTGATCGGCCTCCCCTTTGAAATGCTTGCCTTTCTTTCGACATTAATGGTTGGTCGGAAGAAATAAACGATGCCCCAAGTACACATTCTTCCTGCATTTGTCCAAATATATACTTTGGGTATCATCTAAATAGTGTGTGCATGCATGGTATCCCTTGTTTGTCTGTCCTGAAAGGTTACTGAGAGCAGGCCAATCATTGATGGTTAGAAACATCAACGCATGTAGGTCAAATTCATGCTGGTCGTGCTCATCCCACACACGTACACCTTGTCCATTCCACATATGTACAAGTTCTTAAACTAATCGCCTTAGGTACACATCAATGTCATTGCCAGGTTGCTTAGGGCCTTGGATGACCACTGGCATCATAACGAACTTCCGCTTCATACACAAACAAGGAGAAATGTTATAGATACATAGAGTCACAGGCCATGTGCTATGATTGCTGCTCTGCTCCCCAAAAGGATTAATGCCATCCGCGCTTAAACCAAACCATATGTTCCGTGCGTCACCTCCAAAGTCCTTCTAGTACTTTCTCTCGATTTTTCTCCACTACGAACCGTCAGCGGGTGCTCTCAACTTCCCCTCTTTATTACGGCCCTCTTTGTGCCATCACATCAACTTGGCATGCTCTTCGTTTCTGAACAGACGTTTCAACCATGGTATTATAGCAGCATACCACATCACCTTGGCAGGAACCCTCTTCCTGGGGTGCTCTCCGTCAACCATGGTATTATAGCAGCATACCACATCACCTTGGCAGGAACCCTCTTCCTAGATGGCATAGAACCTTCTTTGCTTCGTACGTACTGTCGGGCAATTTGTTATCCTTTGGAAGCTTCTTCTTCAATATTTTCAGTAGCTTCTCAAATCCGTTGTCAGATACACCATTGTCTGCCTTCCATTCCAGCAATTCCAGTGTGGTACCGAGCTTCATGTTGCCATCTTCTCAATTTGGGTACAACCTTTTTTTGTGATCCTCTAACATGCAATTGAACTTCAACTTCTCCCTTTCACTTTGTCATTGTCTCTTTGCATCAACAATGACCCGACAAAGATCATCATCGGGCACATCGTCTGGTTCCTCTTGATCTTCAGCTTCCCCCGTTGCAGCATGATATGTCTCCGACATATCTATAATTTGTTATTGTTCCATGCTGTTATATTATCATTCTTGGATGTTTTACAATCATTTTATAGTCATTTTATATCATTTTTTGGTACTAACCTATTGACATAGTGCCAAGTGCCAGTTGTTGTTTTCTGCATGTTTTTTACATCGCAGGAAATCAATACCAAACGGAGTCCGAACGCAGCAAAAATTTTGTGAATTTTTTTGGACCAGAAGACATCCAGTGGGCCGGAGAAGTACCTGGGGGGGGGGGGGTGCTCCGAGGGGAGCACAACCCACCAGGGCGCGCCAGGAGGCCCATGCGCGCCCTGGTGGGTTGTACCCACCTCGGGTGCCCCCGGACCGCCTCTTTGCTCTATAAATACCCCAATATTCCAGAAACCTTAGGGGAGTCGACGAAAATCAATTCCAGCCGACGCAGAGTCTAGAACCACCAAATCCAATCGAGACACCATCATGGAGGGGTTCACCACTTCCATTGGTGCCTCTCCGATGATGCGTGAGTAGTTCTTTCTAGACCTATGGGTCCGTAGTTAGTATCTAGATGGCTTCCTCTCTCTCGTTTGATTATCAATACAATGGTCTCTTGGAGATCCATATGATGTAACTCTTTTGCGGTGTGTTTGTTGGGATCCGATGAACTTTGAGTTTATGATCAGATCTATCTTTTTATATCCATGAAAGTTATGTGAGTCCTCTTTGATCTATTATACGCATGATTGATTATAGCCTCGTATTTCTTCTCCGATATTTGGGTTTTGTTTGGCCAACTTCATCTATTTACCTTGAAATGAGAAGAGGTGCTTTGTAGTGGGTTCGATCTTACGGTGCTTGATCCCAGTTACAGAAGGGGAACCGACACGTGTGTATTGTTGCTATTAAGGATAAAATGACGGGGTCTATTTTTATATAAATATATCTTGTCTACATCATGTCATCTTCTTATTGCATTACTCCGTTTTTTCATGAACTTAATACATTAGATGCATACTGGATAGCGGTAGATGTGTGGAGTAATAGTAGTAGATGCAGGCAGGAGTCGATCTACTAATCTTGGACGTGATGCATATATAATGATCATTTTCTGGATATCGTCATGATTATTTGAAGTTCTATCAGTTGCCCAACAGTAATTGCTCACCCACCATTTGCTATTTTTCTCGAGAGAATCCACTAGTGAAATCTATGGCCCCCGGGTCTCTTTCTTATATTATTTGCCTTTGCAATATATTTTCCTTTGCTTTTATTTCTAGATCTATTAAACCAAAAACCCAAAAATACCTTGCTGCAATTTATCTTATTGGACATTCGATCTATCAATATTTACAACTCTATCACGTCCGTTACCCGAAAGGGATTGACAACCCCTTTTACACGTCGGGTTGCGAGTATTTGTTCTTTGTGTGCAGGTGCCATTTACGTTGTGTTGCTTGGTTCTCCTACTGGTTCGATAACCTTGGTCTCATCACTGAGGGAAATACCTACCGCTGCTATACTGCATCATCCCTTCCTTGGGGAAATACCGACGTAGTTCTAGCAATCCATCAAAAGGAATATCTTGCGACGTTGGCGGGGAGGATCTTCAACATATACCAAGTTCCTAAACACGAATCACATCTTCTAGCAATTTACATTATTTGCCACTGGCCTCTCATTTTCATCTCCCCCACTTCACAAACAATGCCGTTTTTATTCGTCCTCTTCTTTGTTCGTTGTTTTCTTGCCGGATCTATATAAGCTCTTTTCATCATGGCTAGTCCTCCCCTCATCATTTGCACCCCCGAGAACGAAGTTCTCAACTTTAAGAAAAGAGGAGGAGAAAGCCTAAAAGATGCATGGTACCGGATTTGCAATGTTAATAAAAGATCTATTCACAATCAATCCACTATTGTTCTTCTTCAAAAAAAAGTGGGAATCACTACTTGGTATAGATTTGTTCTTGATACCATTACCGGAGGAATTTCTTAAGTTGTCCTCCTTTTGATTCTTTGAATGCTATGGGAAGTTTAGTGAGATCTCCTCTTATTACCGTTAATGAAACAACGTTGACTCTTGAGCATGTTATGAAAAGATTAGATGCTATTGAAAAGGGAATGCTCACTAAAGAACATATTGAAAATTTAGATACAAAGATTCATGAGCTTGCTAATAAATTTGGGGCGAAAGCGGGCAATGTTCTTAAATTGCTAAAAGAGAAGGAACCCATAGTTAATGAAAAAATTGAAGAAAGTCCTTCTAGGATTGATAAATTAGAATAAATTCCTAGTAAGTTGGGCACCTCTTTTTCTTCCGTTAATTATATTGAAAAAACTCCCGGAAAAAGATGCAAGAACAAAGGGGCTACTTCTAGTTAAAACGATGGGGATCTTAAAATGATTAGTATACTTCATTGAAGTAATAAAAGGCCCCCTTTACAAAAGCAAATTATTTGATCTAATCCCTAGGAGTGTATTTGTTGAAGAATTAGATGCCCAATCTTTGAAGAATTGTGTGGTTGAGGAATTGGAAAACAAGGATGACACAACTTAGATCCTTGCTTTATGCCTAGCTAAGGGCGTAAAACGATGGCGCTTGTTGGGAGGCAACCCAACTTGTATCTTTTTGCTTTTTGATTCCCTTACTGGTTTCAATAAAATACCCATTAATACCTCTGTTTAGATGTGTTTTTGTGGTTTGAATAAAGGTTTGTGCCAAGCAAAGCCTTAGGATCATGTTGGGTGATAGTAGATTTGATCTTGCTGAAAAACTGAAACTTTTGCGCTCACGACAAAAATTCTCATTTTTAACAGAACATTGTTTTTGAGTTGATTCTTTTTGCAGAAGGTTAATATACAAATTGTTCACATGGTACTATTTGTTTCAAGATTTTTAGAGTTACAGAAGTATTCTAAATTTCCAGATTCCTACAAACTGTTCTGTTTTTGACAGATTTTGTTTTCTTTGCGTTGTGTGCTTGTTTTGATGATTCTATGGTGAGTTTTTGCCATAGAAAAGTTGGAATACATTAGATATAGTTCAAGAATAAAATATTAATTGGTTTGCTACGTTACTTATAGTAGTGATTTGCTTTCTTATACTAACGGATCTCACGAAAGTTTTGTTGACTTTTGTGTGATTGAAGTTTTCAAGTTTTGGGTTATCTTACGATGGATGAAGGAATAAGGAGTAAGAAGAGCTTAAGCTTGGGGATGCCCATGGCATCCCAGATATTATGCAAAGAGAAGCAAGCAACTAAACTTGGGTATGCCCCCGAGTGGCATCCCCTCTTTCTTCTAACGACCATCAGTAGTTTACTCGAAGCTATATTTTTATTTGTCACATACTATGTGCTTTGCTTGGAGCGTCTTGTATGATATGAGTCTTTGCTTGTTTTGTTTTGCTTTTTAAGTTTTGAATCCTTGCTGTACACACCTATTGAGAGAGCCATAATTATGCCATGACTTGTTAGAATAGCTCTCTTTGCTTCACTTAAATTTTATGAGCTATGAATTTGCTCTAGTGCTTCACTTATATCTTTTTGAGCAAGGTGTGCTTTAATATTTTTGAAGAAATACTCTCTTGCTTCACTTAGATTTATTTGAGAGTTCGCAATTTTTTAAAGAAATTCTCTCTTGCTTCACTTAAATTATTTTTAGAGAAAGAAAAATTTATGCTCATGATCTTCACTTATACGTGTTTGAGCTTATCAAAAGCAACACATGAAAATTAGTCCCAAAGTGATAGATATCCAATTAGGATATAATAAAAACTTTCATGAAGATCATTGGACAAAATAAACTTGATTCCTTGTAATAGTTTTGATATATGATGATGTGATATGTGAGTCATGTTGATGAGTAATTATGCTTTAGTAAGAATATTGGTGTTAAGGTTTGTGATTCCCTATGCAAGAACGAAAGTCAATAGTCATGCAATGAAATTACATCCTACTTGTGGTGCATTAGTCGGTGTTAATTATGCTTAATGCGTGTTTATGAGATTATTCGTTTCTTGGTTGGTCGCTTCCCAATCTTTTGCTAGCCTTCATTTTGCACTAAGTATGATCACTACTTGTGCATCCAAAATCCTTCAACACAATTTTGCCACATGTCCACCATACCTACCTATATGTGGTATTCGCTTGCTGTTCTAAGCAAATTTGTATGTGCCATCTCTAATTTTCAAAATAAAATTTTCTTTTGTGTGCTCGTACCACTCGCGAGGCGATGAGGGGTGGCTAATAGTTTCCATGCTAGATGTGTTATTCTCACGATGAGTGTTTATTCACTTGTCATTGCACGAGAGTAAGGCAAAGGTATTAGGGATGCCAAGTCCCGAAATGAAAAATGAATTTACTTTATGTTGTCAAATAATAAATTCGTTAGAAAGTGTTGGTATGGAAGGCACCTGTGGATACGGTTAGCCGTAACCAGCCCGCTTCACAATCTTTGGGGTCTACAAAACAGTATGTGCTGCTACTCCGTTCTATTCTCTATTTCAATCTCATATGAGGTAGCTGGTCAAAGATAGGCTCGGGACGGAGCCGTATGATGCGGAAGTCCCACGTACGGTTCCTTGAGAAGAGAGTGGCTACCCACTAGAGCTTCGACCAACTACCCCGCATGCGGCTCACACCATTTGAGGTGGCCCAGCCCAACATTCATTCGCAAATCCTGCAGTGAAATTGAGACTGCTCGACCACGGAAAACAAACGGCTACATAGGAGCTCTATGGTGGACCCCTGCGGATTTGACCCTACCTACACCCGGAGCCAATCCCCTAGCGGTCCTGCCACCACGCCGCAGACCAAGCCAATGATGCTTAGCTGGTCTTTTCGGATGATCAGCCACACTGGGACTGAGACATGGACCCAGAGGATTTCTTCGGTTTCGGTAGGGAAGCCACCGGTTCGTATCACGCTATGGTTGAGGGCATGTACCCATTTCTCCCTGCAAAATAAGTCTCTCTTGGGCTCTCATGCCCCCTCGATGGTTGACGAGAACATAAAGAAAAATAACCCCGCCCAATCGACATACTTTTTGACCTCTTTTTCCCGCAAAGCAGGAGCAAGCATAAACTAGAGATTCATCCCATTTTGGCGAGAGGGAGGCAGCGAATTACCTGGGCTACAGATTTCTCCTTTTATCGTTAAGTTCAAGTCTGACAAGAGTAATATTCTACAACTAACAACTCATTTATTTTGAGACCGACCAAGGTCTACTTTGGTTGATCCACTTTCTTCTTACTATCGAAAAGGGTTTAGGAGGAGCAGAGCAAGTCGCGTTTACAGCCAGCAGTTCTTATGAGCGTAACTTTCTATCGGACAGAGCTATTCTTCAATCTATCGCCCTAATCCTTTCGAACTTGGGTCCAGAAAATACCTTCCTCAGGAATGTCATCAAAGCCAGGTTCTCACTACAAGAAATATGTCAACTAGTGACCTTCTGTCCGTGACCCTGGAAGAATTGGTCATAGATCTATGACCATTTCAGACCAATTGGTCAAAAGTTGTTCGGGGGGCTCCAAACCCTAAACTATAACGACCATTTTGGTCAGAAAGGTCGTAATTTCCTTACACGAAATGATCATAAAGCGGATGGCACTGGTCCGCTGCCTAATTTCTAGCTGATCATGACCAATATAAATGGTCATAACCTTGTAAATTGTGGTGGGTTGCTACGACTAGGCGCCACCTCATCAGTTTTGCCTATGTGTCATGTCCATGTGGTAGTTTTTGCCCTAGGTTGTGAAGCAACCTATATATCTGTCATTCCCAAAATGCCCCAAAAAATCTCATAAATTCTTTGGGTCATATCTTCGTCAAATATGTAAAAACCTTCCTTGCCTAGTTCAAAAATAATTCAAAAATATTCATTTTCCTATTTTGTTCAAAAAAAAAACACTTTGTGAAGGAAGTGCCACTTTGGCATGTCCAAATGGTATCCATTTTCTACAGTGCTTTCCTATGCCAAATAACTATCCTCCACCAAATTCCAGCTCAATCCATTCATTATTTTGAGCCCAGCTTCAACATTCGTATTTATGTCCAGTGTGGTACTTTGCAAAGAAAGTACCACCTAGACTCCTCCTTTTGAGCTGAAAATTTGTGAAGACGGTCTCCTTAGTAACTGATCATCCTCAACCAAAACTCACGCCTATTAGCCATGTGCATTTCCCGTACCGCTAATTAAACACTTGGCTGCTAATTCATGTTTGAGCATCGATCGGTCTCCTCGTGAGAATCTTATGTTGTAATTTTCTTCCTAGCACCTACCTGGGGAGTGCTCAACCCACTAGACATGCCTAGGCCTCCCAGAACACATGGCAACGCCACAATCACGCGGTGACCACGCGGCGGGCATGCGAGTTTACGTGCTCTAGAGTTGGGGCCCTCGACCACCACCCAAACCTCAACGTATCGCCACCAAACCATGTATTTATGATTAAATAGGTACCTATGTAACTAGAAATGATTTTTGGAAAAAATAAATAGCAAACTATGAGGCAGCTGCAGTTCAAATTTGACCCGCTTCCACCTGAATCGACGGAAATTTGTCTTTTTCACGAGAGGTGGATCAAAACTTTTTACACCCAACCATTTTGTCAATTGTGCATTAAATATGTCCTAGTATTTCACAAAATTGATTTGGTCCAATTTTGCAACAATTATTAGGGAGGTCCGTCACAAAAAACCCTCCTTTTGGGCACTCGAAAAATGGAAAATGATTTTTTCGTCCAAAGAAAATGAAAACTTCCTTAGGCAATATTGTTTTCCATTCCAAGATGCACCCTTGTGCACAATATGAGATCATTTGAACAAACTATGCCATGAATGTGGCCATAGGATTGATCATTTGGCTTGAAAGCCATGAATCTTCACGCATGATAGCTCATTTCTGAGAACAATTTTTTAAAAGAATTGCCGTATTACAAGTTAATTATTTTTCCTGGTAACTTGGTCATATATAATGACACAATGCGAAGGTTTTCCAATTTTTCGATTGTTTTTGAATTTTTTTATGCCCATTTCAAAATGCGGTCAAAACGGCGGGAATGACCGTTCCTAGCTAGTGGTTGAATCTTGGTATTTTTTTGGTGTTTCTCTGATTAAATAGTTACTTATGTACCTAGAAATGATTTTTGTAAAAAATAAAGAGCAAACTACAAGGCAGCTACAGTTCAAAATTGACCCGCTTCCAACTGAATCGGCGGAAATTTGTCTTTTTCACGAGAGGAGGATCAATTTTTTTTACACCCAACCATTTGGTCAATTGTGCATTAAATATGGCCTAGTATTTTATAAAAATGATTTGGTACAATTTTGCAACAATTATTTGGGAGGTCCTTCACAAAAAAACCTCCTTTTGGGCACTCGAAAAATGGAAAATGAATTTTTCGTCCAAAGAAAGTGAAAACTCCCTTAGGCAACATTGTTTGCCATTCCAAGATGCACCCTTGTGGACAATATGAGATCATTTGAACAAACTATGCCATGAATGTGACCATAGGATTTATCATTTGGCTTGAAAGCCATGAATCTTCACGCATGATAGCTAATTTCTGAGAACACTTTTTTAAAGGAATTGTCGTATTACAAGTTTATTATTTTTCCTGGTAACTTGTAATATGGCATTGTATATTTTATGCCCGTTTTTTGATTTTCAAGCGAAGGTTTTCCAATTTTTTGATTTTCTTTTGAATTTTTTATGCCCGTTTCAAAATGCGGTCAAAATAGCGGGCATGACCGTTCCTAGCTAGTGGTTGAATCTTGGAAAACCTTTTGTGTTTCTCTTATTAAATAGATACTTATGTACCTAGAAATGATTTTTGGAAAAAATAAAGAGCAAACTATGAGGCAGCTGTAGTTCAAATTTTACCTGCTTCTAGCTGGATCGACGAAAATTTTCTTTTTCACTAGAGGTGGATAAAAGATTTGGACACCCAACCATTTTGTAAATTGTGCATTAAATATGTCCTAGTTTTTTATAAAAATTATTTGGTCCAATTTTACAATAAATATATGGTAGGTCCTTCACAAAAAAACTAATTTCGGCCACTTGAAAAAATGGGAAATGAATTTTTGGTCCAAAGAAAAAGCAAACTTCCTTAGGCAACATTGTTTGCCTTCCCAAGATGCACATTTGTGCACTATATGAGATCATTTGAACAAACTATGCCATGAATGTGGCCATAAGATTGATCATTTAGCTGGAAAGCCATGAATCTTCACACATGATAGCTTATTTCCGAGAACACTTTTTTTCAAAAATATTTGCCATATTACAAGTTTATTATTTTTATGATAACTTGGTCACATATAATGACACAATGCGAAGGTTTTCTAATTTTTTATTTTTTTTTGAATTTTTTATGCCCGTTTCAAAATGCGGTCAAAACGGCGGGCATGACCGTTCCTAGCTAGTGGTTGAATCTTGGATTTTTTGTGTGTTTCTCTGATTAAATAGATACTTATGTACCTAGAAATGATTTTTGGAAAAAATAAAGAGCAAATTATAAGGCAGTTGCAGTTCAAATTTTACCCGTTTCTAGCTGGTCGACGGAAAATTGTCTTTTTCACCAGGGGTGGATAAAAGCTTGGCGTTCTGCCTACTTGCATTTGATTATTTTTTAGAAATCCCTAGCAGAACTATATATAACAATGTGGGTATGTGTTTTCTTCTTTCAGTGTCTATAATGCATTTGCATGATGTTGTATTATGTGCTACAAAATATACATTAGCTGATTTAAACTGTTGTTTTCCTTCGCCTAATCAAATGCCCTTTGTTTTGCAGTATGCATACCCAGGTCAAGCTTGTAGTCATGATGAAGGTGCTGGTCTGGGTTTCCTATCTTCAGAAGTAAAATGTTTGCTTGCTACCTTCTTTAGGGTACTGCTTTCTAATCAAGTTCTTGAACACAAGAGTTATGTATACAAATCATGTGCTATTTGTACACTGATAGCCATTTTCTTGTCTACTTAGCTGAATCATCTCTTTGTGAACTAAACATCAGTTACTAGTATTTGGCTTCTATGTGCTAATTAAACCTGATCAGTATGTATACTTCATTGATGTTGCATAATATTGGTGTAAAAGGGGTTAATTTAAACCGGATATGATCTACTAGAACAATTTTTTTGCTGTTCAAACGTTTAAATTCTGGTTGTTTGTTTCAAACATCGAAATGCTGTTTACTTTGTCCTTCTATGCTTCAATGATAAAAATGTCGCATTTATAGGATTGTAAACCTGATGTGATTGGAGTAGTATTTACTTGTTGCTGATAGTTACTACTTGTATCCACTGATTTCTATGCCTCATTTTGCTTGTTTTTCTTTATTTATGCACACACACTGCCTACAAGTTAACGTGCTTTTAGATTTGCCTTTATTTTGCTCCTAACCATATTGTTTGATAACTTGCAGATGTTGTACTTCATTCGTGTTTCGTCGCGGGCTCCAAGAAGTGAAGAAGCATTGAGTTCTAGCTCATTGGAGCTAGTTATACTTTGATATATAGTTATATTTTGATATTTAGTTGTGTTCTTGGTGGTTGTAAACCTGATGTGAAGTATGTTCGATTATAAACATGGTGTGAACTATGTTTGACTGTAATGTGCCAAATTTGGTTTTTTGATCTATTGAAGTATTACTTGTGTTTTCAGTTAGTTCCGATTCAAATATTTGTTTTTATTTACTGAAATATCAAAATTTGAAGAACATGACTCTGACCATTGGGACCCATCTGTAAACCGGGGCTGGGAAAAAAAGCTAGAAAAAAAAATTGACTGCAAAATGTTGTGCGCTAGAAAATAAAAAGGCCAAATTGTAGGCCAAGCCCATGTAGCTAACCGAAATTAACATAAAATACATATATTAAAAGGGCCTGCCTAAAAAATAATACATGGGCCGAATTACTGGGTCAGACCCATGTAGCTAATAAAAGCAGAGGGAAACAAACATTAAAAGGCTGAATTGTTGGGCTAGGCCCATGTAGAAAATCGAATTGGACCGGGCTGATTCTTGTGCCACATCAGATTGCCACGTCGGATGCCTACGTGGCCTGGGGAGGCTGCTAGTGACCAAAACAAAACAATAGGCATATTTTGGTCGTAAACGTCTACGACCTTCTCACAGAGAAGGTCGTTAATTTCAGTTTACGACCCTCAGCTTTTGACCATCTGTTTTTGGTCAAAAAAGGTCACAAATGAAAAACAATAACCTTTCGGTGACCAATAGTCAAGGTCACAAGTTGACATATTTCTTGTAGTGTCTCCAATCGTAAATGGGAATATTCCATGGCACAAGGGTTGTTTGCCCGCTGGAGGTATGATTCCGATCTTTGAATCGAATGGGATTTTGTGTCTTAAAGTGAGGGCGATGAGTGGGGAAGGAAGCTAATCTCGTCTTTACTTTAAGACACTAGTTTTAGAGCATCTCCAGCCGCGCCCCCAATAGGCCCCCCCAGGGCACTTTTTAGGCCCCAGCGCCGAAAAAATGGCCAAGTCGCGCCCCCAGGACGCCGAAAATCGCCGGATTGGGCCGAAACTGGTGCCGACAGACCCAACCCGAACCCGGGGTGCTTGGGGTCGCCTGGGGGCGCCGAGCGAGGCATTTTTTGGCGCAAACGTGATGGGCCCGCCCTGTCAGCGACGCGCTGCGTCGTTGTCCTCATCGCCTCTGTTCCCGTGGGAATCAATGCCAAAGCTGCCGCACTGCCGCGCCGTCGCCTGCCCATTGATGCTGCGCAGCGACCCGTCGCGTGAGTCGGCACCACGGGCGCCCGCCACGCGTCGCCTGGCATGCGCCTCTCGCCGCCCGAGCTCCGGCTATAAAAGCAGCCCACCTCGCCGGTGACCGCCACACCGCAGCACATCGTCCCCCCGCACTCTCCCCACACTGCCACGCACGGTTCACCGCTTCCTCCCGACCGCTGGCTGATTCGTCGCCAACACGCAGTGCGCCCCCATGTCGCCTCGCCGCCGGGGAGGTGCGGGCTACCGCGGCGTCCGGGTTCGTCGGTCCGGCACCTACTCCGTCCAGATTTAGTCGGGCGATGTGCGCCTCCGCCTCGGAACCTTCGACACCGCTCAGGAGGGCGCGCACGCGTACGACGCTGCGGCGTGGCGCCTCCGGCGTTCCCGTTGGGACATGAACTTCACGGACGTGCCGACTCTGGAGCGGGCACAGGAGTTGGCGCCTCCCTCGCGGCTAAAAACTGACGAAGATCGTTGGAAGCACCGTAGGCGGGCGCACCGTCTCACCCTGGCCGAGATGGACGAGGAAGCCATGGCGACGTGGCGCCAAAACTTCCCGCAAGACATCATCAATGAGCACCAGTTCTTGGCCGAGAAGAAGGCGGAGAGGAAGAAGAGGAGGAAGGAGCGAGCGGATTATCGCGAGGACAAGCGAGCGCGGAAGGCGGTCGCTAAGTTCAACATCGAGCTAGGAGATGCGTCCTCCTGGGACTCCACCGACGAGCGGTTCCTTGACGCCTACGCTGAGATGTCGGAGGAGGACATCACCGAGGCAGAGTCCGAGTCGGAGAATGATTAGTAGTAGTAGGTCGTAGGAGAAGACTATGTGAACTATCTATTTAATTATGTGAACTATCTATCTATCTACCTATCTGTGTGAACTATCTATCTATCTATTTATGTGGACTATCTATGAGAACATCGAGCCTGGGCCATTTTGCGTCGGAAATGGGCTGAAAGCGTCGAAAATGGGCTGAAAAAGCCGATAATGGGCCAATATCGGCGTCTGGGGGGCGGCGACTGGGAACGCACTGGCACCCAAGCTGAAACTAGCGCTGGCTCGCCCCCAGGCGGTGGTTTTCGGCGCGTCCTGGGGGGCCAACGATTGGAGATGCTCTTATATTTCTCAGTCAAATGACTTGCGATAGTCTACCTTTAGTAGGACCATAGAGCATGCAGTTGAGCAGCGTCGCTAGGTACGGGTCCAACTTGAACTCCTCGGAAGTATAGGATTATTTCTCAAGTGTCACCAAGGATACACCCCACTTACTAAATAGGCATGTGGATGCAGCATCTACCTAGGACTTGATCTTGGTACCAATCCATAACAATCAAAGTCGAATCGTGAGCCTATTAATGAAGCAAATTCAATGAAACAACAACTGGTACCGTATAGAAGGGGCCGTAAACTGGAGAGTCTTGACCAATTCGCAAGATCATTTGGTGTAGTTGGCTTGTGAAAGTTTGGTGAAAAAAGGAATAAACTTTGTTTTATGTTTGGGAACCGCCTATCGTATATCTAGCATGGAAAGTGTTGGGAACTCTAAGTCGTTTTCGTTGGTGGGAAAAGTACGCCACCCAAAATAATTTGATCTCTCAATTTAAGCTTTGAGCTCTGGCACCTCTACAAATCCCTACTTCCCTGTGCGAAGGGCCTTTCTTTTAATTTATGCAATTTTATTTTGAATTTGAGTCTCCATCCTCTCTTATAAAGCACCAACTAGGAAGCACTATGATTGTACTTGAGCATTGGGTGTAGTTAATATGCGAGTGTGTTTCATGAATGGATCAATGGTTGAGCATGATGGGATAGGGATAACTTATTTTAGCATTGATATTTTGAAAGACATGATTGCTTGTTGATATGCTTGAGTATTTAAATCTCATGTCAAAACTAGACTATTGCTTTGAACCATATAAAAGTCAAAATTTCCATGCTATAAAGAAAAGAATATGATATGCCATGTTAGGCAGCATTCCACATCAAAATTTCTGTTTTTTTATCATTTACCTACTCGAGGACGAGCAGGAATTAAGCTTGGGGATGATGATACGTCTCCAACGTATCTATAATTTTTTATTGTTCCATGCTGTTATATTATCATTCTTGGATGTTTTACAATTATTTTATAGTCATTTTATACCATTTTTTGGTACTAACCTGTTGGGGATATAACTATTAGGTATAAACTGCCCAGGAGGGGCCGGGTTATACCTGTACTAAATTACCCCTATTGAAGCCCATGAAGACAAGGAGTATGGCGTATTACTATAGAGAACTAAAAGGCCCAGGGCCCAAAGGCGAATTAGGGCCCGTAGACATAAACCGCCATATGGTGTGTAACTTGTATTGTAAGATAGGAAAGGTAGAAACCGAGCCGGACACGTTTATGAGACGGCCTCGGGATTCTGTAAACCGGCCGGGCGTCATCCTGTGTATATAAAGGGACGACCCGACGTAGGTTCAGGGATAGAGAACAACAACTCGAGACACAGGCAAAGCGGATTCGTTCCCTGGTCATCGAAACCCTAGCAATACCACAACAACTAGAGTAGGCCTTTACCTTCACCGCAAGGGGCCAAACTAGTATAAAACTCCCTGTGTCCTTCGTCCGCTTTAATCCCTTTAAGCTAACCCGTCGTGATGGCTCCACGACTAAGTCCTTATACTAGGACATCTGCCGTGACAAAACCACGACAGTTGGCGCCCACCGTGGGGGTATCGCACGATGATTTCTAGTTCTTAGAGGGCAGCTTCGAAGGGCTCAAGGGCTACGCAGTGGGCCGGATGACCAAGAGTCGTCGCGGAAAGATCTACATCGACGACGCAAGCTGGGGCCCCGAGGCCGACTCGATTGAGTACGGGTACTGGGTCCCCTTCGGCGGCATCCACGTTTTCATTGGCAAGATCGATGAACCGGGCCCTAAACCGGACATCTGCACCAACATCATCGAAATGGCTCAGCGTGCGAGACCATCCCGGGTCCGGCCTGTCATGAAGCGTGTCTTTGTACCTAGATCGGAATCTGGTGGTGAGACCATCGTTTACTCTGGTGACGAGTCATCTACCGGAGAGACCGAGTCTTTGTACCTACTACAAGATGGCCGTTTTGGGGGCTGTTCCGATGTCGATAGTATTCCGGACCCCTGCGATCAGCCGAGCCGAGTTGTAGTCTTCATGGCCGGATCACAGTCTGTGCAACACTCTTCAACCGCAGCAGCGTTGACCTTCAATTTGGCGGCGACACCAGCAGCCGGGGTAGGAGGCCCTGCGCAGCCACCGGCTCAGGTCCTGTCCGGTTTATTCGACACTTTGACAACACTGTTAACCGCTGAAGTTAGCCCGGCGGATAAGGAGCAGCATGACGCAGAAGTTGCCAAGGTAAAGGGTCAGATAGATCAAGCCAAGGCGGATCTGGCAGCTAAAAACACCAGGATGGCGGCAGAGCGGGCTGAGTTGGATGCACATGCTTATCAGCTCATGTTGGATCAGAACGCATCAAATGATGTAATGAGGAGAAGGTACTGGTCTCGCATGCCTTCGGTTTATGAGGCTAGGAATCTATTTGACACCCCAGGAGCAGGAACCAGCAATCAACCAGTGCTAAACCGGGGAGAAACGCCTGGAACGAGGGCATCGGTCCAGCCGCACCCAACGGATCCGCCTAGTCATATCATCCCGTAACAACTTGTACCGACGCCTCCGGGTCATTACGCCAACCCTTTGGATAACATAGTCGCTGCCGCTTCACTATTAGCGGCCCTCCCTGTCGAAGGTGAGTCCCCTGTAGCGGTGGAGACGCGACGGGCTAGGGAGCTCCTTCAAACAGCTTTGACTCAGCAGCAGGCTTATTCGTACAGCCGCGAGAGGATTCATTCCACCCCCCGCCCAAGCCGGAGTTACAACAGACATATAGATGAACCGGCCGTGTCAAGCAGTGCGCGAAACCGTAACCTGCCTCAGGGGCATAACCCAGCAGGTGGTGGCGCGAATGCTCAGGATGTGGTGGATTAGGTTAGACAACGTCGAGAAGCCGAGTTAGCAGCGCAGTACACGACCCATCAACTTACCCCGGTTCGTCCCACCACCTCGGTAGAACCAGGAGTTACTTCCAGCTCTTTGGGAGTGCCGTGTCTCACATCGGCCTTACGTAATGTGCGTCTGCCCAAGGATTTCAAAGGTCCTCGAAAGGTGCCCAATTACACTACCGATTTATCTCCCGAGTCATGGGTTGAAAGCTATGGGATGGAGATGGAGATGCTGGATGTGGATGACGCGGCATGTGCTAAATATTTCACCATGATGTTGGAAGGAACAACTCGTACTTGGCTGAAAGGTTTGCCAGCTAACTCCATTGGGTCATGGACCGAGTTAAGGGCCCGGTTTATCCAGAATTTCAAAGACACATGCAAGCAACCCATGTCAATTGTGGACTTAGCTTCCTGTGTCCAAGGAGAGAATGAATCGACAAGCCATTGGGTGCGCCGGGTTTCAGAGATCTTGCATTCATCAGACCACATAAACACCGATACATCAGTTTTAACGTTGGAAGGCAATTGCCGGTTCACGCCTCTGAAGCTGAAGTTGGGACGGCTCAAACGTCACTGTGATGACATGGGAACGCTCATGGCAGTTCGGGTTAAGTGCGCCGATTCTGATAGTACCAAGGACCCTGAGTCTGACGATGAAAAGTCGGGAAAGGGAAAGAAGAATGGTAAAGCACCGCAGCATAACCCGGCGAGCCATGGAAACTGTGACAGCCTGGATTTTGCCCTTTTCTTTTTCTTTTAATTTTCTTGGATTTCTTGATTTTATTTGCTTTTCAGTGGCTATGTGGTTCTGAAACTTGGGATGATCATGTCTTCCTAGGTTTTATAGTGGCTTGCCATCCTCCTCATCATCCCAAGACACTGCCATTTCCATCCTTGACCCAACCCAATATTCTTTTTCCAAGGAAAATTCCTTTTCTATTAAAGGAATAATTCTTTTTGCCCTAGGTTGTGAAGCAACCTATATCTCTGTCATTCTAAAAATTCCCAAATAATTCTCATAAATTGTTTGGGTCATATCTTGCTCAAATGTGACAAAACATTTCATTGCCATGTTGAAAAATAATCCTCCAATAATCATTTTCCTATTCTGCCCTAAATGGCACTTTGTGAAGCAAGTGCTATTTATGTTTTCCCAATTGCCACCAATATTGTTGGACATCTTTTCCTGTCCATATCATTGCCCTGTGCCAAATATCATACTCATTTTCCTAGTAAATAATTTTCAATGATTTTCCAAAGTTTCTGTCTAGAAAGGAACTTTGTGAAGGAAGTATATTCTAGGCATGTCCAAATTAGTTGAAACTTTGTCACCTCCTTCATTTGACCAAATCATGATTCTCTACCAAATTTGAGCTCATGGATATCATCTATGTGAGCTCAGCTCCAAATCTTGGTTTCTAGTCAGATTTTCACTTTGCGAAGCAACCCTATTTTATCTTGCTTCATTTGAGCTGAAAATTTACCAGGGCATTCTTACATCTATCTCTACTCCATCCACCAAGTTTTGACTCAATCCACTTACCCATTTACCCTCAGTAAATTTTTCTATTTTCTGGCCAAAATGGAACTTTGTGAAGCAAGTGCCACTTTGGTAACTCCAAATGGCATGAGCTTTTTACAACACCTCCATATGGTCAAATAACCGCACTCCACAAAATTTCAGCTCATGACACGTAAGTATGTGAGTGCAACATCATAGTCCCCTAATCAGTCCAGTTTGGCACTTTCTACAGCAACCCTCATCCAAACTCCTCCTCTTGTCCGATTTTTGGTGATCTACATCACCTTAGTGTAAGATCATCGCCAGACAAATTAGTTACTGAGTTACCAAGCTGGTTCCCCACAGCACAACACAAGCACTTGGCTGCTTGTTTGTTTTGTGGCCATCTGCAAATCACTTCTTTGCCCCTGGACCAATTTCTTTTTTCATCTATACTAAGGTCACCAAGGTCTTTCTGCTAGACACCATTTCAGGCGCCAGAGAGCATTAAATGTTCATGGTCACGCGGTGACCACCGCCCTGGCATGCCATGGCCGCGAGCTGCGTGGTGTTTTGCTCGGGCCCCTCCTCCTTTCGTCGCTCTCGCGCAACCAGCCATGTCCTACAACTAGCACTCATCGTCCTCTTCCCCATGGACTCGTCTCCCCCTCCAGAAGCCTCCTTGTCAGCGCTCGTCGCCGCTCGCCCACGGGAGCACTATGGCCGACAACACATTAATGGCGCCCGACCTCTTCCTCTGCCCCCCTTGGCTCCTGCTGTGCCGTGACCTCCTATAGCTGGTCCGCACCTCCCCTCGCCGCTTCCCCGTGCCTCCCCATGATTGCTGTGCTTCGCCAGAGCTGCGGCCGGACGTACACGACGGCACCCGAGCCCGTGCCTCTCCCCCCGCCTATTTAAGGCCACCCCTCCCCCGTTCGAGCACACCAGCGACCTCAACTCATTCCCAGGACCTCGCCGAGCCTCTCCACCAAGCACCAGAGCCCTTCTTTGCTCTCCATGGACGTCGTGCCCCTCATCGGCCTCAGCCTAAATTGGCCTAAATCCGAGCCCCTTCCTTCAGTCCACCTCCATCAAAGACCTCCCGACTACCCCGCGAGCCTCCCCTCTTCCTTTCCTCTTCGTCGGAGCCACGGTGGCCTCACCCCCAAGTTAGGCCGAAACTGTTCTCGCCGGAGTCTTCACCACCGCTGCTTCGGTCCCTCTCGGAGCCCGTGCCCTGGCCAGGAAGGTGCGGCGTCCTCTCCCGCCTCCACATGTGGCCGGAGCTCAACCAGAGACGGCCCGAGCCGCCGGGGAGCGCCGGTGGCGCGAGCCTGGCCGCGCCCCCTGCTTCTGTCGAGAGGAAGGAGGAGATCCAGCGGGAGGAGGAGGAAGAAGAACCTGACAGCATGTCCCACTACCATGCGGGCCTCGCACGTAAGTCTCACATACGTTGACCCGCCTAGCCACGTCACTTAAGTGGAGGCGTATTCTTTGGAATACGTCTTCCCAGCTGGAAAAGCGTACTTTGGTTCTACTTCAGCTTAAAGTACGATTCCTCTGTTCTGAAGGCGTAACCCCATAAAAACGCTTTCTGTTTTTCAGCTCAGGGGCCTGTTTGTAGAAGTTATTCTTACAGATTGGTCCCTGAACTTCGTCGGGCTATAACTTTTTGCTCGAGACTCTGATTGATTTGAATCCAAAGCCCACGTCTTCGTCTCGTCTAGCCCGTTCTATTGTTACCATTTTCACTGTGTTTTGACGTACTAGAAATGACCATTTTGCCCTTGCCTCTAATCAGCCCCCTCCGAGAGAGAAGCGTTTCTGCGTTTCGTTCCGTGGCTTCACCGCACTTCTTCCTAGAGTCTCCGTCACCCCCAGGCAAGCCACAACATCCATTTGCATGATAGCCATGCAGTAGCCATGGTTTTCAACTTGAATATTTAATAAAAGTTTGCTGTTATATGCCTGCTTGGTTGCTACTGCTGTCGTTGTTTCGGTTATGCTCGTGGTTTCATGTTCACTGTCATTCTATTTTATGATGCTTCTTGTACTACTTGTTAGTATCATGTTCACATATTATTCTTGGTAGTAGAAGTACATGCTAGTAGTAGTCTTGATGCATGCTTGTTGTCTGTCAAGTACCGTTGATATGCATGTTCCGTTGCAACTAGTTAGTTACATGATTACTTGGTAGTGTTCCTGCTATGTTCTTGCATGGTATTTATTTATGATGTTAGTAGTCATGTATGCCATGAGTAGCGTTATACTTGTGATATTCATGCCCGTCAGTATGCCATGCTCATTTGGTTAAATATTTCATTGTGGTTATGCTCGATGATTATGTGCATCTCCATGTTTATGTTGATATCATGCTCATGCATTGTAGTTGCCTCATGTTATTTTAATATGGCTCAGCATCATTTGCATTCAAGTTTAACCAGATTAAATTGAACTTGAACAACTGTTGGCTGAGTCATGGTGCCACCATATCGAGCTGACCAGTGCAGCCACACTTGCCTCTATGGGAAGGCCCTAACTGGATCTATTGTCATGCCTCTCGCCGGTGCCTCCAACGAGGGAACGTTATGGGAGCGCGTTGATACGTCTCCAACGTATCTATAATTTTTGATTGTTCGATGCTATTATTTATGATGTTTTGGATGTTTAATGGGCTTTGTCATACACTTTTATATTATTTTTAGGACTAACCTACTAACCCAAAGGCCCAGTCCAGATTGCTGTTTTTTTTGCCTATTTTAGGGTTTTACAGAAAAGGGATATCAAACGGAGTCCAAACGGAATGAAACCTTCGGGAGAGATATTTTTGGAGAAAATCACGCACGGGAGACTTGAGAACCACAGAGTAGGGGCCATGAGGGTGGGGCCCCCCTAGGGTGCGCCCCCTGCCTCGTTGGTCCCTCGTAAGGCCCCCGGTGTCCTCCTTCCTCCTATATAAGCCTACGTACCCCGAAACCATCAGAGGAGAGGAGAAAACCCTAGTTCCACCGCCGTAACCTTCTGTTCCCGTGAGATCCCATCTTGGGGCCTGTTCTGGAGCTCCACCGGAGGGGGGATCCATCACGGAGTGCTTCTACATCATCATCATCGCCTCACCATGAGTTGTGAGTAGTTTACCACAAACCTTCGGGTCCATAGCTAGTATCTAGATTGCTTCTTCTCTCTCTCTGGATCTCAATACAAAGTTGTCCTCGGTCTTCGAGGAGATCTATTCGATGTAATCTCTTTTTGCGATGTGTTTGTCGAGATCCGATTAATTGTGGGTTTATGATCAAGATTATATATGAGAAATATTTGGTTCCTTTCTGAACTCATTATGTGTGCTCATAATATCCTTGCAAGTCTCTTCGAATTATTGGTTTGGTTTGGCCTACTAGATCTATAGTTCTTGCAATGGGAGAAGTGCTTGGCTTTGGGTTCAATCTTGCGGTGCCCTTTCCCAGTGACAGTAGGGGCAGCAAGGCACGCATTGTGTTGTTGCCATCGAGGATAAAAAGATAGGGTTTATATCATATTGCTTGAGTTTATCCCTCTACATCATGTCATCTTGCTTAAGGCGTTACTCTGTTCTTATGAACTCAATACACTAGATGCATGCTGGATAACGGTCGATGTGTGGAGTAATAGTAGTAGATGCAGGCAGGAGTCGGTCTACTTGTCTCGGACGTGATGCCTATATACAATGATCATGCCTAGATAGTCTCATAATGATTCGCTTTTCTATCAATTGCCCGACAGTAATTTGTTTACCCGCCGTAGAATATCGCTATCATGAGAGAAGCCACTAGAGAACACTATGGCCCCCGGGTCTATTCTCAACATATCAAGCTACACTTACTTTACTTTTCCACTTTTTCTTTTTGTTCTTATAATGAAAAATACCAAAAATATAAACCATCATCTCTATCAGATCTTACTTTTGTAGGTGACCGTAAAGGGATTGACAACCCCTTATCGCGTTGGCTGCGAAGTTCTTATTTGTCTGTGCAGGTGCGAGGGACTCGCGCGTGGTCTCCTACTGGATTGATACCTTGGTTCTCAAAAACTGAGGGAAATACTTACGCTACCGTGCTGCATCACCCTTTCCTCTTCGAGGGAATACAACGCAAGCTCGAGAAGTAGCAAGAAGAATTTCTGGCGCCGTTGCCGGGGAGGCTTACGCAAAAGTCATATACCAAGTACCTATCACAAACCCTTATCCTTCGCATTACATTTTTGGCCTCTCATTTTCCTCTCCCCCACTTCACCCGTGCCATTTTATTTGCCCTTCTTCTGCCATGTGTTTAACGTTCGCTTGCCTCTTGTTTGCTTGTGTTGCTATGTGCCCACAATTAGCTTGCATCTTCGCTTGCTAAAGTATGAATCCTCATCCACTTGCTAATCTCTTTAAGAGATCCAATTATGTTGAACCTATTGCTAGTGAGCTACGTGCACTAGATTATCTTTATGGGGTTTTGCTTGAAATTTATGAATCTGAAAATTGTGAGGAATTGTGTCGGTGTACTAAGGTAGGGGTACCTCAGTACCCCAACTTGTGCACGGGCATTTGCAGCTTCCCGCGGCAGGGTTTACCGCGTGCTCGCCGGAGACCTTCCTGCTCCCTATCAAACCATTCAAAAACAAAGTATACAGGGAAGAAGACCGAGACCCCGGCAAGAGGAGCTTGCCGGGAAGGCCGTGCCAGGCTCAAGATTACATCGTTCACACAAGGCCCTGGCAAGAGGAGCTTGCCAGGGAGACTAGAAGATTTCATCATAGAAGACCCGGCGAGGGCCCGGGGAGCGACAAGCTTCAGAGCCCGGCAAGCTCCCGGGCCCGGCAAGATCAAGGCCCCGGCAAGGTACTTGCCGGGAAGGCCGCGCTGTGTGCCCGCGCTCCAGCTCATCGGCCCACGCGTCGCCCTGGGGCCTATCTAGGGACGCGTGGCGGGTGGCTGTGCAGCCTGGGGGACACGGTGGCACTCCACGGTGGTGGATCCATCGCCGTGGCAGACGGAGACGCAAGGGCGGGAGCTTTTGGGGTCGACGGCGACGGGCATTAAATGCCCTTGTCCCCCACTGTCAAAGTAGGTATAGACCACTGTTCGCGCACTGTAGCTCCACTGTTCCCGCACTGTTACAACTACCACCTCTTTTACGTTTTTACCCCTTTCTCCTACGTTGACACCTGTCGGTGACCCCTTGCACTATAAAAGGAGGCCCATGCACAACGTGGAGGGGGTTCGGAACCTAGATCACGCATACGCTCGGTGTAGCTGCTTCTTCAAGCTCCCGAGCTCTCTAACTCAATACACAACCAAGCAGGAGTAGGGTTTTACGCGTCTACCGCGGCCCGAACCTGGGTAAAACTGCCCGCGTGCTCGCTACGATCTGCTCTTCGTGCTCCCTCCGCCCTCGTACCGCACAGACAAGGGGCTCCGGTCCCATAGGTGTTCGTGGCGGACAGTTTCCCCCGACATCTTTGGCGCGCCAGGTAGGGGGCGTCGAGGTTGTGCGAACCTGATCCGGCGCTCGCGCGGGCGCATTCTTCATCAACCTCTCCGATTTCGCCAACTTCACCAACAACAGCTCCATGGCCTCGAAGAAGAAGGCTTCGGAGGTCGGAGGCCCGTCTGCGTCTCACCCGCCGCCACCAGAGCCAACGGTGGGCGGGGGAGACGCCGTCGGGAGGGTGGTCGCCGGCGAGGACAATCACGGCGCCACCAGATCCAAGAACAGGACGGACGACCGAACCTCGGTCTCCGTGGACGCACCGCGTCCCTCTCAGCACACAACGACCCTGCAGCGCCATGTCACGGGAGGTGGCCTCCGTTTGCTGGGCCAAGGCCAAACCGGAGGCTCGCGGGACGCCCCGGACCCCCGTCCGGGCACAAGCAAAGCGAAGGCGCCGACGCGGGACCCCGCTCCTTCTAACGTCGTTAGAAGTCCGAGCGTATCCCGCTCCTCGCACCGCTCGCCCGCGTTCCCCTCCACTCCAGCAGAAGCGCTCGCAAGGGCGCAACTGCTCCTCGACTTCCCTCCAGCGGCAGACAAGGCCGAAGACTGGAGGGCCACCATCCAGAGCCTGATAGCCTTCGCCAATAACGATTCTCCACAGCAGCCGTCGGCCTCGCGGCCGCGGCAAGCTGAGAAGACGAAGGCCGACGGCGACAAGACCGCCGGGGGTGCGACAAGCGCGCATTCCCCGCCGCAGAAGCAGAAGACGCCGCCCCGCCGGAACAACGCCGACGACGGCTCCACAGCCTCGTCGGACCCGCGGGCCCGTCGGGACCAGCGCCAGGTCCTCGACGACCGGCAACAAGAAGACGCTCGGACAAGAATCGAGCGCCGCCGAGAAGCTCGGCGACAATCAGACCAGAGAGCTGGGAACGCTGTCGACGCGCGCGCGCCCGGTGAACCAGGCGACTTGCCGTACGCGGCAGGCTGCCCTGCGTTCACCCGCGAGCTGCGGCGCGTCCAGTGGCCCAGCATGAAGAATTTTAAGCCCGACGTACCGGAGAAGTACGACGGCAAGACGCACCCCTCGGAATTCCTCAGCGTCTACACCATCGCAGTGCAAGCTGCCGGGGGGCGCGATGAGAAGATCTTGGCGAACTACTTCCCGCTCGTGCTTAAGCCGAACGTTCGTTCGTGGCTTATGCACTTGCCGGAAGGTTCCATCTCTTGTTGGGCCGACCTTTGCCACCAGTTTGTTGGCGCCTTCACCGGCGGCCACAAACCCCACGGCCAGGAGAGCGATCTCCATATTCTGGCCCAGAAGGAAGGCGAAACCCTGCGCAAGTACATCCAACGCTTCAGCCATGTGCAGCACAACATCCCTGATGTCCACCCTGCCGCGGTTATCAGCGCGTTCCACCAGAACGTGCGTAACCGCCGCATGCGTGAAGAAATGGCGATGACGAAGATTCGGGATGTCAGCGAGCTCTATGCTCTGGCTGACAAGTGCGCACGCGCAGAAGAGGGGAGGAGACTCCCCGGGGAGGATGCTGGCGCAGGAGGGAGCGACAGCGACGACGCCGCCCCGGCAAAGAAGAGCCGGCGGCGGAATAATAGAAGGAAGGGCAAGAAAGAGGTGCTTGCCGTCGAGAAGTCCGGCAAGGAGGCCCCCGCCAAGCAAACGCAGGCTGGCGGCTCCGGCAAGGAGCCTGCCCCTGTAGCGGCGGCCGACAAGCCGGGCAGCTCCGACAAGCAATACTGTAAGATCCACCGCACCAAGGGTCACGATCTCTCCAACTGCAAGCGCGTCGAGTACCTCGTCGAGCAGCAGAAAGCTGAGTACGAGAGGCGCGACAAGGAGAAGGCCCAAGGTGGCGGAGAAGAGACGAGCAAGAAGCGGCCGTTCAACGGCCGGGGAGGACGCCGCGGCAAGGCCAAGCAGCGGCAAGGAGATCGACCTCCCCGGGGCCGCGACAAGGACGAAGAGGACGACGATGAAGACATGGAGGACGAGGATAACAGCGAGCAGGAGTTCCAGAAGGCCACGGAGGTCCTGTGCGTCGACGGTGGCGCCTCTCTGCACACCTCCCACCGCCAACTCAAGCAGTGGGTGCGTGAGGTGAATGCAGCAGAGCCGCCCGTGGAGTCGCGCAGGCTCCTCAAATGGTCCAGCACGCCCATCGTTTTCGATCTTGAGGATCACCCTGACCGCACCACTGCGGTCGGGTGCTTGCCGATGCTGGTCTCACCCACTATACGCAACCTCAAGGTCACCAAAATGTTGGTTGACGGCGGGGCCGGGCTGAACTTGATCTCCTCTGCTGTGATCAAGAAACTCCAGATTCCAGATGGCGAGCTCGAAGAAACCGGTTCTTTCCAAGGAATCAACCCGGGAAGGAGCAAGCCCAAGGGAAAGATCACTCTGCCGGTGACCTTTGGCGGGGAGCTCAACTTCAGAACTGAGCGCATCACTTTCGACGTCGCCGATATTCCATTGCCCTACAATGGAATACTTGGCCGTCCTGCCCTCGCCAAGTTCATGGCAGCTTCCCATTATGCTTACAACGTACTCAAGATGCCGGGGCCGATAAGCGTCATCACTGTCCACGGCGACAAGAAGGATGCGCTTGTCTGCGCCGACAAGATCTACCGGGATGCGGCAGCTGCGGCCGAGAAGGATACTCTTGCCGCTGAAGCTCCCGGGGGGAAGAAGACGAAGACCAAGTCCGGCAAGTGCTCTGGGACCCACTCCGGCAACCGCACCTCCTCGGAGTGCTGCGCTGCCGTCGAGGACGTTCCATCGAGCTCCACCGGCAAGAGTAAGAAAGGAATGGCTGCTCCTCCGGCAACCAAGAAGGTGTCCGCCGAGGAGGACGGCACTGATGGTACCTTCACCATCAGTGCCACGCTTGACAGCAAATAGGAAAGCGCGCTCGTTGCCTTCCTGCGGGCGAATGTCGATGTGTTTGCCTGGCAACCATCTGACATCCCCGGTGTTCCCAGGAAGGTAATTGAGCACAAGCTTGCTGTTTGTCCTCATGCGCGGCCCATCAAGCAGAAAGTGAGGAAGCAAGCCGTGGAGCGCCAAGAATTCATCAACGAAGAAATCAAGAAGCTAGAGGCAGCAGGCCTAGTTAGAGGTGTGATCCACCCGACGTGGTTGGCAAATCCAGTCGTCGTGCGCAAGGCCAATGGGAAATGGAGGCTGTGTATAGACTTCACCGATGTGAATAAAGCATGTCCCAAGGATCCATTCCCTTTGCCGCGCATTGACCAGATCGTTGACTCCACTGCCGGATGTGAGCTACTCTGTTTTCTTGATGCATACTCAGGCTATCACCAGATTTTCATGGCCAAAGAGGATGAAGAGAAGACTGCATTTATCACCCCGTGTGGCACTTATTGCTTCATACGCATGCCATTTGGGTTGAAGAATGCAGGCTCAACCTTTGCAAGGGTAGTATACACTGCTTTTGAGCCACAGATCCACAGAAATGTAGAGGCTTACATGGATGACATCGTGGTGAAGAGCAAGAGCAAGGATACCCTGATCCAAGATTTAGAAGAGACATTTCAGAACCTGCGCAGGATTCAGCTCAAGTTGAACCCCGAGAAGTGCGTCTTTGGAGTCCCCTCCGGCAAGCTTCTCGGGTTCTTTGTATCGCAGAGGGGGATCGAAGCCAACCCCGACAAGATTAAAGCCATTGAGCAGATAGAGGCCCCAAAGCGCGTCAAGGATGTCAGGAGGCTTGCAGGTTGCGTGGCTGCCCTCAGTAGGTTCATTTCAAAGTCCGCAGAACGCGCCCTACCTTTCTTCAAAATCTTGAAGAAGGCAGGTCCCATGAAGTGGACTCCGGAAGCGGAGGCGGCGCTGCAGGATTTGAAACGGTACCTGTCCTCCACTCCAGTACTTGTCGCACCTAAACCACAGGAAAAGTTGTTGCTATACCTAGCGGCAACCAACCAGGTGGTTAGTGCTGCGTTGGTAGCGGAGAGGGAGTCCGACGAGGAGTCAGCACCACCGGCAAGCGAATCCAGCGACAAGCAGGGGGCTGCTCCGGCAAGCTCTGGCCCCGACAAGGATAACTCTGCGCAGGAACAGGATGAGGTACGGAAGAAGATGGTGCAGCGCCCAGTGTATTTTGTGAGTTCCCTTCTCCAGGGGGCTAGATCAAGGTACTCTAGTGTGCAAAAGTTGCTTTTCGGCCTCCTCATGGCCTCGAGAAAGCTGCGCCATTACTTCCAAGCCCATGAGATAACAGTGGTCACTCGCTTTCCGCTGAAGAGGATATTGCACAACCCAGAAGCAACAGGCAGGATCGTTGAGTGGGCACTGGAGCTGTCAAGCTTTGGACTCAAGCTTGAAAGTACTTCAACTATACAGAGCCGAGCTTTGGCAGAATTCATAGCTGAGTGGACCCCAACGCCCGATGAAGAAGTCCAGGAAACAAGTGCACCCGTACAAGAAGCGACAAGTGAATGGGTAATGTATTTTGACGGTGCCTTCTCGCTGCAAGGCGCCGGTGCTGGCGTGGTACTCATCGCGCCCACCGGAGAGCACCTCAAATATGTTATCCAGATGCACTTTCCCAGGGAGCAAGCGACAAACAACACCGCAGAATATGAAGGCTTGCTCGCCGGCCTCAGGATTGCGGCCGAACTTGGGATCAGGAAGCTGATTGTGCGGGGAGACTCTCAGTTGGTGGTCCGGCAAGTCAACAAGAGTTATCAGAGCCCTTTGATGGAAGCTTATGTCGATGAAGTGAGGAAGCTTGAAGAACACTTTGAAGGTCTGCAGATGGAGCACGTCCCGAGAGCTCAGAATGAAATTGCAGATGGCCTTTCAAAGTGTGCTTCGATGAAGTTACCTGTGGAACCAGGGACCTTCTTGCTCAAGCTGACTCAACCATCCGTTACACCATCCATTGGGCAGTCCAAGAAGAGAAAGTTGGTCTCCGGCGACTACTTGCCGGCGGATCTTCCTGAAACCGCCGCCAAGGTCCCCAAGATCAACAACCACAACGCTGAGGAACAGTTTGCTCCTGCAGATCCTCGGGTCTGTACAGTTGAAGCAAGCGTTCCCGACAAGCCTCGCCCCGGCGAGCTTGCCGGGGGACCATCAGCTCCGGCAGAACCAGAGGTCCTTGCCGTAGAAGCTGAGGTTCCCACAGCGGCCCTCGAGCCTTTAGTCCTTGCCGTCGAGCTTCAGGCTCCGGCATGGGCGCAGCAGATCGTCCGTTTCCTGCAAACTGGAGAACTTCCCGACGACCCTCAAGAGATAGAGAAGATAACCAGGCAGTCAAGTATGTACCAGTTCGTGGATAACGAGCTGTACAGAAGAAGACTCAATGGTGTCAGGTTGAAGTGCATCTCCAGGGAAGACGGACAGAAGCTGTTGGCGGAAATACACGGAGGCATATGCGGCCACCACATTGGCGCAAGGGCGCTTGCCGGGAAAGCTTTCCGGCAAGGGTTCTTTTGGCAAGAAGCCCTCCAAGATGCAACTGCACTAGTAACCAAGTGTGAAGCGTGCCAGTTCCATGCAAAGCAGATTCATCAACCAGCTCAAGCTCTTCAAACAATCCCTTTGTCCTGGCCCTTCTCGGTCTGGGGGCTCGATATCCTCGGCCCTTTCCCTCGTGCTGTCGGGGGCTTTGAGTACTTGTACGTTGCAATCGACAAGTTCACAAAGTGGCCAGAAGTGGAGCCGGTGAGAAAGGTGACAGCACAGTCAGCCGTCAGGTTCTTCAGGTCGATTGTTTGTCGCTTCGGGATCCCTAACAGGATCATCACCGATAACGGTACGCAATTCACTAGTCGCACCTTCATGCAGTACGTCCAAGACCTTGGCGCCAAGGTCTGTTTCGCTTCTGTTGCTCACCCGAGGAGCAACGGTCAAGCGGAGAGGGCCAATGCTGAAGTGCTGCGCGGACTCAAGACAAGAACCTTTGACAGGCTGCGCAAGTGCGGAAGAAATTGGATAGAGGAGCTACCGGCGGCTCTTTGGTCAATCAGAACGACACCAAGTCGAGCCACCGGACAGACACCCTTTGCTCTAGTCTATGGAGCAGAGGCAGTTCTCCCCACGGAACTCGTATACGGATCTCCTCGAGTGCTCGCTTATGATGAGCTCGAGCAAGAGCAACTGCGGCAAGATGACGCATTGCTCCTCGAGGAGGGACGTCTCCAGGCTGCTGTACGAGCTGCTCGATACCAGCAAGCCTTGCGTCGCTACCATAGCCGCAAGGTCAAGGCCAGGAGTCTCGAGGAAGGCGACCTTGTTCTTCGGCGTGTTCAGTCCGCCAAGAATTCTAACAAGTTGACGCCGAAGTGGGAAGGCCCTTATCGGGTGAGACAAGTTACGAGGCCCGGCGCTGTCCGCCTCGAGACCGAAGAAGGCTTACCGGTGAGCAACTCCTGGAACATAGAGCATCTTCGCAAGTTTCACCCCTAAGGCGCGGTTGCCGTGATCCGCTCCGGCAACCACCTTTTGTACAAGCTTTGCCGCTGTTGCATGTAACCCTTTGTACAAAGCCGGGCGCAGACCCCGTGCATTAGTAAAGTTTCTTTTGTGTTTCTCTCGCCGATTGCCTTTTGCATGCTTTTATTTGCTATTTGCATGTATTGCTTGGCATTTGGTGCAACACACAAGTATCCGGTAAGCATTAGCACGTCGAAAGGTCATATACTTGTTTCCCTCTCCCTTTTCTTTCCTCTTAAGCAGAAGGAACGTTCCTCGCGCACAAGTTTG
>LR738714.1:608081782-608230524 GCA_902687465.1 Secale cereale | reverse complement strand
GGAGGTGGAGGAGGAACCAAGTGCTGTTCAAGAAAGAGAAGCCTTAACGGAAAGCGAGCAATATATGAAAGCTAAGTTGTTAGAATTTGACCAGTTCAAATTTTAAATTTTAGTTGTCTTCCTTGAACAATCACACTTTGTATGGAAAACCTGTGCGCGGAGGAACCTACCCGTAGCTTGCCGCACCCTTATCTTGTTTCCGAGTTCGCTCAACGATTTAAGTGAGCTGCGACAAGTGTCGCGCCCTTGCTTCGTTTCCGAGTACGCTCAACAAGCTAAGTGCGTTGCGACTAGCCGCGGCGAGGTTGCTTGCCGGTAAGACCTTGGCCAGCAGGCTGCTCAGAGTCCAGTACTCAGCGCTCGCGGCAAAGGCCCCTTGCCGGCAAGCTTCCCGGGAGCGTAGGGTGAAAAACATACAAAGTCAAAGATTAAGACAAGGAAGATAACATTGCACTGATTGATCAAAATAAGGTAAATATCTTACAAAGGATAACTTGTCACAATAGACTAATGAGTTCACGACGTCATATGCAGCAACAAAAAGATAAAGATAATGGAGGCCTAATCTACGCGGTCGCCCTCCTTCCTGGAGATCTTAGCCACCTTGGCGATGATGTGGGCGACCTGCTCCTTCAGGGCCTCCGTGTTCGCATCGGCCGGCAAGCTGCGAAGAACGTTGGTGAGGTTGATGCCCGGATTGCGGTACACGATCTTCGTCAGCACGCGCTCCAGAGTTCCCGCGCAGAGCAGGCGCGACTCCTCGGCCAGCTGCGCGGGGATTTGGTTCCGGAGACCTGCCAGGGCCGGCGCGATCCCTCTGAAGAAGAGGCTGAGCTTGGCGCTGTGCGGGAGATCCGGATCCGGGGAGTAGATGAGATGTTCAACTTTCAGCGCCAGCAGCTCCTGGTCAATGTTGGACGCAGAAGATACCAAGTCTTCGGTCCATACCTCAATGGTATGGCGGAAGAGCTCGGACGCTTTGTTGACGCTGTCCACCAAGGTCCGCTCCTTGCGGAGCTCCTCCTTCAGCTTGGTCTCCCGAGCCCGGGCAGCGTCGAGTGAATCCTTCAGTGTCGTGACCTTCAACTCCAAGTCCTCGATGGAGTCCTTGGCGGCCTTCAACTCGTCGCCCCTCTTAGAAAGACTCACCTGGAGTTCTGAATTGGTGTGGGCGTCCTTCTCGCGCTCCGTGATGAGTGCGGCAACCTTCTCCGCACTCACCTTCAGCGCCATCTCCAGCTGCACGACCTTGGCGGCGAGCTCCTTCTTGGCGTTTTCCGCGGCAACCGCGGCGGCTTTCGCCTCCTTCAATTCTCCGCCAAGGGCCGCCTCGCGAGCGGCAAGGTCCTCCTCATGGGAGTCGAGCTGGACCTTCCGCTGCGCGAGTTCTCCTTCTCGCCGGGACAGCTCCACCCCGGCGAGCCGCTGCTGTTCCTCAGCTTCGGCCTTCTCCAGCACCCATTCTTGGTACTCGCCGGCGAGCCGCTCGCGCTCCTCCGCCACCTCGCGGAGGGCCGCCTGGTTGGCGGCGCTGAGCTCCGCCGCGCGCTTCTCCATCTCCGCGGCGGCCTTGGCGGCAAGGGCTTCCCGGGAGGCAAGCTTCGCCTGCCTGGCCCGGTAAAGGGCCAGGAGCTGGTGGAGCAGCTTCTCCTCCTCGGGCCCTTCACCCCCGCCGGGCGCCTCGACGATCTTCAGACCCGCGGAGGCGAGGACTTCTCCGTCAAACGCCTCGCCCTCCGCGGGAGCTCGCGACGACGAACCCCACGGCATCTGGATGAAGACGCCATTGGGGGCCTCAAGGTAGTAACCCTGCTCCTTGCCGGCGGAGGGGTCGGCGGCCGGCGCAGCACTTGATGCTCCCGCCGCCTCCGGGTCGGCGGTGCGGTCGCCGTCCCCCTCCCCGGCCGCTGCGTCTGCAGCCGGAGCGGTCTCCTGCGCGGCCGGCTCGGCGGCTCTCGCCGTGTCCTCGGTGACGGGGACGCCGCCGCCGCCGCCCTGCGCGCCCTCCTCGTCCTCGATGTTGATGACTTCAGTCTCCATCGGCTCAGGAGGAGGAGGATCTAAGAAGAAGAAGAAAAAGAAGTTCAAGCAAAAATCCAAAAAGAGACGAAGCCAAGAAGACGAATTACAAAACATACCTTGGCGGACGTCCTCAGCGGCGGGCTCCCTCGCCGGGGAGCTTTGCCTTGGCGGAGTGGCCGCCCTCGCCGGGCTGCTCTCCCTTGGCGGGGTACTCTGCCTTGGCGGAGTACCCGCCCTTGGCGGAGCACTCTCCCTTGCCGGAGAGTTCGGCCTTGGCGGGGACGGCGGGGCCTGCGGCTCCTCGATGACGTTCTCCGGGCGCTCTTCCCGCTGTGGCTCCACCTCTGCACAAATCAAGACAAGAAACGTCAAGATGATGAAAGAAGACAAAATCCCTAAGCGCATCCCGACAAGCAGAAGGATGGACCCCAGACTTACGCTGGGGGCTGCGCTGGGGGCTGCTCCTCGGAGCAGCGCTCGGGTCCGGCAGGGTTGGCTCCGGCACATCCCCTGTTGCCGCGGTGGCCGAACCTTCCGTGACCTCGACCGCCGGCGCCTTGGCTTTCTTCGCCGCGCGCTGAACCAAGGTCCTGAAATCACAGCAACAAACAAAGTCAGCATCAACAGAAATCAAGACAAAACTCGAGAAGGTGTAAGATCTTGGATCCTTACTCCTGATCCTCCTCGTCGTCCTCGCTCAAGGCGGAGAAGTCGTACTCCACCGTGGGCGCGTCGGCGCGAGGAGCGGAAGACGAAGATTCCCTCGCGCGCTTGGTGGTCCCCGGGGCTGGGGGCTGCGAAGACCCAGCCCCTGTGGTAGCCGGCGCCCGAGGAGCGGGCGGAGCCGTTGCTCCGCTCCGAGAAGACCCCTGTCGGCTCGGCGCCGGCCTGCGAGGCGCCTCCGTCGTGGCCCGCGCGCGGGCCGCCTCTGCTGTGGCTGGTGCGCCGGTCGCCCTTGGCGCGGCTTGGCTCCCCCGGCGAGCTGCCCGGCGAGCTGGTTGTTGCCGGGGCGCTTGCGCCCTCTCTGCCGTCGCCGTCTTGCGGAGACGCTTCGGTGGAGACTGCCTTGGGCTTGCCGGGGGCGGGGAGCTCTCCGACGAGGAGAGGTCGTCGGCGTAAAGCTCCGTAGATCCGCCGGAGTCCTCGGCCTCCTCCTCCTCCTCTTCCCCGGCCGGCTCACTAGGCCCAGCGCCCTGCGCTGCGGCCTCTTTTCCCTTGGCGCCTCCGCTCCTCGCGGCGCCTCTGTTCCCTCCGGCGGCACCCTCCATTGCCGCGGCCTCGGCCACGATTCCGTGGATCCCGGAGTGCCTCAGGGAGGGGACCCCGGCGAGCGCGTCGGGAGGGAGCTGCAGCAGTCTGCGGATCTCCGCCTCCTCCGCCTGGCAGGACGCGTCCGCAGCCTCCGCCTCGTCAGGCGTATACCCGAAATCTCCTGCCGCTGCGGCTGCAGCGGCCTCTTCAGCCCGAGAAGCCATATAGGCAATCTCCTGGTCGGTGGTGTCCCGCGTGTGCTCCTTGATGTCATTCTTGTTCTTCGCCACCTCCACGAGGTTGTCGTAGAAGTTGAGGACGTCGATGGGCTTGGGCGCAATCCACGTGCGGTCCACGCCGTGCGAATCGCATGCGGGCATCATGGCGAGGAGACGATCCCGGACCGTGCTGATGCAGAGCGGCACCACTCCCCGGGGAGCTCGGAACCACTCAGGGTGTGCCGGGTCGTACTTGAAGAGTTCCCGGACCATCCCCTTCAGCTCCAGCGTCGTGAAGTTGAAGTTTAGCCCGGGGCGCAGCCTCATTATATCCGCCGGGCCGCCGTACTCCCAGGCCGGCCTTTTCCTGTCTTGGAGAGGGGCGATGCGGCGGCGGAGGAAGTCTGCGCCTACCTCTGCAACGGACAGCTGTGCCACCCGAAGACGAAGAATCCGGACGAGGGCGATGTCGAGCTTGATGTCGTCCGAGTCTAGCTCGCTCCAGTCCCTGCCGCGCACGATGGGCGTTGTGCGCGGCGCGGTGAAAGCTTGCGGCTGGTCTTCGACGACCCAACACCACTCCGCGCGCCATTCCTCCCACTTGCCGCGGAGCTCCCCCGGCAAGTAGGACCCCTTCTTGTTCAAACGGAAAACCCAAGAAATTCCTCCGGAGAGGGGGGCGTCGGCCTCTGCTCTAGGAGTGAAAAAGTGCCTAAACAACGCTACGTTGGGCTGTATCCCTATGAAGTTTTCGCACATGTGTGCGAAAACCGCCATGGTGAGGATGGCGTTGGGGGTGAAGTCAAGGAAGTGGATTCGGCACGCCGCGGGCCGCGGGCGCCCGTGCACTGTTTTGGGCCTGGCCCAACAGCGCTCGGCACCGTGTGTGGCCCAGGCCCGGGGGCTCCTGTCGGTGTACTAAGGTAGGGGTACCTCAGTACCCCAACTTGTGCACGGGCATTTGCAGCTTCCCGCGGCAGGGTTTATCGCGTGCTCGCCGGAGACCTTCCTGCTCCCTATCAAACCATTCAAAAACAAAGTATACAGGGAAGAAGACCGAGACCCCGGCAAGAGGAGCTTGCCGGGAAGGCCGTGCCAGGATCAAGATTACATCGTTCACACAAGGCCCTGGCAAGAGGAGCTTGCCAGGGAGACTAGAAGATTTCATCATAGAAGACCCGGCGAGGGCCCGGGGAGCGACAAGCTTCAGAGCCCGGCAAGCTCCCGGGCCCGGCAAGATCAAGGCCCCGGCAAGGTACTTGCCGGGAAGGCCGCGCTGTGTGCCCGCGCTCCAGCTCATCGGCCCACGCGTCGCCCTGGGGCCTATCCAGGGACGCGTGGCGGGTGGCTGTGCAGCCTGGGGGACACGGTGGCACTCCACGGTGGTGGATCCATCGCCGTGGCAGACGGAGACGCAAGGGCGGGAGCTTTTGGGGTCGACGGCGACGGGCATTAAATGCCCTTGTCCCCCACTGTCAAAGTAGGTATAGACCACTGTTCGCGCACTGTAGCTCCACTGTTCCCGCACTGTTACAACTACCACCTCTTTTACGTTTTTACCCCTTTCTCCTACGTTGACACCTGTCGGTGACCCCTTGCACTATAAAAGGAGGCCCATGCACAACGTGGAGGGGGTTCGGAACCTAGATCACGCATACGCTCGGTGTAGCTGCTTCTTCAAGCTCCCGAGCTCTCTAACTCAATACACAACCAAGCAGGAGTAGGGTTTTACGCGTCTACCGCGGCCCGAACCTGGGTAAAACTGCCCGCGTGCTCGCTACGATCTGCTCTTCGTGCTCCCTCCGCCCTCGTACCGCACAGACAAGGGGCTCCGGTCCCATAGGTGTTCGTGGCGGACAGTTTCCCCCGACAAATTGCTAAAAGAAAAAGTGATTCATGATAGTTTGTTAAATAAAAGCATGATTGCAATGATGTTATTGTAAATTCTATTAATGTCAATTGTGTTAATGATATGCAAAACCCTAAGCTCGGGGATGCTTATTTTGCTATGCCCACTACTTGTTGCAATGATCATGATTGGGGTGATGATTATTGCGATCTTGAAAATTTATTTAAAACCCATCATGAATATGAGATTGATAATAATGTTTGCCGTAATATTGAAAGTGGATTTGAAAGAGTGTCAACTTTTGATCCCACTGTTTTAGAAGAGTGTGAACTTTGCATGCAAGTGGATCGTGTTGAGAATATGTTATGTGATAGCTATATTGTTGAATTTTCTTATGATCCTACATGCAATTATTATGAGAGAGGAAAATATGGTTCTAGAAATCTTCATGTTACTAAAATACATCTCTTCATGTTGAGATTGATCTTGTTTCTTTCTTCTTCCTTGCTTATTCTAGATCTTGCTTGATTTGCTAATTTGTTTGCCTATAAGATGCCTATGCATAGGAAGTATGTTAGACTTAGATGAGTTTGTCACATGTTTTATGATGCTCTCCTTGTGCTTTCATTCTTGTCTTTCTTGTGAGCATCATTAAAATCCTGCCTAGCTAGGGGCGTAAAACGATAGCGCTTGTTGGGAGGCAACCCAATTTTATATTTTTTTGTTTTTGCTGCTGTTAGGAAATATATATTGCATCTAGCTTCTGTTTAGATGTGGTTTTGTGTTTTGTTTAGTGTTTGTGCCAAGTAGAACCTTTGGTAATACTTGTGTGAAGTTTATGTGATCTTGCTGTGAAAAACAGAATCGTTAGCGCTTGCTATAATGGTCATCAGATTTTACTGGAGCATGATATTTAGTTGATTATTTTTGCAGATGATTAATAGACAAATTCATCACGCTTAACAATTTAGTTTATATTTTTTGGAGTTACAGAAGTGTGCGAAACCTGCAGATTACTACAGACTGTTCTGTTTTTGACAGATTCTGTTTTTCGTGTGTTGTTTGCTTATTTCAATGCATCTATAAGTAATATTGGGAAGTATGAACCATAGAGAAGTTGGAATACAGTAGGTTTAACACCAATATAAACAAAGAATGAATTCATTGCAGTACCTTTCAGTAGTGGTTTGCTTTCTTATACTAACGGAGCTCACGAGATTTTTGTCTAAGTTTTGTGTTGTGAAGTTTTCAAGTTTTGAGTATTGCTTTGATGGACTATGGAACAAAGAGTAGCAATGGCCTAAGCTTGGGGATGACCAAGGCACCCCAAGTAAAATTCAAGAATAACAAAAAGCCTAAGCTTCGGGATGCCCCGGGAAGGCATCCCCTCTTTCGTCTTCATCCATCGATAACTATACTTGGAGCTATATTTTTATTCACCTCATGATATGTGTTTTGCTTGGAGCGTCTTGTATAATTTGAGTCTTTGCTTGTTAGTTTGCCACAATTATCCTTGATGGACACACCTATTTGAGAGAGTTAAATATGGCCTAGGAATTGATAGAACACTCTATGTGCTTCACTTATATCTTTTGAGTTGAATAGTTTTCGCTCTAGTGCTTCACTTATATCTTTTAGAGCACGGTGGTGATAATATTTTGAAGAAATTGTTGAACTCTCATGCTTCACTTATATCCTTTTGAGAGTCTATTAAAAGAGCATGGTAATGTTCTTAGGCTATAAAACTAGTCTTCACATGATAGACATCCAATATCAATGTAGTAAAAACTTTCACACTAAGTGCATTGAATATGATGAGAAGTTGGATGCTTGATAATTGTTTTGAGATATGAGGATAGTGATATTAGAGTCATGCTAGTCGAGGGATTATGAAATTGAGAGATACTTGTGTTAAGGTTAGTGATTCCCGTAGCATGCACGTATGGTGAACCGCTATGTGACGAAGTTAGAGCATGAGGTATTTGTAAAGTGTCAACCTTTGTGTGGAGGTCGGGGGCACACGATGGTTAACTCGTACCAACCTCCCCCCTAGGACCATGCGTTGATTGCTTTGCTTTGATGACTCGTAGATTTTTGCAATAAGTATATGAGTTCTTATGACTAATGTTGAGTCCATGGATTATACGCACTCTCACCCTTCCACCATTGCTAGCCTCTCTTGTACCGCGCAACTTTCGCCGGTACCATACACCCACTATATATCCTTCCTCAAAACAGCAACCATATATATATTCCTCAAAACAGCCACCATACCTACCTATCATGGCATTTCCATAGCCATTCCGAGATATATTGCCATGCAACTTTCCACCGTTCCGTTCGTATGACACGCTTCATATTGTCATATTGCCATGCATGATCATGTAGTTGACATCGTATTTGTGGCAAAGCCACCATGCATAATTTTTCATACATGTCACTCTTGTTTCATTGCACATCCCGGTACACGGACGGAGGCATTCATATAGAGTCATACTTTGTTGTAGTATCGAGTTGTAATATCGAGTTGTAATGAAAGTGTGATGATCATCATTATTAGAGCATTGTCCGATGGGAGGAAAGGCTAAACTAATAAAGCCCCTCCACAAAATAAAAAGGCCAAAGAAAAAAAGAAAGGCCCAAAAAAAAGGGAAAAGAAAAGAAAAAGGGACAATTGCTACTATCTTTTTTCCACACTTGTTCTTCAAAGTAGCACCATGTTCTTCATGATAGAGAGTCTCATGTTTAGTCACGTTCATATACTAGTGGGAATTTTCATTATAGAACTTGGCTTGTATATTCTAACGATGTGCTTCCTCAAATGCCCTAGGTCTTCATGAGCAAGCAAGTTGGATGCACACCCACTAGTTTCTTTTGTTGAGCTTTCATACATATTTAGCTCTAGTGCATCCATTGCATGGCAATCCCTACTCACTCACATTGATATCTATTGATGGGCATCTCCATAGCCCATTGATACGCCTAGTCGATGTGAGACTATCTCCCTCCTTTTTGTCTTCTCCACAACCACCTCTCTATTCCACCCATAGTGCTATGTCCATGGCTCACGCTCATGTATTGCGTGTAAGTTGAAAGGTTTGAAAGAATAGAGTATGAAAAGAAGTGCTTGGCTGAAATCGGGGTTGTGCATGATATGGATATTTTGTGTGATGAAGGAGCATAGCGAGACTATATGATTTTGTAGGGATAACTTTCTTTAGCCATAGTATTTTGAGAAGACATGATTGCTTTGTTAGTATGCTTGAAGTATTATTATTTCTTATGTCAATATAGACTTTTTTCTTGAATCTTTCAGATCTGAACATTCATGGGACAATTAAAGAATTACATTGAAAAGCTATGTTGGTTAGCATTCCACATCAAAAATTCTGTTTTTATCATTTACCTACTCGAGGACGAGCATGAATTAAGCTTGGGGATGCTTGATACGTGTCCAACGTATCTATAATTTTTGATTGTTCCATGCTATTATTTATGATGTTTTGGATGTTTAATGGGCTTTGTCATACATTTTTATATTATTTTTGGGACTAACCTACTAACCCAAAGGCCCAGTCTAGATTGCTTTTTTTTGCCTGTTTTAGGGTTTTACAGAAAAGGGGTGTCAAACGGAGTCGAAACGGAATGAAACCTTTGGGAGAGATATTTTTGGAGAAAATCACGCACGGGAGACTTGAGAACCATGGAGTAGGGGCCACGAGGTGCCCACGAGGGTGGGGGCGCCCTCCCTGGGGCGCGCAGCCCTGCCTCGTGGGTCCCTCGTAAGGCCCCCGGTGCCCTCCTTCCACCTATATAAGCCTACGTACCCGGAAACCATCAGAGGAGAAGAGAAAACCCTAGTTCCACTGCTGTAACCTTCTGTTCCCGTGAGATCCCATCTTGGGGCCTGTTCCGGAGCTCCGCCGGAGGGTGGAGCCATCACGGAGTACTTCTACATCATCATCATCGCCTCACCATGAGTTGTGAGTAGTTTACCACAAACCTTCGGGTCCATAGCTAGTATCTTGATTGCTTCTTCTCTCTCTCTGGATCTCAATACAAAGTTCTCCTCGGTCTTCGAGGAGATCTATTCGATGTAATCTCTTTTTGCGATGTGTTTGTCGAGATCCGATGAATTGTGGGTTTATGATCAAGATTATCTATGAGAAATATTTGGTTCTTTTCTGAACTCTTTATGTGTGCTCATAAAATCCTTGCAAGTCTCTTTGAATTATTGGTCTGGTTTGGCCTACTGGATCTATAGTTCTTGCAATGGGAGAAGTGCTTGGCTTTGGGTTCAATCTTGCGGTGCCCTTTCCCAATGACAGTAGGGGCAGCAAGGCACGTATTGTGTTGTTGCCATCGAGGATAAAAAGATGGGGTTTATATCATATTGCTTGACTTTATCCTTCTACATCATGTCATATTGCTTAAGGCGTTACTCTATTCTTATGAACTCAATACACTAGATGCATGCTGGATAGCGGTCGATGTGTGGAGTAATAGTAGTAGATGCAGGCAGGAGTCGGTCTACTTGTCTCGAGCGTGATGCCTATATACAATGATCATGCCTAGATAGTCTCATAATTATTCACTTTTCTATCAATTGCTCAACAGTAATTTGTTTACCCACCATAGAATATCGCTATCATGAGAGAAGCCACTAGAGAACACTATGGTCCCCGGTTCAATTCTCAACATATCAATCTACACTTACTTTACTTTCCGCTTTTACTTTCTGTTCTTATAATAAAAAATAACAAAAATATAAACTATCATCTCTATCAGATCTGACTTTCGTAAGTGATTGTAAAGGGATTGACAACCCCTTATCGCGTTGGCTACGAAGTTCTTATTTGTTTGTGCAGGTGCGAGGGACTCGCGCGTGGTCTCCTACTGGATTGATACCTTGGTTCTCAAAAACCGAGGGAAATACTTACGCTACTGTGCTGCATCACCCTTTCCTCTTCGAGGGAATACAACGAAAGCTCGAGAAGTAGCACGCGCTACCCTGATCAGGTAGGCGGACATAACCTTGTGTGCCCGTTGTTGTTATGAGATCGGGTCCCCATTAGGGACCGTTTATGTTTTGGCCACGACGGTGGTCGGTGGTGTCTTTGGTAGACACGGGGCCACCCAGGACTAGCCCAGTGGGGAGTGAGTCGTAGTGGCCGGGAGAGTGTCATGGCAGTAGATCGGTTTTGTCGGAACGCCGTTGGTCCACTCGAATGGGAGTGCGAGGCCAAGGGTTCTGTGGTGTGGGTACAGCGCGCTACCTCTGCAGAGTGTGTGTCTTAATCTATCGATAGCCGTGCCCGCGGATAAGGGCCCAGTTCATGTCGGTCACACTGTGAGTCAACAGTAATAATAATAATAACTTGATTAATAACAACCCCGGTTTGATGATGAGAAAGATGTTGGATGTGATCGTTAGATGATCACGGTGGTATCGAGGATACCGAGTTGTTGGATGTGATCGTGAGATGATCACGGTGGTATAGAGGATACCGAGTTGTTGGATATTTGGGATGTTATGCGAGAATCAATGGTAAAAGTCAAGCTCATTGTGGTCAGTTAATGATTACTACGGTATTGTTTATACCAAGCTTGATTTGATCCTGACATGATCGTGTGATGTCCGTGGTGGTAAGTTTGTGCATGCGAAGGTTATGAGGTAACCCGAGCAGATTAAGTTGGTGCATGATAGTATCATCACGTTGCATGTAGTATCATCATGTTCATGCTATGCTTGTTCTAGTTGCATCATGTTCAGTTGTGCATGCCATGTTGTTCTGTTAGTATCATGCTCATGATTGAATTAACCTGCTAATGCCATGCTGTTGTTTGTCTTGATTGATTTTGGTTTATTGTGAGCTTGCAAGTACATTCAATGTACTGACCTGGCGTGTCATGCCAGTTTGCAGGTTGTGCCTGGATTGCTTGCTTGTTTTGGTGTGTTCGCAAACTAGGATAAACGTTCCAGCCAGAGTCCCTGCGGATTGGAGTCCATCATCGCCGTTCGTTGTTCCGCTGCCTCGAGTTGTTATGCTGCTTGCATAGAGCAACTGTGGCTGGCGTAGCGTCGCCGTGCCGGTGTTATTCATTGTAATATCGGAGACCTTGTATCCATATTCGTGTTGTAATAGAAAGCTGGTTTGTTCTATGCTAAGCAGTGCCGTATTCCATAAGACTTCACCTCGATCTCTGGGCTAGAATACGGGGCTTTCCGGTTTCTCTGAGCCGGTGTGCCACAGGCTTGGTATCAGAGCAGGTTTGGCTGTAGAGCGTCCTAGTCTACTAGAACGTTAGAAAATGGTAGTATAGGGTCTGGTTGTTGCCCTTGCTTGCTGCATTTGGTTGTTGCATTTGTTTGCTGCATATAGTTTTATTCGGTTAAGTCTAACCCCTGTTTAGTGCGTAGATGGCGGTCAACTTCCATGATTTCAGTGCCATCCCAGAGCTTCCGGTGTTGTTCCTATTGAGTTCATTCCCAATCCTGCACCTCTCAGCTTTGCCACCCTCCTTGGAGATATGTGGCACAATATTTATCCCCTCGGAGATCCACCCCAGTATCAAGTATTCTAGTTTTCTGTCGGAGGAAGAATTCTGGAATATGTTGCTCATGTCCATCTGTCAGCCCCTATCCCTGTCGGTAAGCGCACCTATAGTTTCCACGGTGGTTACGGCACTACTCCCGAGTGTGCCATTCAGCTTGCCGCAATGGCAGGAATCACCGGTCTTCGCCATCAAGAGAGCATGGTGCAAGATAACCGTGCTTATCTATATTATCCCACCATCATCGAGAATCCTAGGTGAATCTAGTTTCCCTCAATCAACCCTCAAGATAACTCGGCTATCCTCGCCATGTATCATTACATGACGACCGAGTGTCTTCTTATTTCCGAGTTAGTCCGAGACGCCATTCGAGCCAGGAGATTGCTTGGTGCCGCTTTACCTCAGTCTCCGCCAGCTTCTCAAACCCCTCCGCCTCGTCCATCCGGAGTTTCGGAGCCAACCGTCCCGCTCTCGGCTTCGTCAGCTCCCGAGCATTTTCTCAAGCGTAGGGTGTAGTCATTCATGTAGTGCATGTGCATCTGCTGTAGTATGATTGCTTGTTTATGCTTGTGTGTGCCTAGGTGAAATAGTTTTGTAACTTGTTTGCTGTGTGGTTTGTTCTAGTTGCATCATGTTCAGTTGTGCATGCCATGTTGTTCTGTTAGTATCATGCTCATGATTGAATTAACCTGCTAATGCCATGCTGTTGTTTGTCTTGATTGATTTTGGTTTATTGTGAGCTTGCAAGTACATTCAATGTACTGACCTGGCGTGTCATGCCAGTTTGCAGGTTGTGCCTGGATTGCTTGCTTGTTTTGGTGTGTTCGCAAACTAGGATAAACGTTCCAGCCAGAGTCCCTGCGGATTAGAGTCCATCATCGCCGTTCGTTGTTCCGCTGCCTCGAGTTGTTATGCTGCTTGCATAGAGCAACTGTGGTTGGCGTAGCGTCGCCGTGCCGGTGTTATTCATTGTAATATCGGAGACCTTGTATCCATATTCGTGTTGTAATAGAAAGCTGGTTTGTTCTATGCTAAGCAGTGCCGTATTCCATAAGACTTCACCTCGATCTCTGGGCTAGAATACGGGGCTTTCCGGTTTCTCTGAGCCGGTGTGCCACAGGCTTGGTATCAGAGCAGGTCTGGCTGTAGAGCGTCCTAGTCTACTAGAACGTTAGAAAATGGTAGTATAGGGTCTGGTTGTTGCCCTTGCTTGCTGCATTTGGTTGTTGCATTTGTTTGCTGCATATAGTTTTATTCGGTTAAGTCTAACCCCTGTTTAGTGCGTAGATGGCGGTCAACTTCCATGATTTCAGTGCCATCCCCAGAGCTTCCGGTGTTGTTCCTATTGAGTTCATTCCCAATCCTGCACCTCTCAGCTTTGCCACCCTCCTTGGAGATATGTGGCACAATATTTATCCCCTCGGAGATCCACCCCAGTATCAAGTATTCTAGTTTTCTGTCGGAGGAAGAATTCTGGAATATGTTGCTCATGTCCATCTGTCAGCCCCTATCCCTGCCGGTAAGCGCACCTATAGTTTCCACGGTGGTTACGGCACTACTCCCAAGTGTGCCGTTCAGCTTGCCGCAATGGCAGGAATCACCGGTCTTCGCCATCAAGAGAGCATGGTGCAAGATAACTGTGCTTATCTATATTATCCCACCATCATCGAGAATCCTAGGTGAATCTAGTTTCCCTCAATCAACCCTCAAGATAACTCGGCTATCCTCGCCATGTATCATTACATGACGACCGAGTGTCTTCTTATTTCCGAGTTAGTCCGAGACGCCATTCGAGCCAGGAGATTGCTTGGTGCCGCTTTACCTCAGTCTCCGCCAGCTTCTCAAACCCCTCCGCCTCGTCCATCCGGAGTTTCGGAGCCAGCCGTCCCGCTCTCGGCTTCGTCAGCTCCCGAGCATTTTCTCAAGCGTAGGGTGTAGTCATTCATGTAGTGCATGTGCATCTGCTGTAGTATGATTGCTTGTTTATGCTTGTGTGTGCCTAGGTGAAATAGTTTTGTAACTTGTTTGCTGTGTGGTTTGTGAAATCGCTCGTTTTCTCGTGCTTCTTTGTTTTAAATCTTCTTTGTTACCCCCTTATGGAAATGGCTCAATCAACACACCCGATCAGAAGAAGAAGTGACAAGTAAAAAAATACACCAAGGCACTCAGCTAAAAGCAATGAGATTTTCAGCAGACAACAGTGTATTGCAGACATCTGGTCTGGGTACGAATTATATTCTGCTCAGACTTTCAGTAACAAGTAACTATCAGAGATCTACCATTATTGCAGTAGGAGAACAAAATTGGATCCAAGTCCAACATGCAATTAAAGGTATGGTCCGTACACATTTATTGATTCTGCCATGGGTCAGATTTAATACGCGCGACACCCAGAAGTCAGCCCAAATATGCAATAAATTCAGCAAGGACAGTCAGACAATTCTTGTCATACAAATAATCAGCAGTCGGAATGACAAGAATACATGTATCTTATTTGGTTCCCCAAAGGAAATTAGTCCAGTCCGTCTTCACAATTTATCAGCGAAGCGTACAAGGCAACATTCCCCAGTTTGCATCAGTAAGGTATGAATTTTTTCCCATGCAAGACATTCAGTACTCTTCAATAAGATACTGCACAAGCTTCTGTCATAAGATACCAAATCTTCCCTAGTAAGTCTTTATGGGGGGAAGCTTCTGAGGTATGGTACTCAGCCTTCCTCAGCAAGCTATCCGCCGAAAGCTTTGAGCGCATGCCATCCAGTATTCTTCAGCAAGATATCCCGGTGATTTCCAGCGCAAGCTGCCCAGTCTTCTTCAGTACGACACTCGTACAAGAGATTAAACAATAAATTGTCAGCATATGGTAGTTTATTTCAAGTGTCAGATCTGCAGCAGTTAAGTCAGAAATGAGAATCAGTCGGAACAAAGTTAAAAATCCAGACAGAGAAAATAATAATGAGGGATGAAGATCAACAATACAGTAAGGATCTCGCATCAGGACAACTTGCTCAGTCCACAGTATGCTTAGAGCAGTCAACATTGAATACCCGAGTCTGTCAAAGTCTGGCCCAAGGACAGCTTAATATATTGACCTCAGCGAAGCATCGCACGGACAGTCATCCCCATGGATATACCGGCAAAATAAAGAATCAGTGAGCACGTGCATTGTTCTATTCAGACACTTCAAGCAATAATCAAACCTCTGGATACTCGAGACTATGAAGCTAGTCAATATAAGTCAGAAACTCCTGCAAGCCGTCAGAATCCATCAAAAGAACAGGTATGGTTCACATCACATTTTTGAAACCAGATGGTATGCATATATATTCAGATGACACGATGTCTGAATAAAAGAGAATTCTTTGTTCCACGGGAAGGTATTCCCAACTCCGTGGAATATTCTCGATACTCGATACAGACTACTATCTCTCCTAAGGACCAATATCGAGAAGGACACGTATGTCAGAATGATAATCTTTCGGACATCAGCTAAGTCAGCCATATGAAACAAAAATTTGAGATAGTATGAACAGGAGCCTATCAGGTAAGCCCGGTCAAAATTGCAGGTACGGTAAAGCAAACCACCCCAGATCACGGCAGTCAGTCAGATCAAATTTAGTGGAAAAATTATATGGGAACATAAGGTGAAGGTGAATAAAAGAAACCCGAGTTGGAAACGGTTTCTTCAAGTCAGAATATTTACTTGTTACCTAAGCACACAAATCTCGAGAACGAGATTTCTTTAAGGGGGAAGGTTTGTGACAGCCTGGATTTTGCCCTTTCATTTTTCTTTTAATTTTCTTGGATTTCTTGATTTTATTTGCTTTTCAGTGGCTATGTGGTTCAGAAACTTGGGAAGATCATGTCTTCCTAGGTTTTATAGTGGCTTGCCATCCTCCTCATCATCCTAATACCCTGCCATTTCCATCCTTGACCCAACCCAATATTCTTTTTCCACGGAATATTCCTTTTCTATTAAAGGAATAATTCTTTTTGCCCTAGGTTGTGAAGCAACCTATATCTCTGTCATTCTAAAAATTCCCAAATAATTCTCATAAATTGTTTGGGTCATATCTTGCTCAAATGTGGCAAAACTTTTCATTTCCATGTTAAAAAATAATCCTCCAATAATCATTTTCCTATTTTGCCCTAAATGGCACTTTGTGAAGCAAGTGCTATTTATCTTTTCCCAATTGCCACTAAAATTGTTGGACATCTTTTCCTATCCATATAATTGCCCTGTGCAAAATTTCATACTCATTTGCCTAGTAAATATTTTTCAGTGATTTTCCAAAGTTTCTGTCCAAAAAGGAACTTTGTGAAGGAAATATATTCTAGGCATGTCCAAATGAGTTGAAACTTTCTCACGTCCTTCATTTCACCAAATCATGATTCTCTACCAAATTTGAGCTCATGTAGATCATCTATGTGAGCTCAGCTCCAAATCTTGGTTTCTGGTCAGATTTTCACTTTGTGAAGCAACCCTATTTTATCTTGCTTCATTTGAGCTGAAAATTTACCAGGGCATTATTACATCTATCTCTACTCCATACACCAAGTTTTGACTCAATCCACTTACCCATTTACCCTCAGTAAATTCTTCTAGTTTCTGGTCAGAACGGAACTTTGTGAAGCAAGTGCCACTTTGGTAACTCCAAATGGCATGAGCTTTTTACAGCAGCTCCATATGGTCAAATAACCCCACTCCACCAAATTTCAGCTTGTGACACTTAAGTATGTGAGTGCAACATCATAGTCCCCTAATCTGTCCAGTTTGGCACTTTCTACAACAACCCTCATCTAAACTCCTCCTCTTAGTTTGATTTTTGGTGATCTACATCACCTTAGTGTAAGATCATCGCCAGACAAATTAGTTACTGAGTTACCAAGCTGGTGTCCCCACTGCACAGCACAAGCACTTGGCTGCTTGTTTGTTTTGTGGCCATCTACAAATCACTTCTTTGCCCCTGGACCAATTTCTTTCTTCATCTATACTACGGTCACCAAGGTCTTTCTGCTAGACACCATTTCAGGCGCCAGAGAGCATTTAATGTTCATGGGCATGCGGTGACCACCGCCCTGGCATGCCATGGCCGCGAGCTACATGGTGGTTTGCTCGGGCCCCTCCTCCTTTCGTCGCTCTCGCGCAACCAGCCATGTCCTACAGCTTGCACTCGTCGTCCTCTTCCCCACGGACTCGTCTCCCCCTCCAGAAGCTCCTCGTCGGCGCTCGTCGCCGCTCGCCCACGGGAGCACTGTGGCCGTCAGCGCATTAATGGCGCCCGACCTCTTCCTCTGCCCCCCTTGGCTCCTGCTGCGCCGTGACCTCCTGTAGCTCGTCCGCACCTCTCCTCGTCGCCTCCCCCGTTCGAGCACACGAGCGACCTCAACTCATTCCCAGGACCTCGCCGAGCCTCTCCACCAAGCGCCGAAGCCCTTCTTTGCCCTCCATGGCCGCCGTGCCCCTTGTCGGCCTCAACCTAAATTGTCCTAAAGCCAAGCCCCTCCCTTCAGTCCAGCTCCATCAGAGACCTCCCCACTACGCCGCGAGCCGCCCCTCTTCCTTTCCTCTTCGCCGGAGCCACCATGGCCTCACCTCCAAGTTAGGCCGAATCTGTTCCCACCGGAGTCTTCACCACCGCTACTTCAGTCCCTCTCGGAGCCCGTGCCCTGGCCAGGTTGGTGCGGCTCGTCTCCCGCCTCCGCCGGTGGCCGGAGCTCAACCGGAGATGGCCCGAGCCGTCGGGGAGCGCCGGGGGCGCGCGCCTGGCCGCGGCCTCCCCTGCTTCTGTCGGGAGAAAGGAGGAGATCCAGCGGGAGGAGGATGAAGAAGACCCTGACAGCAGGCCCCACCACCACACGTGCCTCGCACGTAAGTCTCACATACGTTGACCCTCCCAGCCACGTCACTTAAGTCGAGGCGTATTATTCGGAATACGTCTTCCCAACTGGAAAAGTGTACTTTGGTTCTGCTTCAGCTTAAAGTACGTTTCCTCTGTTCTGAAGGCGTAACCCCGTAAAAATGCTTTCTGTTCTTCAGCTCAGGAGCCTGTTTGTAGAAGTTATTCTTACAGATAGGTCCCTGAACTTCATTGGGCTATAACTTTTTGCTTGAGACTTCGATTGAGGTGAATCCATAGCCCACGTCTTTGTCTTGTCGAGCCCGTACTGTTGGTATTATTTTCACTATGGTTTGACATACTAGAAATGACCATTTTTCCCTTACCTCTAATCAACCCCCTCCAAGAAAGAAGCGTTTTGGCATTTCGTTCCGCGGCTTCACCACACTTCTTCCCAGAGTCTCCGTCACCCCCAGGCAAGCCACAACATCCACTTGCATGATATCCATGTAGTAGCCATGGTTTTCAACTTGAATATTTAATAAAAGTTTGCTGTTATATGCCAGCTTTGTTGCTACTGCTGTCGTTGTTTCGGTTATGCTCGTGGTTTCATGTTCACTGTCATGCTATGTTCTGATGCTTCTTGTACTACTTGTTAGTATCATGTTCACATATTATGCTTGGTAGTAGAAGTACATGCTAGTAGTAGTCTTGATGCATGCTTGTTGTCTGTCAAGTACCATTGATATGCATGTCCAGTTGCAACTAGTTAATTACATGATTACTTGGTAGTGTTCCTGCTATGTTCTTGCATGGTATTTATTTATGATGTTAGTAGTCATGTATGCCATGAGTAGCATTATACTTGTGATATTCATGCTCGTCAGTATGCCATGCTCATTTGGTTAAATATTTCATTGTGGTTATGCTCGATGATTATGTGCACCTCCATGTTTATGTTGATATCATGCTCATGCATTGTAGTTGCCTCATGTCATTTTAATATGGCTCAACATCATTTGCATTCAAGTTTAACCAGGTTAAATTGAACTTGAACAATTGTTGGCTGAGTCATGGTGCCACCATATTGAGCTGACCAGTGCAGCCACACTTGCCTCTATGGGAAGGCCCTAACTGGGTCTATTGTCATGCCTCTCGCCGGTGCCTCCAACGAGGGAAGGTTATGGGCGCGCGCTACCCTGATCAGGTAGGCGGACATAACCTTGTGTGCTCGTTGTTGTTGTTATGAGCTCGGGTCCCCATTTGGGACCGTTTATGTTTTGGCCATGACGGTGGTCGGTGGTGTCTTTGGTAGACACCGGGCCACCCAGGACTAGCCCAGTGGGGAGTGAGTAGGAGTGGCCAGGAGAGTGTCATGGCAGTAGATCGGTTTTGCCGGAATGCCGTTGGTCCACCCGAATGGGAGTGCGAGTCCTTGGGTTCTGTGGTGTGGGTACAGTGCACTACCTCTGCTGAGTGTGTGTCTTAATCTATCGATAGCCATGCCCGCGGATAAGGGCCCAGTTTGTGTCGGTCACACTATGAGTCAACAGTAATAATAATAACTTGATTAATAACAACCCCGGTTCAATGATGAGAAAGATGTTGGATGTGATCGTGAGATGATCATGGTGGTATCGAGGATACCGAGTTGTTGGATATTTGGGATGCTATGCGAGAATCAGTGGTAAAAGTCAAGCTCCTTGTGGTCAATTAATGATTACTATGGTATTGTTTATACCAAGCTTGATTTGATTCTGAGATGATCGTGTGATGTCCGTGGTGGTAAGTTTGTGCATGCAAAGGTTACGAGGTAACCCGAGCAGAGTAAGTTGCTGCATGATAGTATCATCATGTTGCATGTAGTATCATCATGTTCATGCTATGCTTGTTCTAGTTGTATCATGTTCAGTTGTGCATGCCCTGTTGTTCTGTTAGTATCATGCTCATGATTGAATTAACCTGCTAATACCATGATGTTGTTTGTCTTGAATTCTTTTGGTTTATTGTGAGCTTGCAAGTACATTCAATGTACTGACCTGGCGTGTCATGCCAGTTTGCAGGTCGTGCCTGGATTGCTTGCTTGTTTTGATGTGATCGCGAACTAGGATAAACGTTCCAGCCAGAGTCCCTGCGGATTGGAGTCCATCATCGCTGTTCGTTGTTCCGCTGCCAGTAGAGGTTCCGCTGCCTCGAGTTGTTATGCTACTTTCATAGAGCAACTGTGGTTGGTGTAGCATCGCTGTGCCGGTGATATTCATTGTAATATCGGAGACCTTGTATCCATATTCGTGTTGTAATAGAAAGCTGGTTTGTTCTATGCTAAGCAGTTCCGTATTCCAGAAGACTTCACCTCGATCTCTGGGCTGGAATATGGGGCGTTCCAGTTTCTCTGAGCTGGGGTGCCACATAAACAGCAATGAGCGTAAAGCAGATAACAATTCAGATTTTGTGGCTAACACCAATACACAGAATGATGGTCAGCGTTGTAAAGGTAGGCCGCCCCCGCGGAGCGGAGGATCAAATATCAATCTTGAGCGCCAATTAAATCAGCCTTGCCCGAGGCACAGGACGAAGGAAAGACCCGCTACGCACCTCTGGGAGGATTGCTTTATTATGCGGGAGTTCAAAAATTCAGATAGCTTCCAATATAGTCATGGACCGTCCGGTGGTTCATGGCCTGGTTCTCATGGCCCGGGTTATGGCGGTGGTGGTTCTGGCGCAGTATCTCAAGGCAATCAGGGTGGACACGGCACTCAGGGCAGCCAAGGTGGTTATAATCATCAGGGGAATCAGCAGCAGCAACAGTCGAGTTACCAGAGCAACCCGAAGCAGTTGAATAGTGGGCAGTATCATGTTTTCACAACTAGCCTGTGTAAGCGCAATCAGAAGGTTTATAAAAGGGCAGTAAACTCCGTTGAACCGGCGGTGCCTCATTACTTGCGTTGGTCGGAACAGTCCACTGTGTGCAGTCGAGAGGATCATCCGCCCCTGGTTGATAATCCGGGTCAGCTAGCGCTGGTGGTGGCACCTCAGGTCGGGGGGTATAAGTTCACTAAGGTGCTCATGGACGGAGGGAGCAGCATCAACATCGTTTATTATGAAACCTTCCGTCGCATGGGGTTAATAGATAAAAAGCTTAGACCGTCAAACACTGTCTTCCATGGTGTAGTGCCTGGTAAATTAGCGTATCCAGTTGGTAAGATAGATCTGGAGGTTACCTTTGGAGATGAGAATGACTCAAGATCAGAGACTTTGACCTTTGAAGTGGTAAAAATCAAGAGCCCGTATCATGCCCTGTTTGGACGGCCAGTTTACGCTAAGTTCATGGCGAGGCCTGCTACTTCTCGAGCTTGCGTTGTATTCCCTCGAAGAGGAAAGGGAGATGCAGCACAGTAGCGTAAGTACTTCCCTCAGTTTTTGAGAACCAAGGTATCAATCCAGTAGGAGACCACGCGCGAGTCCCTCGCACCTGCACAAGCAAATAAGAACTTCGCAGCCAACGCGGTAAGGGGTTGTCAATCCCTTTACGGTCACTTACGAAAGTGAGATATGATAGAGATGATAGTTTATATTTTTGGTATTTTTATTTATAAGAACAGAAAGTAAAAGCGGAAAAAGTAAAGTAGATGTAGATTGATATGATGAGAATGAACCCGGGGGCCATAGTGTTCTCTAGTGGCTTCTCTCATGATAGCGATATTCTACGGCGGGTAAATAAATTACTGTCGAGCAATTGATAGAAAATCGAATAATTATGAGACTATCTAGCCATGATCATTGTATATAGGCATCATGTCCGAGACAAGTAGACCGACTCCTGCCTGCATCTACTACTATTACTCCACACATCGACCACTATCCAGCATGCATCTAGTGTATTTAGTTCATAAGAACAGAGGAATGCCTTAAGCAAGATGACATGATGTAGAGGGATAAACTCAAGAAATGTGATGTAAACCCCATCTTTTTATCCTCGATGGCAACAATACAATACGTGCCTTGCTGGCCCTACTGTCACTAGGAAAGGACACCGCAAGATTGAACCCAAAGCCAAGCACTTCTCCCATTGCAAGAACTATAGATCTAGTAGGCCAAACCAAACCAATAATTCGAAGAGACTTGCAAGGATATTATGAGCACACATAAAGAGTTCAGAAAAGAACCAAATATTTCTCATAGATAATCTTGATCATAAACCCACAATTCATCGGATCTCGACAAACACACCGCAAAAAGAGATTACATCAAATAGATCTCCTCGAAGACCGAGGAGAACTTTGTATTGAGATCCAAAGAGAGAGAAGAAGCCATCTAGATACTAGCTATGGACCAGAAGGTCTGTGGTAAACTACTCACAACTCATGGTGAGACGATGATGTGTAATGCCCCGGATGTAATACTTTCCCTTTTGGGCAATATATATATCTCTGGCTTCATCGATTCCATTCCGGGTTCTTCGTCTTTCGGGTTCTCGTCGTTTTGTTGTGTGCGTGTGTGGCATTCATCCATATCATGTTGTCATGTGCATTGCATCGCATTTGTGTTGTCGTTTGCATCCGGTCCCACTCGTTCCTTCCCGTTGTCCGTTTTGAGTTCCGGAGCTCTCTCACGTGTCCGTGGCATCCCCGAGGCCTACTTTGGCGTTTGGCCGTGTAATGTTTCCGGTTTGGCGTGGGACTTGTCGTGCGATGTTGTTTTGGTGTGTGTAACCCGCCTGTCAAATCTCGTCGCGTTTGGAGTTCGTTTGGTGCTCCAACTGTTATTCTCGTGGGCTGAAAGTACCCCCCTCTTTGAGGCCCAAGACACCCCTCCAAGTGCCCACCAAACCAACTCAAACCCCTCCCTTCATCTAGGCCATCCAATTGTGATCGCGTGGCCAAAAACCTCACCTCATTTGGACAACCCTAGCTCCTTGTGCCTATATAAACGTCCACCTCCCCCAATTTTCGCGTCCTGAAACCCTAATGCTTCCACAGTTCGCCGCCGGTGCTTCCACCGTTGAAGCGCGGTGCTTCCACTGTTGAGCCGCCGTGCTTCCGACGTCCCAGCGAGCCGTGCTTCCACCTCTCTACAGACGTGCTTCCACCGGGCACTCGCCGTGCTTCCGAACTCCGACGCGTGGGTCCCGCCCGCGACCCCTTCATCTTCTTCCTCCGGATCCGCGCCGCCCTCTCCGGCCCGCCGCCGCTTGTCGCCGGTGAGGTGCCCCGCCGTCCCGCCGAGGCCGGAGCCCCTCCACCGCCGGCCGGGTCTTCTCCGCCGCTGCCCCGGCCCCCGTTGGTCGCCGCCTCCGGCCAGGCCAGGCTCGCCGCCGGCCCCGCCTCTTCCTCCCGCCGGGCTCAGCCGCCGCCCCGGCTTCCCCCCTCGCCGCCGCCGCGGGAGTCGCCAGGCCGCGCCGCCGCTCGAGGAGATTGAGGGAGCCCGCCGCCCGATCCGATCGCCTTGGGGAGACCTAACGGGCCCAGATCGGCGGCCCGGTAGCTGCCCGATCCGGCCTCCCCTGCCCGGACCGTTAGCCTGGTGGGCCGCGCCCGTTGACCCGCGCCCGATCCGCCAGCCAGTTCGCGCCCGTTGACCCCGCGTTGACTTTGACTGAGGTTGTTTTTTTTTTTCACTAAGTCCCTGAAGTTTTACATGTCTGATGTTGTTTTAATTGTGGATAACTTTTTGTGTGCATGTCCGATTTGAGCAAATGATATGTCAAAATGATCGTGGTGACACGTACTACGTTTTTTTCCATTGTGCCATGCATGTTTGAGGTCATCTAGATGTCTTAATCTTCATGAGAAGAGTGCTACTTGTTATAAACTGTTGTTTGTAGTTGTTTTCATGCCATGTTTGCAATGTGATACCTTGGTGCATGTTTATCCAAATGAAGCAAATGATATGTCCACATGTTCATCATGAGATGCTCTACATGTTGATTGCTTTAGCTTGCATGATAGATTTCATCTTTCCATGTTTATATCCTTTGCAAAAGTGCATGTGGCTGTTATGTTGTTAAACTTGTTACGAGATGCCTAGTTGAGGAGCTCGTTGCTATTGATGTGGTTGTCCCCTTGTTGCATGCTTAGATGTTTTGGATTCCCCATCATGTGTACTTTCCTGTGGTGCTTACCACTTGCCATGCTATGCTTTGAGGTGACTTAAACTTTCTCACAAAGATGCCATGATGTTACTGCTCTTTTAACACTTAGTGAAATTTCACTAAGTCTGGAATCTGTAATTTCCAGATGCCATGTTTGCTTGTTGTTCTAGGCAAATCCATGATAGTTTTGGGGTGACTCTTGATGATTCCTTGTAGTATATATTGTTGGCTATCCATTCATGCTCTCACGTGCTTATTTGAGTGGCTGTAGCATGTTTAACTCTTGCTCCCAAGTTGCCATAAAATACTGCTGTCAGGATTTTGTTGTCAAGTTCAATATGTCATAGCTTGTTGCTATTGATCCATGCTTCCTTTGGAGATGCTCCAATGGAATTGTTTGCTGTAGGAGATGTCTACTTTATGTCCATGCTCATTACCATGATGTTTGAGTGCTGTAGACTACTTATCTCTTGCTCCGAAGTTTCGATGTGGCTGTTAATTTCAGCTTGTGCATGTTTATTGTTTCGGGTGTATCTTTTAACCCGTTGTTCTGTTTTGAGCAAGTTCTATATGTAACTTGTGTGATTTTGCATGTAGATTCATAATACCCTCATGTTATCATGTTTTGAAGTATTCTTGCTTGATGCATATTGCCATGCTCCTTGTGCTGTAACACTGTGCTTCCATAGTGCATCTGCATTGCTTCCATAGTGCATCAGCCATGCATCCAGTAGTTTTGTGCATTGCATCTTGTTGATTTCGTGCCTTGTGTGTTTGGGTTGAGTAGAGCCGGAAGCTGAGTACGAGTACGAGAACGAGGTTACTACCGAGGTTGACAACGAGGAGCTCTCTTACGATCCCATCAACAACTCTTCAGGCAAGATGACCGAACCCGGATATCATTACTATCTTTGCCTATTGCTAGAAGTATCGCTCTATAGTTTTGCCTCGATGCCCATGTTTTTCCTGTCAGCCTCCTATTGTAACCATGAACCTGTTTAACCACCATACCTATGCAAACCATTGATTGGCTATACGTAGGCTTCGCTCAGCCCCTCTTATAGCATTGTTAGTTGCAGGAGAAGATTGAAGATTCTTGCTTCTTGTTGAAGCTTGTTGGGATATCACACTATATTAATTATTAAATGAAATCATCTATATATTGGTAATGGGTGGAAGGCTAAGCCTTTTGCTTGGTGATTTGTTCCACTCATGCCGCCTAGGAACCGTTAAACCGGTGTTATGTTCCTTGATTATGCGTTCCTCACACGGTTGGGGTTATGGGACCCCCTCGATAAACCGCTAAGTGCTAAGTCTTTTCCAGCAAGTCCCAACATTGGTACTATTTGCCTAATAACTAAAAACTTGCATAGGGTCTTGCAAACCCGAGTTCTTAATCAACAACCCCGGGCCAGTGCTCCACATTAGTGTTGGTCCGAAACGGGGGTCCTGCAGGGCCACCACAAGGAAACTCGAGGATTGGTAAAAACCTGTAGCATCGCCCATCCGGTCATGGCCTGAGACTAGATACGCGCGGCTATTGTCACGGTGTCGGCACGCCGGGAGGATTTGCTGGATTAGCCTTACCTTAGTCGGAGTATCTTGAGCACGGGATTCCGAGGATACTCGGGCCTTCCCACTTTGGAGTTGCGACTCCGCGGATCGTGGGCTTGTCATGGGCCAAGTTGGAACACCCCTGCAGGGTTATGAACTTTCGAAAGCCGTGCCCGCGGTTATGTGGCAGATGGGAATTTGTTAATATCCGGTTGTAGAAAACTTGACACCGTGTTCCAAATACACTACCAGCGTGAGTACCGTGACGGTCATTTTCCGAAAAGGGATTCGGGAAGTGAACACGGTGGGGTTATGTTTGACTTGCTAGTTTAGGATCACTTGGTGATCATCTCTCGTCTGAGGCACTTCTCTTCTCGCTCTCTTTTACGTAAGCTAGGCTAGGCTGCTGCAACCTCTTGATCTTTCTTCAGCCTTGTTCCACACCCAAGGCTTGGTTAGTCGTGTTACCCGGGAACGGGATTGCTGAGTCCTCTGTGGCTCACAGTTACTTCACCACACCAGATGCAGGTACTATGGTGAGCTACACAGGCGATGGCACCGAGCTAGACTGGGAGTACGACGAGGAGCGTAGCCGTTACTATGTGAACTATCCTGTTGATCAGTAGAGCTTCTACTAGGGGCAATTCAGACCTGTGGTTCTAAGTTATGTTTGGTATCTTTCATTTGGATCTTTACCCTTAGATGGGTTGTGATGTTTATTTGAATGATGTTTGGACATGTAATGATTTGTGTGACGTGGCAAGTGTAAGCCAACTATCTTTTCAGCTTTCATCCCTATTTTTACATGAGATGTGCAAAGGTACCAAAATTGCGATCATTCCAGAATGGGCTTATATCTTTAAGTCGTGCCTCGACACGTAGGAGATATAGTCCCATCCTGGGCATTACATGATGATGATGTAGAAGCACTCCGTGGAAGATCCACCCTCCGGCGGAGCTCCGGAACAGGCCCCAAGATGGGATCTCACGGAACAGAAGGTTACGACGGTGGAACTAGGGTTTTCTCTGTTGCTCTGTTGGTTTCGGGGTACATAGGCTTATATAGGAGGAAGGAGGGCGCCGCGGGCCTCACGAGGGGTCCATGAGGCAGGGGGCGCGCCCTCACCCTCGTGGGAACCTCGTGGCCCCTACTCTGTGGTTCTCAAACCTCCCATGCGTGATTTTCTCCAAAAATATCTCTCCCGAAGGTTTCATTCCGTTTGGACTCCGTTTGATATTCCTTTTCTGCAAAACCCTGAAACAGGCAAAAAACAGCAATCTGGAGTGGGCCTTTAGTTTAGTAGGTTAGTCCCAAAAATAATGTAAAAGTGTATGACAAAGCCCATTAAACATCCAAAACATCATAATTAATAGCATGGAACAATAAAAAATTATAGATACGTTGGAGACGTATCAAGGCCCTGTTATCTTTATCTGCAGCTCAAGATGCCGGGTCATAAGGGGACCATCACAGTACATGGGAGCCGTAAGATTGCTTTGGAATGTGAAGAAGGCGATGCGGCCTACGTAGAGTCGGTTTGTGCAAAAGAGGAGTTGAAGTTTTACAAGGACAATGTTGATCCGGCATATATGACTCCTTTGAAAAAGCCAACTATAGAGGATGATCCGACCTTGAAGTTTAAATCGGCTGATGAGACTAAGCTGGTTGATTTTGTCCCTGGCGATTCATCCAAGCAGTTTAGCATTAGTGCTAACTTGGATCCGAAATAGGAAAGTGCGCTCATCGAGTTCATCCGTGAGAACCGGGACATCTTTGCATGGAAACCTTCTGACATGCGAGGTGTACCGAGAGGACTTGCTGAGCACACTCTTAATGTTGATCCCAAGTTTAAACTGGTCAAGCAGTTTCTCCACCGCTTCAATGAAGAAAGACGCAAGGCCATTGGTAAAGAGGTAGCCAGGTTCTGGCCGGCTGGGTTTATCGTTGAGGTATTTCATTCTGAATGGTTGGCTAATCCGGTGCTAGTACTCAAGAAGAACGACACTTGGCGTATGTGTGTGGACTACGTAGATTTGAACAAGGCTTGTCCAGCTGATCCCTTTGCTCTCCCTCGTATTGATCAAATCATTGATGCTACGGCGGGTTGTGAGCGTTTGAGTTTTCTGGATGCTTATTCCGGCTATCATCATATTATAATGGCAGTTAAGGACCAGGAGTAGACAACTTTTATAACTCCCTTTGGATCCTTCTGCTATGTGTCTATGCCCTTTGGGATCAAGAGTGCCCAGGCGACTTATTAGCGCTGTGTGCAGAATTGTCTTCATAAACAAATTGGGCGTGATGTTCATGCATGTGTGGATGATATTGTGGTGAGATCCAGAAAGGAGGAGACGTTAATAGATGATTTGAAAGAAACTTTTGACAATCTTCGGGTCTATAAGATGATGCTTAATCCGGCCAAGTGTGTTTTTGGTGTACTGGCAGGCAAGCTCTTGGGGTTTCTGGTGTCTAACAGGGGCATTGAAGCTAATCTGGAGAAGATCAAAGCTATTACCTCCTTGGCTAAACCGGCGTGTATCAATGATGTTCACCGTCTAGCGGGCCGTATTGCAGCAGTAAGCCGGTTTATCAGCCGATTGGGAGAAAAAGCTATCCCTCTTTACCAGATGATGAAAAGGACATACAATTTTGTCTGGAGTGATGCTGCTAATGCGGCGTTTGAGGACTTGAAGAAACAGTTGGCAGAACCACCTGTCCTTGCTGCTTCGGTCGATAAAGAGTCGTTGTTGTTGTACGTAGCTGCTAATGCCTGGGCCATCAGTGTGGCCATCGTAGTGGAGCGCAAGGAGGCTGGGAAGGAATATCCGGTTCAACGGCCGGTTTACTATATCAACAAGGTGCTCATTGAATCCAAACAAAGGTACCCGCATTGGCAGAAACTGGTGTATGGAGTCTTCATGGCAAGTCGGAAGCTTAAGCAATATTTTCAAGGCCATCCCATCACTGTGGTCAGCTCTGCCACTTTGGGAGATATAATAAAAAATAGAGAAGCAACTGGCTGGGTTGCCAAGTGGGCCATTGAGCTTGGACCTCACGGGTTAAAATATGTGCCTCGTACTGCAATTAAGTCCCAAGCACTTGTGGATTTCATCAATGATTGGACGGAGCTACAGGTGCCGGAAGAAAAGCTGGATCATACTTACTGGACTATTCACTTTGATGGATCCAGGCAATTGGAAGGCTCGGGGGCTGGAGTCGTATTAACTTCCCCACGAGGTGATAAATTTTGTTATGTTCTCTGTTTAATGTTCCCTTGCACTAACAATGCAACTGAATATGAGTCTCTCCTCCACGGTCTTCGAATGGCTAAGGAGATGAACTTAAGTCGGGTGAAGTGTTTTGGCGACTCGGACCTGGTGGCTCAACAAGTTTCTGGTACTTGGGACTCCAAGGACCCGCTCATGGCAGCATATCGTCGAGAGGTGGATATTGTTGCTGGACACTTCAAGGGTTGTCAAGTTGATCACGTGGATCGGTGAAAGAATGAAGCGGCGGACACATTAAGCCGTTTGGGTTCCCAAAGTAAACCGGTTCCACCTAATGTTTTTCTGGACGTCTTGCATAACCCGTCGGTCAAGCTAACTACAGAGGATGATTTGGCTGTTCCTGATCCGGAGGCTCAGTTGGTAGCGGCTCTTCATGCTATCCCGGATTGGACAGTCCCATATTTAGCGTATATGAACCGAGGCAAGTTGCCAGAGGATGCGATTTTGGCCAGGCAGATAATCCGGCGGTCCAAGTCAATGACTATCGTCAATGGAGAATTACATCATTGCAGTGTAACATGGGCGTTTCAGCGTGCGTATCTCCGGATGAAGGCCGTGAGATTTTGCGTGAGATCCCCGAAGGATATTGTGGTCACCATGCCTGTTCAAAGTCCTTGGTGGCTAAAGCTTTGTGTCACGATTTCTACTGGCTGACGGCTCATGCTGATGCTGAAGAATTGGTCAAAAAGTGTGATGGCTGTAAAAAATTCTCACGATGTGCCCATGTGCCGGCTCAAGAATTGAGGATGATTCCAAGTACTTGGCCATTTGCAACTTGGGGGCTGGATATGGTTGTGCCCTTTAAGAGATCCCAGGATAAGAAAACCCACCTTTTGGTGGCAATTGATATGTTCACCAAGTGGGTGGAAGCAGAGCCAGTCAGGAAGTGTGATGCAGCCACAGCAGTTCAGTTCATGATTTTCTGGTTTGGCTATCCACGCAGTATTATAACTGATAATGGCACTAATTTGTCCAAGGGTGCTATGAAAGAATTTTGTCAACATGAGCACATCCGGCTTGACGTATCATCAGTGGCTCATCCTCAATCTAATGGTCAAGCCGAGAGAGCCAATCAAGAGATCCTCGAAGGCATCAAGCCCCGGCTTATGGTTCCCCTGCAGAGGACGCCGGGTTGTTGGGTGGAGGAGTTACCTTCTGTATTATGGAGCATCAATACCACGCCCAACAGGTCTACGAGTTACACGCCTTTTTTCATGGTTTACGGAGCAGAGGCAGTTCTCCCTAGTGATATTCGTCATGATTCGCCTCGTGTGGCGGCTTATGTTGAAGCTGATAATGAGAAGGCACGGCAGGAGGCACTGGACCTGTTAGATGAGGAATGTGACATTGCAGCAGCTTGGTCGGCGATTTACCAGCAAGATCTGCGTCGTTGTCACAGCTGCCGGGTTAGAACCAAAACTTTTCAAGAAGGCGATCTGGTGCTCCGGCTCATTTCGGATTAGACTGATATGCACAAGTTGTCCCCGCCTTGGGAAGGACCCTTTGTGGTCAGCAAGAATCTGCATAATGGGTCATACTACCTTATCGACGTTCGAGAGCACAAGGACTCACGTACATCGGAGGAGGAGACCCACTGACCGTGGAACATTGCTCATCTTCGGACTCACTACACCTGAGCCATAGGCTCCTCTTATGTACATATTTTTCACAATGTATATATTATTGTCAGGCCCAAGATGCGATTCTATCCCGATCACGTGACACTTACGTGATTGGGGCACAACCACATTTCGGGCGCTTAGCAAGATGGATATCATTACATCATACCATTACATACATACATGGGGGATACAACAAAACATACAAGTTACATGAATACAACAACATGAATACAAGGCATCCGACTACGGATGCAAACATGAAAAGCACAACGACATCCATCTTCTATCCTAGGCTGCCGACCAGGAACCTAACCCAAGACTGAAGAAGAAGAAGAAGAAAGACTCCAACACAAAGGACATCGCTTTCGCGTCAAGTCATCGGAAACCTGCACCTGCAACTGTTGTTGTAGTATCTGTGAGCCACGAGGACTCACCAATCCCATAACCATGGGTAACAAGACTAGCAAAGCATAATGGGTAGGAAGAGGTAAGGTGGTGAGGTTGTAGCAGCGACTAAGCAAAAGTATGGTGGCTAACTTACGAGTACAAGAATAAGATGAGCATCTACGTAAACGGTCGCAAACTAGTAGCGATCGCTAAAGATCCTAAACTACCTATGAGTCAAACATAACCCCACCGTGTTCTCTTCTCAAAGTGAAAAGAGACAGTCACGGTTACTCACGCAGTTGTGTGTTTTACTTCGGATCCTCTGTCAAGTTTTCTACAACCGGACATTAACAAATTCCAATCTGCCACATAACCGCGGGCACGACTTTCAAAAGATCATAACCCTGTAGGCGTGTCCCAACTTAGCCCATCACAAGCTCTCACGATCAGCAGAAGTAATAATAATATTAACCCTTATCTTAGGGAAGGCCCGATCAAACTCGGAATTCCCGGTGCACAAGACATTTCGACAATGGTAAAACAAGTCCAGCAAGACCTCCCGGCGTGCCGACACCCTGATAGTAGCCGCGCGTTTCTCGTCTCAGGCCACGTCCGGATTGTCCAAACTTCCAGTATGCTAAATACCAGAGTTGCCCCTAGCGGTCACCGGCGGTTGACAGGTTTGGACCAACACTCATGAGGAGCACTGGCCCGGGTTGTAAATTAAGTCCTCGGGGTAACTACTCCCTATGCAAGTTTCTAGTTATTAGGCAAATGTAAAACCAAAGTTGGGTCTTGCTGGAGAAGTTTTATTAAAGACGAAATGTCAAGGGGTCCCGATATACCCAACCGTGCAAGGAACGCAAAATCAAGGAACATAACGCCGGTTTATCGGCTCCTAAGCTGGCATGAATGGAACAAAACACCGAGCAAAAGGCCAAGCCTTCCACCCATTGCCAAGTATATAGGTGTGTTAATAATAATAATAGATATTGTGATATTCCAACAACCAGATCCGACATGGATCAATCTTTATCTTCACCTGCAACTAACAACGCTATAAGAGGGGCCGAGCAAGCGGGTAACATAGCCAAACAATGGTTTGCTAGGAAGGTGTCAAAGGTTAGAGGTTTCATGGCAACAAGGAGAGGGCTAACAATAATGATGGGTAGCGCGACATATAACGATAGCATCGAGACAACTAAGCATGTCAATGATAGTAAAGGTATCCAAGGTGATGGTCATCTTGCCTGAGATCCCGCAAGGAAGAAGAACGGATCCATGAAGAAGATGAAGAAGAAGCCTCGAAGACGAACCACGTGTAGCCGAACGAATCCTCACGAACGCAACGGAAAAGAACTAGCGAGAAGAAAGCACACAACAAGGTAAACACACAACACAAGAACATGACAAGATGCTCAACCAAGTATGATGCAATTCATGGCCAGGGATGAAGCACACAAGGACAACACAAACCAACAAGTTTAAATGAGGCCGGAATCCACATATAGCAAATCCGGTAAGTCCTCATATGCACATTTCTAAATTGGACCATATCTGAACAAACCTTAAGTTAAAGTTGTTAAACAGCAAGTTAACATGCACCATGATGATCTACAGAAATTCTAGTCAAGTTTCATATAAAGTTTGTTTAATTCGGAGCTACGGCCTAGAAGATATGAGCAAAACAAGACAAGCATGGCAATGGTGCAAGATGCACCCAAACATCAAGCGAACTCACTCCAAATATGAAAACAACATGATATTATGATTCTACATGCAAAATCACACAAGTTTCATATAGGGCACACTCAAAACGGAGCAACGGTTCAACACATACACATGAAACAAGTTACAATGCAAAGCTGAAGTTAACAGCCACATAGCAACTTTGGAGCAAGGTATATATATATGCCACAACACCCAAACATGATAACAATAGGCATTGATGTGAAATAGACATGATGCTTAACAAGCATGAACTTAGAACACACCCAAAAACCTACTGGAACACAATTAACCAAGCATGGCAAGTTGCAATAAATTTATCCAGACTTGGTCAAAATCTGGGAAGGCAAAACCATCATCACGATGCTGCCTTCGGAGGAACAAAACAACATGCATATCAACTCCACTAAGTATATAAAGATCATGGACATGTAGTAGACATCACAAACATCAAACAACTCCATTGGAGCATCTCCATTGGAGGCATGGATCAATAACAACAAGCTTCACCAAATTGATCATGCTGATAAAAACCTGACATGTAAAATTTATAGCAACTTGAGAGCAACAAATAAATAAGCTACAACATTCCACATGTGCAAGTAAGGGCATGGATGGATAGGCAATAACATGGAAAACAAGACATGATCATTGTCCACTCCAAAACAAGCATGGATGTGAGTGAGGCATCAAGCAAACATATCATCCGGTTTAACAGATTCCACACTTAGCAGTTTTTTTCACTAAGTATACAATAACAACATTGGCTTGGCATGTCTACAAGCTTGTTTAAGTCACCTCAAGACATATCATGGAAAGTGGATTGCACCACAGCAAAGACCATATGATTGTGCTTCTAAAACATAAAGACATGTGGCATGAAGACAAACACATCAATAGCAATGAGCAAGTCAAATCAGCATCTCATAACAAGTTTCAGCACTTAACAGCCACATGCACTTTTACAACGGAGATTAACATGTCAATATGGCACCTAACATGAATGCTACAGTAACCATCATGTAGAGCACTTCACAATGAACACTTTGACATATCATATGCATCATTTGGATAAACATGCACACAGTTACCATCACCACAAGCATGCAACAAAATTATAGATAACAGCAGTTTTAAACATATAACACTCTTGCAACAGCGATTGGCATCAAGATGAACTCAAACAAGCATGTCACAATGTAACAAAGTGAAGAGCATATCACCACGATCATTTTGACATATCATTCACTCAATTTGGACAAGTATGCACAAAGTTACACCACTCACAAGAATGCATCATGATGCTGAAATTTTAATAATGTCATTGATGCAAACTTACTCAAAGAGCTAGTTAAAACATTTTAACATGGTGAAAGTTGATTATTGTGAAACTAGATAAAATTCTAAGCATTTTTCATAACTAACACATTTTAAACCGATGCACGGTTGATGAGTTATTAATGCATGAAACTAGAGGGACTTTTCTGTAAAAACATAATTCTACGGATAAAGCACAAAATCGCAGAACCTGAAAAAAACACTATATGGGCCGAAACTATAGACCGGGCCAACAAGACAAGGGAAAAAAGGAGGGGGCTGGGGTGTGGCCTCACCCATGGGCTTCGGCCCAAAGCAGAGGGGGAGGCAGGCTGGGGCCGGCGACTGGAGGAGGCCAGCTATGCCTCGGGCCTAGCACGGTGGTTGCGGCCCAGGGAGCGGCAGCGCTGGCCGGCGTTCGTCCTGCTCGATCCCGAGCGGGAACAAGGCAGGGGCGGCGGCGGTTGACGGAGTTCCGGCGAGGGGCGGCCGGGAGGAGGCCAGGACGGGGTCGATCCGGCCGGATCCGGCCTCGGGGCCGCCGGATCTTGCGAGGAGGGGCGGTGCCGATGGAACGACCGTGGTGGCCGACGGAACGGTGCAGCGGCCGGAGCCGGATGATTCCGGCCGACGGCGGAGCAGCGGTGATCTGGCGGCGGTGAGCGAGATGGCAGAGGCGACGGGGTGTGCTACCGGCGGTGAGGGTGGTTGGCGGCTGCGAAGTGGCCGGGGAAGCTCGGTGGCCGGAGGCGGGGCTGGCTGGGCGGTGCGGGCGCACGGGCCAGGCGGGCCGACGCGGTGGGAGGAGGTGAGGTGGACAGGTGGCGGCGCAGGAGTGGCTCTGGGCGGCGGCGGAGCTGACCTAGCGGCTCAGGATTGGTCGGAGTGAGGTGTAGGCTGCGGCGGACGTGTCCGGCGGCGCGGGGGGAGGAAGAAGACTAGGGTTTCGTCCGAAATTTCGGGGGTGGGGCTGTTTTATAGGTAGAGGGAGCTAGGAGTGTCCAAATGAAGAGCGGTTCACGGCCACGCGATCATGATCGAACGGCTAAGAGCATGGAGGGGGGTAGAATGGGCATGGTGGGCTGTGTGAAAGGGGTGCTGGGCCAAAAGAGAAAAGGCTTCCTGCGGTCAACGCGCATAACCGTTGGGCTATCAAACGAACTCCGAACGCGACGAAACTTGACAGGCGGTCTACATATGCTATAATAAGACCACACACCAACTTTCATCCCATTCCGAGAACATTTTCCGGCCACTCATAAAATAAATATACGAAGGCGCCGCGGGCGCATGCAAGTGTGTCTCGGCTCAGAACGGACAACGAAGAGGACGGGCGGACTCGGACGGATGCAAGTTTTGAAAACATGATGATGCAATGCACACGATGACATGGCAAAGATGCAACACGCAAGCAGATGACATGGCAATGACGACGAATAACTGGCTGACACCTGGCTCATCGGTCTCGGGGTGTCACAATTATGATCAATATAATAAACCGGTATCCCTGCTAAAAGCGGGGCCTCTGCTGTTTTCTCCCTTAAGAGTTTTTACATGGGGGCTTCTATTTATAAAGCGGAGTTCTGATTGCCCTCTTAACCCGGCTATCAAGCCAATATTATCCTAAGAGCATAGCTCTGGTTACTTCGGTAATCCGGCTATTAAGCCAATATTATCTTAAGGAGCCAAAGAGAGTTTGTTGCACAACACAACTCAAACATAGGCACCCAATGAGCACAGCTCAAAATGTTACCTGGGGGCTCTTGTTGCACAGCAACAAAGAGTTTTTAAGACCCTTGTAATAGGCTATCAAGCTAGGCTTGGAAGCCAGGTGTATTCACCTAAAACCTCGGGTTAACCTGCCTTCATCAAGTAAGTCACTCCGTCCAGGTAATCCTGGTATGACCCGCCAAACGTTTGACACGTCAATCTTATACAGACCCTGACGTTGTCAAAGTTAAAATGGCGATTGGTTAATGTGAGGTCCATCTTAAAGGCTTTGTAAAATGGATTAACTCAGTGGCCTGACAGCACATGAAAAGCCTCGATTTTAGGCCTGGCAGCCCATAAAAAGCCTCACATGATTTTTATTTGACAAGATTTTTCTCTTTGTTGAGGTTTGCAACACTTTTTATGATAAACCAATGTTTATTGACTCGGCCTAGTGGTTGACTATAAGTTATCACTATCAAGTAATCCGGTGTTTATTAACCCGGTCTGGTTTTGATTACAAATCGCCAGCATCATATAAAGATAATCTGGTGTTTATCACAACCCAGTATGGTTTTATCATAAACCAACAAAATATTGCAGGAGTCATCGATACTCAAGATTGGGGTTATCACCCTTATTACAAAAGTTGGTAAAACCAACGGTGTGATTCAATATCACAGGTATGATATATTTCATATTTAATTATTTCAAAATGCAGCCTTGGTTATAAACCCAGGTCATGTATTGGGCATTGTGACCCGTCCGGCGATAAACCGTCAGGACACTTCAAACTTGTTTTATGCAGAAACAGGTTGAATAAAGCTGCTCAGAAGGATAAGCAGGCATACTATAATGATGGCAGATTAAATAGCGTCATGCAAAATGAATATGCATGATGGCATAACAGACCAAGTGTTTCAACTAGCCCATTACAAGGCGTTTCGAGGCCCAAAAGAATAAATGTTTGCAGCAAGTATTGTGGTAGGCAGAAGGCTAAACCGGCCCCCGGTTCATGATTCCTCGCCTGGCCGGCTTCACGGCTGTGGGTCAGCCTACGCCGTTTCCTCCTCCTCTTCTCCACCCAGTGGCTGGAAGTCAATGGTTGCCCAATCGATCCTAGTTAGGGCTTGAAATACAGCTTCATCGCTTATAAGCATGGAGGGATCGACATCAGGGGCATAAGTGTGCTTATGAACGGGCGGGATGAGATTTTCCACATCATGAGTTGGCGCGCTAACCCGTTTGTTGTTAGCATCATAAACCGACTGATAGTGGGAAAGATCGGCTTCTTCAGCCAACTTGCTAGCCAAGGGGCGCATTTCCTTTTTCAAAGCTCGGAGATCATCATTATCAAAGTCTGATCCGTCCTCCTTTAATCTTGGATAGCCATTTCCCACATCAGCCGGATCAAGATCGGGTACCCATGCTTTCGCCCGAGTTAGTGCAGTCAGAGCACCTGGCCATGCAGTTGATCTCTTTAGTTCTTCAAACTAGGCAGGCAACATTGACAACTTTTCCAAAGTTTCCTCGATCAAAGTTGGGGGCGGCTTGTTATGAGTGGCAGTACATATGATCCGCTGCGCGCCGGTATAAAGTTGCTCTATAAGAGTATACGCAGCCTTCAACTTCTTCTGCATGTCAGAGCCCAAATGGGCAGTGCGTTCTCCTGCATCATTACAAACATTGATAAACCGGCAATCTATGGGATAATACGTATTGAGAGTTTATAATAAGGATACCTACCAAACATATAAGTGGTCATGGCGTTTATCTGCCACTTCAAGCCAGCAAGCTCTTCTGCCACCGGTTTAAGGGCTGCTTCTGCAAAGCGGATTTCTCTGTATCCCAATCCGCCCGCTCCTTCTTGAAATTTTCCATAGCTACTAAAGCGCTGGCCATCTCATCTTTAGCTTTGGAGGTTTCTTCTTGCTGGAACTTGAGGTATTCTTGAAGATCGGCGGTTTGGGTTTCCTTTTGGCTCAGATCAGCCTGTGAGAGACATACACATCATGAATTGGCGGAACATATTGGAAGTCCCAAGCACATAACAGGTTATACACTTGGCACTTGGGGGCTAATGCATGTTTGCTTGTTATTAGAAGTTTTTTACAAGTCCCAAGCCCAATACAAGTATTGTTCATGGCACTTGGGGGCTAATGCATATTTGCTCGACGATTTTTTAGGGCAAAGTCCCGGTTCATCTCGAAAAGATAAACCCGCCCTTGGGGGCCAGACTAGAGTGGATATAAGAAATTAGACAAAGGGAAAAACAGTATTGCAGAAGTTAAGCAACAGTTACCTCATATCGCTCTTTCATCAGTCTCACTAAACCGGGTTCATAGTCACGGCTTGTGTATAGACAGTTCAAAAATCCAGAGTGAAGGTCCTGAGCGCTGAGGTGGGCATAGCTCGATAAATCGGCATTCCATTTGCCTTTTTCATAGCAGAAATTTCCTCCTTGGCACTATGCTTTGATAAAGCGACAGGATCGCCAGGAGTGGTGTGGCCAAAACCGGTGATCATAACATCTTCCGTTGTATCATCAGCAGCCTTAACTGGACTTGCTGGTTTGTCATTGGCTCAGACTGGGCTGTTTGGTTTATCAACATGGCCCATTGGTTCAACTTCTTGTTCAACAAGAAGGTCATGATCCGGTGGTGGCGGATCATCAACCACGCCGTCAGTGTTTACTTCTGCCGGTTCTGGAGTTCTTTCCAGTTTAGGGACCACATTACCATCAATCGGTTTACTTAATTTGGCCCTTTTGCTGGGTCTAGGCCTGCCACTGAGAAGGATAAATTGAAAAGTTAGTACATTGGATAAACATAAAGAGTTAACAGTAAATTAAAACTCACCCAGGAACCGTCTTGAGGGGTGGAAGTTGTGTGGCCGTCGACTCGCCGGAAGATGAATGAAGTGTTTCCTGATAGTTCGAATCAGACGGATTAAGAGACTGTCAGAAATGGCCTGCTTTGGGATAAGAAACATCAGGAATGTACGAGACCTCTGATCGACGTTTCTGGATTGGAGTATTCGGTAAACCGGTTGAAGTAATTGCTTGGCCGCTGTGCTGGGTTGTGCGGCGAGCTTCATGTTGCTGCTTCTTCAAAAGAAAGTTTGGGTCCAAGTGAGTTAAGGGGTGAGAAAATCTTACTTTCCGGTTTGCTTGACGGATTTTCTGTGTTGGCAGAGGATCTGAACTAGAGGAAAGGGTAATTACCTCTACGTCATCAGCTTGGTTGCCTTCAGCGTTATCCTGATAATAATCATTGTCAATGAGGTGAATGAAAAGGGAGCCAAGAGAGTCAAGTTCTACCTCTGATTCCGGTTTATCCAGATCATCATCAACTTTTACTTCGGAGGACTAGGTGGTTTTTCTTTTTGGCGGGTTTCTTGACAACCTTGGTCTTAGGGTGAGATACCTTTGCCGGTTTATCTTGCGCTTTCTTCTTCCAGAAAGGATCATCGCCCTGTCCGACATTGATGAATTTTAGGAGGATACTTAAAGGAATTAATTAAAGCAACAAGTGATAGGATCCTTACAACTATCGGTTTATTAGATTCACAGAATGGATTCAGTCCTGTTTTGCTGCAGGCGGCCACCGGTTCATCCAGTATCTTCTTAACAGATTCAGTAACTTCATTTTCTGTTAGCTGAGCTTCATTATGTCGTTGAGGGTCTTTCGTGTCCCCTGTATACTCGCACGTTAAACCGGAGCGTCGGCTTAGAGGCAGAATGCTCCAGGAGATCCACCAACAAACAAAGTCGATGCCCGTTAAGCCGTTTGCAGTGAAGGCCCGAAGCTTTGAAAGCTGTGGTGCATAGTTGGATCGCTCCTTGGCGCTAAGCCGTTTGGGAAATGGATGGGTATTGGAAAGCCGGTGAGGACGATAACCCAGCAGAGGATTCTCATCTGTTGGAGATGTATCTCGGCAGTAAAACCAAGTTTGATTCCAGTCCTTGGGATGACTATGATGCTTGGCATGAGGGAAGCTGACATATTTTCTTTTCTGAATTGACATCCCGCCAAGCTCGGTATTTGGTCCGTTTGTAAATTCCGTACGGCAGTTTAAGTGGAAAAAATCGGTAAACAGTTCAACTGTGGGCTCCTCTTGCGGATAAGCCTTGCAAAATACTTGGAAGTTGAAAATATTGGACCTAGAGTTTGGTCCAATATCTTGAGGATGGAGTTGAAGCTAGCAAGCACATCACGGAAGAATTTTGATCCGGGAGGGCTAAACACTCGGGCCAGGTGATCAACAAACACAATTACTTCTCCATCTTTGGGTTCAGGTGGATTTTCCGGACCAGGGACTCTCCAGTGGATGACATCCTTCATTGCTAAAGTGCCAATCTCGACTAACTCGTTCAATTCTTCCTCGGTAACCCGGGACGGAACCCAGTTACAGGAATAAAGTTGCTTGGCCATTTCAAATGAAAAACTGAAATTACAGATAAAAGGCTGGTTTATGATTCATGGTTAACAAGTATAAAGCGTCCAAAGGTCAGCCAGTGAAGATGTTGAGGTATATACATACTATTAAACCAGAGTCAGATATTGGAAGCATTTCGAAGATAACCGAAACGGTGGTTTAAGTGGGGACTAATGCTACCTACCGGATTATGATTTTCTAATGTTAAACCGCCTATGTGCGTATGAAAGGTGCAGATCTAAAATAACTAGGCGATGGAAAAACAAGTTTCGCAGATTGACATGATAATTTCAGATCTACAACATATCAATAAATTCAGGTATATTCAAACCTAAGTTAACAGACACTCAAGCAGTTCATCAGACCTAATTGGGATTGCTCTAAAGAAAGGATGAGCTAATGATAAGAAAGGGGATTATAGTTACAACCCCGCAGGAAAACATCGGATCTACACTCGCCATTGAGGCCAAGAAGAAGAACAGGGAAGAACAGCATGACATCTTCGATGAACTTCCGGAAAAGCCCTAATGAGATCTATGGGAGGATCAAAGAAAAGACTTATTAGGGATGTTGGACGCGGAGGCGCGCCGGCTGAACTCTGGTCAAAACAGGTTGATGCAGCGGCCTTTGTCGGAGCAGACGCGAAGGTCACCGGCGGCGGCGGCGCTCGAGCACTGAGGACGCGCGAGGTAGAAGAAAGGCCAAGAGGCAAGGGGAGAAAAAGAAAGGGACCATTGGCCGTATTTATAAGCCGAAGGGATAAGCGACGGGCGCGGGAATCAAGGAACATAAAAAATGGATATGGGACAGAGTTGTCGCCTCGGTATTCGGAGGCTCGTTAATAAAGGTAAAATATATACGAGTTTTTAATTAACAGGTGATGTCATGGCGGTTTATTATGATCCTGGAAGATGACGTCATGGTGGTTTACAAGATCATTCGAAGGCGCTGAAGAAGAAATTTTCCCAAGTGTTGAAGATTGAAAAGAACATGTTCAAATCAATCTAGGGCCTAATGTTGGGGATATAACTATTAGGTATAAACCGCCCAGGAGGGGCCGGCTTATACCTGTACTGAATTACCTCTATTGAAGCCCATGAAGACAAGGAGTATGGCGTGTTACTATAGAGAACTAAAAGGCCAGGGCCCAAAGGCGGATTAGGGCCCGTAGACATAAACCGCCATATGGTGTGTAACTTGTATTGTAAGATAGGAAAGGTAGAAATCGAGCCGGACACATTTATGAGCCAGCGTCGGGATTCTGTAAACCGGCCGGGCGTCATCCTGTGTATATAAAGGGACGACCCGGCAGTGGTTCAGGGACAGAGAACAACAGCTCGAGACACAGGCAAAGCGGATTACCTCCCTGGTCATCGAAACCCTAGCAATACCACAACAACTAGAGTAGGCCTTTACCTTCACCGCAAGGGGCCGAACTAGTATAAAAATACATGTGTCCTTAGTCCGCTTTAACCCCTTTAAGCTAACCCGCCGCGATGGCTTCACGACTAAGTCCTTATGCTAGGACATCTGCCGTGACAAAACCACGACATAACCTATTGACATAGTGCCAAGTGCCAGTTGCTGTTTTCTGCATGTTTTTTACATCGCAGGAAATCAATAACAAACAGAGTCCAAACAGAGCGAAGCTTTTTGTGAATTTTTTTGGACCAGAAGACATCCAGTGGGCCGGAGAAGCACCTAGGGGGTGCTCCGAGGTGAGCACAACCCACCAGGGTGCGCCAAGAGGCCCAGGCGTGCCCTGGTGGATTGTGCCCACCTCGAGTGCCCCCGGACCGCATCTTTGCTCTATAAATACCCTAATATTCCAAAAACCCTAGGGGAGTCGTAAAAAATCAATTCTAGCCGCCGCAGAGTCCAGAACCACCAGATCCAATCTAGGCACCATCATGGAGGGGTTTACCACTTCCATTAGTGCCTCTCCGATGACGCGTGAGTAGTTCTTTGTAGACCTACGGGTCCATAGTTAGTAGATATATGGCTTCCTCTCTCTCGTTTAATTGCCAATACAATGGTCTCTTGGAGATCCATATGATGTAATTCATTTGTGGTGTGTTTGTTGGGATCCAATGAACTCTGAGTTTATAATCAGATCTATCATATTATATCCATGAAAGTTATTTGAGTCTTCTTTGATCTCTTATATGCATGATTGCTTATAGCCTCGTATTTCTTCTCTGATATTTGGGTTTTGTTTGGCCAACTTGATCTATTTATCTTGCAATGGGAAGAGATGCTTTATAGTGGGTTCAATCTTACGGTGCTTGATCCCAGTGATAGAAGGGGAACCGACACGTATGTATCGTTGCCACTAAGGATAAAACAATGGGGTCTATTTCTACATAAATAGATCTTGTCTACATCATGTCATAGTTCTTATTGCATAACTCCATTTTTTCATGAACTTAATACACTAGATGCATGCTGGATTGTGGTTGATGTGTTGAGTAATAGTAGTAGATGCACGCCGGAGTCGGTCTACTAATCCTGGACGTGATGCCTATATAATGATCATTGCTTAGATATCATCATGATTATTTGAAGTTTTATCAATTGACCAACAGTAATTGTTCACCCACCATTTGCTATTTTTCTCGAGAGAAGCCACTAGTGAAATCTACGACCCCGGGTCTCTTTCTTATATTATTTGCCTTTGCGATCTATTTTCCTTTGCTTTTATTTTTAGATCTATTAAACCAAAACCCAAAAATACCTTGCTGCAATTTATCTTATTTGGCGTTCGATCTATCAATATTTACAAGTCAATCACGTCTGTTACCCTAAAGGGATTGACAACCCTTTTACACGTCGAGTTGTGAGTATTTGTTATTTGTGTGCAGGTGTCATTTATGTTGTGTTGCTTGCTTCTCCTAATGGTTCGATAACCTTGTTCTCAACACTGAGGGAAATACCTACTGCTACTATACTGCATCATCCCTTCCTCTTCGGGGAAATACCGTCATTGTTCTAGCAAGCCATTACAGCATGACTGTATTCAGGGGGCGGATAGTTGTCATCATCCTCTTCTTCTTCGTTGTCTTCCATCATAACCCATCTTTCTCTGTGCTTCGTCCAAACATTATAGTGTGGCATGAAACCCTTCTCAAGCAGGTGGATGTGAAGGGTTTTCAAGTCAGAGTAAGACTTCGTATTCCCACAGATAGGGCATGGACGACACATAAAACCATTATGCTTGTTTGCCTCAGCCACTTCGAGAATATTACGCAGGCCCTTAATGTACTCGGTGGTGCGTCTGTCACCGTACATCCATTGCCAGTTCATCTGTGTGCATTATCTATAATTAAGTGTGTCAAAAACCATTACAAAACATCATGAATAGTGAACTGACCAAATAATTAGAAGTTCATCATCACCACTAAAGTTCATACATAGTTCTCATTGAACAACATATAGCTCTATAAAGCATCTAATTAAAACTTACATTGAAACTATGTAAAACATTTCAATGCAACAACAAATGCGATCATAATCGCAACTAAGGTAACAATTGATCCAATGACATAATGATACAAAGCCTCCTATGAATGGCATATTTTCTAATCTTTCTAATCTTCAAGCGCATTGCATCCATCTTGATCTTGTGATCATCGACAACATCCACAACATGCAACTCCAATTCCATCTTCTCCTCCTCAGTTCTTTTAAATTTTTTCTTCAAGTAAATGTATTCCTTTTCAACCAAATTTAACCTCTCCACAAGAGGGTCGGTTGGAATTTCCGGTTCACATAGCTCCTAGATAAAAACATCGATGTCACGTTGGTCGACATAATTGTCATAAACACTAAATGATAGGAATAGTTATAAAAGATAGTATACCACATTCGTTTCATAGACAGGACGAGGGCCGATGGGGGCGGATACCAAAACCATGGCACTATATAATAACAAACAATAATAAAAGTAATAAAGTTATACAAGTATCTATCTAAATCATACAAGTAAGAATTTTTTTCTTTTAGAAAGAAGATAAGAACAAGAGGCTCACCGCGGTGGTGCCGGCGACGAGATCGGCGCGGGCGATCGACACCAGTGAGGACGGCGATGAGACAGGACATATCAACAAACCTAGAAAAATCATGAGGAAAATGGAGCTTGGAGAGGAGAAAGTTTAAGTGTGGCTCGGGCATTTCATCGAACACCTCATGTGCATAGGAGGTGAGCTAGAGCAACACACACCTCTCCTCTCCAAGCCCAAAAATAGAGTAGTGGCTCTGTTCGCGGGCAGAGGCGGGGGTATATATAGGCTTTTCTTTTGTCCCGGTTTCTGGCTTAAACCGGTACTAAAGGACAACCTTTGGTCCCGGTTCCAGCCACCAACCAGGACTAGAAGTACTGGGCCAGTAGCGGACATGAGCGAGGCCCATTGGTCCCGGTTCGTCACTAGAACCGGGACCAAAGGGGTCACACGAACCGGGACCAATGCCCCCCGAGGCCCGGCCGGCGCCCTGGCCTCACGAACCGGGACCAATGCACCTTTTGGTCCTGGTTCGTTAGTGAACCGAGATTAAAGCCCTTGCCCAGGCCTCAACCAAAGCCATGTTTTCTACTAGTGAGGGCGGATGAGGAGTGTCCGGATGTGTCTAGCGCGTCAATCACATTGGCTTGGCGAGGCTTGGCCCATCCGGAACCCACAAATATTCCCAACCAGAAAACCCTAGACACCGGTTGATCTGAACTCCACTTCACTCTCGAGCCCGTCCACTCCACATCTGATCCCCTTCCCTCCGATCCGATGGCCGGCGACGAAAGCAGTAGTGGATCTAGCGGTGAATCCAATGCCTCGAGCATGGATGTTGAGGAGGTCGCCCTCCACATCGCCTTTAGGCTGTCAATCCTCGAGCAAGGCGACTGTGGTAGCAGCAGATCTTCCTCTGCGCTCGCCAGCCATCGATGCAGCATCGACGGCGTCGACGGCCCGCCCCACCCGGCCGGCGTGCAGCTCTGGGCACTCCGCTCCCATCATTCAGGTACACCGGCAACGTCCTTCTATTCTGGAAGTGGTGCCCGGCCACCGTTGTGTCCTCATGCTCGCGCAACCCGGCACGAGTGGTAACAGTCAAGGGAGAGGGCAGTGGCGGGGAAGGCGCTGACCGCACAACAGTCACGTGCGATCGTGCCCGTCGATCTTGATGTCGTGCTCCTCACGTCAGTCCTCTATCGCTCTCTCACAACAGCGGAGAAAGATGCACAGCGCCTCCGCCGCCCTCTCACGATGGCGGAGAAGAATGTGCGACGCCTCTGCTGCAAGAATGCCAAATCACTCCGACTCGCCATCGATTTTTTGGAGCGCGAGGCAAGCAAGGAGGCGGTGGCGAAGGCGAGGCGACCCGCCATGCCAAAAAGCAAGACCGCCTGCTCCGTAGACTGTCGGTCCGAAGCTATTGCTCGGACTCGGACTAAAAGAGTGTCTCCACCTCCAGCTCTGACAACAACGGACCACCACACGCCGATGCCTATACGAAGGAGGGGCATAGCCGCATCGACGACCGGAAGGGGAAGGGGCCGGTGAGGAAATGGTGATTTCCTCTTCCCCCTTCTGTTTATATTTTAACTATGTTTCAATATGGATTAGTAATGTCCACCATTGAACTCTGACGAACTATGCTCCTTTTGTCTGGCGATGAAATGGTGATCTAATGAACTATGTGTGATGATCGGTTTTTACGTTGTGTTGCGTGCCTTTGTATAGTTTTGTGGTTTCGGATATGAGGGACGTGTGTGTACAAGCCAACAAATGAGGCGTGCCTGGCCAATGCCTGCGGACGTTTGAGGGCCAGGATTTTCCCATCGCAGTTGTGGATGCTCTTAGGGCATCTTCAGTGCAGACCCTCGAACCACATGCATTCCTCAGTACCACACGATTCAGACATGTTTATCGTCCAACATGGTTATGTGTCCATCCGCTAGCCGGTCTGGACGTTTTTCCCCTCGAATCAGGGGCAAACCGAGGGGGTCTTTGCGGGAGTCCGGACAGTTGTTTAACACGCATCCGACAACCCTGACATACCAAAAACCTTCCTCGCTCGCATCCTTTCTCGCTGAGGCATTCAACCCCGCTCCAGAGCGTCAGCATCGCATTCATGATGGCACAGAGCGGCCGCAACCGTTCCCTCGAGCCGACATTGAAACGGTGTTCCGGTTGAGAGCGCCACCCGTGCACCTTCCAAGTGCACGCACCTTCTCTTCGCATTGAAATGACATATGTCCATTCGCCTCCCTCCATTAAACATGTGCAATGCCCGAAGAACCCACTCCAACATCCACATGTGCATTCCACCTGTCTGTCCGTCTGTCGGCCACCATTAACTACCTCGCTGCTTGATACGTCCAAAACGTATCTATAATTTCTGCTTGCTCCATGCCTCTTTTGTGTGATATTGCTATGATATTTATACACTTCCATACACTTTTGATCATATTTGGACTAACCTATTAACTCAGTGCACCCCAGTGCCAGTTTCTGTTTTCTGCTATTTTTGTATTTCAGGTTTTCCCATTACGTAAACTGCCAGAAAAATTCCGGGAAAAATATATAAAAAATCAGCGTTCCGGAAGCTTCCATGCGGCCAAAGTAGGGCTCGAGGGGGGCCACCAGGCCTCCAGGCGGCCAGGGGGCGCCCCCCTAGGTCGCGCCGCCAGGGCGCCTAGGCACCCCAGGCCCCCTCTGATACCCCCCTTTGGCATATATTTACACCGCGTCCCGAAACCCTCAAGGACGGAACCCTTTTTCCCGATCTCATCTCTGTTCCGCCGGCGCCGCGCTTCCAAGATCGGGAGCACCAGGAGAACTCTTCCCGGCACCCTGCCGGAGGGGAGGATCACCATCGGGAGCCTCTCCACCACCATGGATGCCTCCCAGATGAGTTGTGAGTAGTCTCCCTTGGACCATGGGTCCATGACCAGTAGCTATGTGATGTTCTCCTCCCCTTTTTGTTCTTCACTAATTAGACCTCGTGAGCTGCCCTACATGATCGAGGCACATATGTAATCCTTATGCTGTTCCTATGATGAGTTTGCTGGGATCCGAAGGATTATGAGATTATGTTCAGATTGTGTGTGAGTAATATATTTGATTTACCTTTTTATATTTATGTTCTTGAGTAATTCTTGCATGTTCTCCGTTGCTGTTTATTGCTTTGGCCAAGTAGTAGGTAGTAACTCCAAGCTTGATTGTGGGTTCATGCCCCTCGATGACTAGCTTGAGTGACAGAAACATGAGTCTAGGGGATGTGTTGTTGCCACAAGGGGGAAAACAACGGTGCTTGTACTCGCGGGTGCAAGGATTGTTTACTTTACGCAAAGTTCTTTTAATGCAGTTGTCTGTTGCTTTGAGTTTACACTATGGGTGGGACTCGCAACTTAATACCAGCGAGATGTTCTGGATAGATATCTCAAGGTGGATGATTAGTAGTAGATGCAGATGGATTTCGGTCTACTTACCTTGGCGTACCGCCCATGCTTTTGAGCCTCAACCTTTCTTGCAGCATAGTTAGCATTGGTTTGCGCACATAATTCTGTCAATTGCCGAGCTGTAATTCGTTTACCTCACATAGCTGTTTAATCGTCTTTTGGGAGAGATACATCACTAGTGAACGTCATGGGACCCCGGTCCATATTACCATCACTGATCACATCCGCTATTTACTTTCAGTTTTTACTTACTAGTTGCAGTAATACCTATCACTATTATCTCTTGCGTTTGATCCTTTATAAACGACAAGGCCGGAGGGATTGACAACCTCTCTGTACTCGTTGGGAACAAAGTTATTTGTATCTGTGTGCAGGTCCAGTCAGCCGCTAAATATCTGGCACCGTTAGCAGTTGACACCTTCTTGTTGAACCTTGGAGTCTCAGGGGAATTCGATCCTTGGTATCTTTGCCAAGGGAAAACTACCGCTACACTGCATCTCAAACCTTCCACTTGGGGTAACCAACGAGGGGCGAGAAGCCATCAAGCAAAGTTTTCTGGCGCCGTTGCCGGGGACTCCACTCTTCAAGATAGGGGAGTTGCACGCTATCTTTTACCTTTGCTTTTTAGTCTTGTTAGTTTACCTTTCAGTTTTTGCTTTAGTATCTTTTATCGAAAATCACAAAAATAGTTATCTTGCTTGCTTGCTGCTATGGGTTCCACCGAGAACACCAAGTTGTGTGACTTCACTAGTCATAACAACGATGACTTTATTTGCACGCCTATTACTACACCTACCACTTCACCACCTTCTTATGAAATTAAACCTGCTTTACTGAACTTGGTTATGAAAGATCAATTCTCCGGTGCTGGAGATGATGCTGCTTTACACTTAAACAATTTTGTTGAACTCTGTGATATGCAAAAGTACCACGAAATAGATGGTAATATTGTTAAGCTTAAGCTTTTTCCTTTCTCCTTGAGAGGAGGAGCTAAAATTTGGTTTCAATCCTTGCCTAGAAATAGCATAGATTCTTGGGACAAGTGCAAGGATGCTTTTATTGGAAAATACTATCCACCTGCTAAAATTATCCAACTAATAAGTAACATAATGAATTTTAAACAATTGGATAATGAACACGTTGCCCAAGCTTGGGAACGCATGAAATCTCTTGTCAAGAACTGCCCTACTCATGGTTTGACTACTTGGATGGTTATCCAAACTTTTTATGCAGGCTTGAACTTTACCTCGCGGAACTTGTTAGATTTGGCCGCGGGAGGAACCTTTATGTCAACTACACTTGGCGCTGCCACGAAGCTTCTCGATGATATGATGACCAATTATTCCCAATGGCACACCGAACGCGCTCCAACAGGTAGGAAGGTAAACTCTGTCGAGGAGATTTCCTCCCTAAATGAAAAAGTTGACTTGATCATGTCTCTACTTTCCAAGCAATCTTCTATTGATCCTCGTGATGTTCCTTTAAATTCTTTGATTGCTCGAGAACAAGTAGATGTGAACTTTATCTCTAGAAACAATTTTAATAATAATGCTTATAGGAGTAATTTTGGTAGCAATCCTAGACCGTTCCCCTCTAATTCCTATGGGAACAACAGTGCTTATCCTAGCACCAAGAACTCCACTTCTGAACTAGAGAGTATGCTTAAAGATTTCATCACTACCCAAAAAGCCTTCAATAAGAGTGTAGAAGAAAAACTAGCCAAACTAGATAATCTCTCTTTGAAGGTAGACAATTTAGCCCATGAGGTAGAGTTGCTTAAAATTAGAACTTCTCCTCTTGAGGAGAGGAAGGTCACTCCTATGAATGCTATTCAAGTGCAAATTAATGAAAACATTAGGATGTTGGCTAAACTTAAAGAGATATGGGCTAGAGAAAAGGAGGAAGAAGATAGAATTAAGAACCTTCCTACCCACCACACTGTTGCTACTATCCAAATTGTTGAGGATATCCAAACTCTTAGCACCCAATGCACTCCTGGTCCCATTGGACCTATTAATGGTGATGCTATGACCATAGAAACTACCAAACAAGTGAGCCTAAAGGACACCACTACCACTTTACTTGATAGTAGTGACCTTGATTTTGATAATTGCACCCTTACCGAAGTTATTGATTTCCTTCACAAGATGTCTAGAGATCCCCGCACTAGCACGCTTAACCTTGCCTTCACAGAGCATATCACTAATGCTCTCATCAAAGCTAGGGAGGAGAAACTTAGGGTAGAAGCCTCCATACCTAGAAAGCTAGAAGATGGTTGGGATCCTATGATTAAAATTAAGTTGAATAACTTTTCTTGCTATGCCTTATGTGATGTTGGAGCTAGTACCTCTGTTATGCCCAAAAGAATATATGATATGCTTAAATTGAAACCTTTTGATTCTTGTTCTTTTGGTGTTCGTCTTGTTGATTCTTCCATAAAGAAACCTTTGGGGAGGATCGACGATGTTCTTATCATTGTCAATGACAATTACGTTCCCGTTGATTTTACTATTATGGATATTGAATGTGAACCTTCTTGTCCAATTATTTTGGGACGTCCTTTTCTTCGCACCGTTGGTGCCATCATTGACATGAAAGAGGGGAATATAAAATTCCAATTTCCTCTAAAGAAAGGGATGGAACACTTCCCTAGAAAGAAGATTAAGTTACCTTGTGAGTCCATTATACGGGCTAGCTATTCTTTTAATCTTGATAAGACTTGATCTCTTTGCATTATGCCTAGCTTAAAGGCATAAAAGAAAGCGCTTTTGGGAGGCAGCCCACAATGAATAAAATTTTATTTTGGTTTTGTTGTGTCTTGATGTTGTTACTACAGTAGCTTCATCATTGTATCTTTACTTTTCGGCTTTGTGCCAAGTGTAGCCTCTGATTGCAAGAAAGTTCAAAAGTTGTGACGTGCTGTCCAGGAAACAAATTCTGTCCTTGGATAGAAAAATTCGTATAAAATCACCATATCATCTTTTTGGTCTGAATTTTTTCAACAGCGTGCTCTATACAATTTTCTTTCGGACGTCTGTTCTGAGTTTTTTGATTTGAGTTGCTGAAGTGCCCCAAAAAAATCATTTACTACCTCCTAGTCTGTTTTTCACAGATTCTGTCCTGTTTTGCCTTTCCTTCATTTTGCAAACCTTGAGTTTGCTTTTTCTTTGCAAAAAACTTTTGGCAATCTTGAGAAACAGTAGACCTTCAAGAATATCCTTATTTCCAGCAAGGAACAATTATTTTATTAAGGGTACTAACCTCGCTAATCAGATTATGATGAGTTATGTATGAAGGGAGTTTTCAAGTGTGCGAGGGAAGATGATAAAAAGATTCAGGAGTGTCAAACGCTCAAGCTTGGGGATGCCCCCATGCACCCCCAATAAATATTCAAGAAGACTCAAGCGTCTAAGCTTGGGGATGCCCCCGTGCATCCCCTTCTCAATCAACATTATCAGTTCGTCTTTCGTTCCACTATATTTTTATCACTTCATGTGTTATGTGCTATGCTTGGAGCGTCTTGCTTTTAGTTTCCTTTTTAGTTTTCTTTAGCTTTGCTTGCTTTTCATAACGAGTTGGAACTCAGCCTTCTTTGTGTGGGAGAGAAACACGCTCCACTTCAACCTAGAACATAACATAGAATTTTCATGTCTATCTTTGTTGTGTGTATTCTTTGTCTTTCAATAGCTACTACCATGTTCAGCTCTTAGTTTTCATGCTTTTCTTTTTAAAAAAGAGCTTCTGTTTAGTTGGTCGCTGGAACTCTCTTTAGTTATCATGCATATCTTGTTAAGAGAGTTGGCTTCTGTTGCATTGGTCGATATGTCTATGATAAAAATGCTATGTGGATAATGGTGCTTAGTAGTTCATGTTTTCTTATGGTTAGTCTCAAATAGCTGGGGGGTTCTCAATGTGTTATTGGAGTACCAACATGATTTGTTTTCCTATGATGTGGTATGGTTTAGTGATATCTTCCTTCAAGAATTTATTTTGACTGACTTGGCATATTCTCACGCATATTTAAGACTGTAAAGAAAGTCTATCAAGCCTTGATGATCTTTAATTTCTGAGTAGCGATATAACTTCCATGCCTGATTCAATGTTGCTTTGTCGCTCTACATGATTATGACCGTCATTGCTCTTTTAGTTGGTCGCTCCCAGTCTTTTGCTAACCTTCGCCTGTACTAAGCGGACTGACTGCTTGTGCATCCAAAATCCTTTAAACCAGTTATGCCATATGAGTCCACCATACCTTCCAATACATGGTATTTACCTGCCATTCCTAACGAAGACTTTCATGTACCATCTCGAAATTAATCAAAAAAGCATTTCTATTCTGTGCCTCTGTTTTAGTTCATGAGGAAGTAGTAGTTAATTCATGATCTTTTTAAGTTGGACAAGCTTCACCCCGGGATTGCATGTCTAATATGCAAACCCATAATACGAGAAGGAACTGGCATAGAGTGCGCCCGGCTCATTAAAAAATAATACAACAAACAAACCCTCCTTCACGCTTTGTTCATGAGAAATCAGAAAACTTTGGCAGTGATAAACAAAGGAGATTAAGAGGATGTGATCGTCCTCATTCGGGAGCCGTTCCTCGAAACTTGTCCAGCTCAAGAAGTGATTGAGTTATCTGCTAGCATTCATTGACGAAACATGCATATCCAAAAAAATATTTATTACCTCTGTTTTTAAAACCAAGAGCTCTGGTACATGCTTAGTTTATGTTTCCGACTACGGATTTTCAACCTTGCCAACAAAAGCCACGGTTCGAGAGTCTCCACCTTCTTTAAAGCACCAACTATTGAGAGCATGATTGTCATTCTGAGTGTAATGTGCATTGTCCCAAAGTAGCATTGTCTTTTGCATGATTATGATATCGTTTATTCTGAAATCATTGTATCTAGTCATCACTTAAACCTTGGAGGTGCCCCTGCATTTATGTTTTGCTTCACTAAAGGGGGCAAGCGAGATACCACTTTATCATATTTGCACACCATGCTCATTGCAAATCTATTGAGTGTTTCAGTATCATATTGTAAAACTTTCAGTTCTTTGTGATTTTCTCATGATGCAACTTAATTACTACAGATTCATTATCTCATTAAGCTTTTGTCATGTGACTGTGAAAAGTCCTTATATGGTTAATAGCATGTCACCACAGAAATTATGCTTGTTATCATTTACCTACTCGAGGACGAGCAGGAATTAAGCTTGGGGATGTTGATACGTCCAAAACGTATCTATAATTTCTGCTTGCTCCATGCCTCTTTTGTGTGATATTGCTATGATATTTATACACTTCCATACACTTTTGATCATATTTGGACTAACCTATTAACTCAGTGCACCCCAGTGCCAGTTTCTGTTTTCTGCTGTTTTTGTATTTCAGGTTTTCCCATTACGTAAACTGCCAGAAAAATTCCGGGAAAAATATATAAAAAATCAGCGTTCCGGAAGCTTCCATGCGGCCAAAGTAGGGCTGGAGGGGGGCCACCAGGCCTCCAGGCGGCCAGGGGGTGCCCCCCCCCTAGGCCGCGCCGCCAGGGCGCCTGGGCCCCCCAGGCCCCCTCTGATGCCCCCCTTTGGCATATATTTACACCGCGTCCCGAAACCCTCGAGGACGGAACCCTTTTTCGCGATCTCATCTCTGTTCCGCCACCGCCACGCTTCCAAGATCGGGAGCACCAGGAGAACTCTTCCCGGCACCCTGCCGGAGGGGAGGATCACCACCGGGAGCCTCTCCACCACCATGGACGCCTCCCGGATGAGTTTTGAGTAGTCTCCCTTGGACCATGGGTCCATGACCAGTAGCTATGTGATGTTCTCCTCCCATTTTTGTTCTTCACTAATTAGACCTCGTGAGCTGCCCTACATGATCGAGGCACATATGTAATTCTTGAGTAATTCTTGCATGTTCTCCGTTGCTGTTTATTGCTTTGGCCAAGTAGTAGGTAGTAACTCCAAGAGGGAACGTTATGCTTGATTGTGGGTTCATGCCCCTCGATGACTAGCTTGAGGGACAGAAACATGAGTCTAGGGGATGTGTTGTTGCCACAAGGGGGAAAACAACGGTGCTTGTACTCGCGGGTGCAAGGATTGTTTACTTTACGCAAAGTTCTTTTAATGCAGTTGTCTGTTGCTTTGAGTTTACACTATGGGTGGGACTCGCAACTTAATACCAGCGAGATGTTCTAGATAGATATCTCAAGGTGGATGATTAGTAGTAGATGCAGATGGATTTCGGTCTACTTACCTTGGCGTACCGCCCATGCTTTTGAGCCTCAACCTTTCTTGCAGCATAGTTAGCATTGGTTTGCGCACATAATTATGTCAATTGCCGTGCTGTAATTCGTTTACCTCACATAGCTGTTTAATCGTCTTTTGGGAGAGATACATCACTAGTGAACGTCATGGGACCCCGGTCCATATTACCATCACTGATCACATCCGCTATTTACTTTCAGTTTTTACTTACTAGTTGCAGTAATACCTATCACTATTATCTCTTGCGTTTGATCCTTTGTAAACGACAAGGACGGAGGGATTGACAACCTCTCTGTACTCGTTGGGAGCAAAGTTATTTGTATCTGTGTGCAGGTCCAGTCAGCCGCTAAATATCTGGCGCCGTTAGCAGTTGACACCTTCTTGTTGAACCTTGGAGTCTCAGGGGAATGTGATCCTTGGTATCTTTGCCAAGGGAAAACTACCGCTACACTGCATCTCAAACCTTCCACTTGGGGTAACCAACGAGGGGCGAGAAGCCATCACTGCTCGGCCTACCATTCGCCCTCCTGACATTTAATGAACATTTGTTAGACGTGCTACCCATAGTGATGCTTAACTTTCTAGCCGCAATTTTAAATAGTCCACTTAAATTCTCTAGTCGACGTTCCAATGTTTGACAAATTTGCCCGAGTTGTTCTTTTGGCCCATTCACCCTCGTCGTTCATATTCATTGTGACCAGGTTTGTTCCATTTTCTATGGCGGCTTTGCTGGTTCTTTTGCTTCTATTACTTTTGACTCCCTTGTGTTATTGAACCCATGAATCATGCTTTACGTTCGTTTGCTCTTGTTGTAATTTTTAACGCAATCTTATTGATTTATGTGTACAGGAAAATAATTCATAACATAGGCATGGTAGGGTGGTTCCATCCTGTCAGGGCTGGTCGCTCAGCCTGATTGTCATGTCAATAGAAAGGCCGACCACACACCTCTACGGTACATGACCTGAAACAATGGAACCTCCTACTCGGAACAAAAAAGATGACTCAAGAACACCAGCTTTCCCATTTGAGTGTGCGTCGACATTCTCAATTGAGCTACCACCCGTTGCACCATTGACACAGAGACCAACTACAACCCAAAATTTTGGGAATTGTTTCAAATAAAAGAGGGATAATTAGATTTATGCCCCTAGTTGTGTCCCACTCGGCTGTTTTACCCCTAATTTCCAAAAGTCACCGGTTCTGTCCAAGTCACTTCGCTACTCTTATGCTTTTGCCCTTTGACCGTTTGGCCGTCAGTTTGAAAACTTCATAACTAATTCATAATAAATCAGAATAATGCAAATAAGATACCAAAATGTTTGGGAAAACATCACCTATATGTCAGTGTCATTTGCATTCATGACAAAAGTGTTGGAAACTGCCGATCCGAGTTTTAGCTCTTATGTTACCACCATGAATAGTAAAGTCCAAAAAATTCAAAAAAATCAAAAACAAAATTGGTGGGAAAGAATGACAAATGTTTTAAGTGCCTGCCAAGTTTCATCAGGGAATGACATTCGTGGAACTCGTTGCAAAATAATAATCTATTTTGGAGTGCTGATTGTTTTTTTTTGCCATGTCATCCAAAAATGTCATTCCTTGATGAAACTTGGCAAGCACTTAAAACATTTGTCATTCTTTGCCACAAAATTTGTTTTTCAATTTTTTGATTTTTTTAGATTTTATTATTCATGGTGGTATCATAAGAGCTAAAACTCGGATGTGCACTTTCCAACACTTTGTCATGAATGCAAATGACACTGACATATAGGTGATATTTTTTCGAACATTTTGGTATCTTATTTGCATTTTTCTGACTTAGTATGAATTAGTTATTAAGTATTCAAACTGGCGGTCAAACGGTCAAAGGGCAAAAGCATAAGAGGAGCGAAGTGACTTGGACAGAACCGGTGACTTTTGGAAATTAGGGGTAAAACAGGCGAGTGGGACACAACAAGGGGCATAAATCTAAGTATCCCAATATAAGATGGAGGTTAAGTGAACTGTTTTGGCAACCCTACAGACGTGCCAATAGAAAGGCCGACCACATTTCATCCTTTGGACGCCATGGTCTATCCGGCTGGCACTGGATGTGGTGTTCGGGATGCCTGCCCTTACTTCGGGCGATGTGGCCTGGTCGGCTAGGGGTGCGCCCTGCACGTGCTTGTGGATTATGATTTTGCTCGGACCGCGCATTTCCTGGTCCGTTTTTATAGTTTTGTTTTGCCCATGGTGTGATTAAGATGTCTTAGACGAAGGTTGTGTCTAACTGCTACCAGTACAAACAAACAGTTTCTATGATCGAGGGGTAGTTTCTCGAATCGTCACGTATTCATGCTTAGATACCTTGAATCATAGGAAAAACCTGAACAAACCAGTGTTGCAGGCTATTATCACATAATGGCCAATACGACATACATTACATAATTATTCAATCAATGTCATGGAGAGGCATGATAAACGACGTGTCGACACCTCATTTATCGTCGTCCTCATCATCTTCTTCTTCATCCCTCTTCCTCCTCAACAAACCGTTGCATGTCTCGCACCTTTGGCGAGGGTTCTCAGTTTATTCATGCTAATGCCTATGGGAATGATTTAAACAACGAACGCTTGTTTTATGTGTTGCCCATAATGGTGCAAAACTTCCTGGCTACCATTTCAATTGGTTCACTGGACTTCCTGTAGTTGGTCTTTGTGTTAATGGCGCAATGGATCATCTATAATATCAAAACAACGAAATAGATTTAGCTTCACAAGATTACTAGCAACAAGGTTTATTCCATGTCAAGAACGTATCGGACTACTTAGCCAAAGAAAGACATGGGAACCAATTTTGATAGAAGAAATACATGGGTGATGATCACTGTTGTTGATCCTTAGTAAATGAAGTATGAAGGTATTCACTTTTAGGTAATTCACGAAAAACATCCTTCAGGTTTGTTCATAGGTCGCTTCGCGCTATCTTATAGCTTATATTTTATATTTGTATAGTTCATTTACATCTGGATAATTTATATCGTTCTCAATGCATTCTTATTCACGCTAATGGCCTTCTGGGTATGATTTATAGAATGAGAATTTGTTAGACATGTTGCCCATAGCATTGGTTAACATTCAGGTTGCAGTTTCACTTACTTCGCTTAACTTCTTGATTGCAGTCTCATAGTATCAAAAACGAAAAAGAAAGCTATGGGAAATGATCGTTATAAAGGAAAATAGAAACGAGTATTAACATTATCATTTGCAGTCGTCTGAGGAAAAATCCTTCAAATAGTTCGCTTAACTTCCAGACTGCAGTTGGTCTCTGCGCCAATTGGCACGACATGCCATCTAGTTATGTATTTTGTTATGGAGATTGAAGAATGGAAGATGAGTGTGGCAGGATGTTCTTATGAACATCCCACTTACTTAACCAAAACTAAAGCTAGTCACTTAAAGTTATGGCCAAAGCTTAGGGATATCAAGACATTTCCTATTCTTTTTGCAAAACAAAATGGGGAATGTCTGGCCAATATTTGGGAAGATAGGTGGATTGGAGAAGTATGATTTCTCCAGACTATATTTCGTTACTTTTCCCTTGATATGACAATTCATATTATGATGACTAAAAGGTATGAATTGTCTATGTTTTATAAGAATGACTTAGGGTGAATACAGATATATGGTCATTATGCTTGATCAACTAATCAGTAAGGTGAGCATGGTGGGGGATCTTGATTCCTAGTCAATATTCCTACACTCAAAGGGAAGATTAGTATTATATTTTTATATGCAGATTCACGCTATGCTTCTTGCCTCCCTCAAAAAGGAAATAGTGTTTTTATTTTTCAAAATTCTACCTATGATTAAAGTCTTTGTTGACTTTGGTTTCATATAAGCATTCTAATCACAGACATCCTGAATCATAGCGGTGGGAATGTTGATAATGAATGTTTGTTTTGCTGTGGTGACAAAAGTATTGATCACCTCTTCTGTTCATCTCATAGTACACGATAGATTGGGGGGAGATGTGCCTTTGATATTTTTTAGTGTAGCGACCCGACCCGAATGGATCGAAGTCTCTGTGCTTAAGTGTCATCCCTGGATCGGTAAGCTGACACACACAGTACTCCAAGATTTATAACAGAGGTAAATCACATGTATAAAATAACGTAAATACTATTACGTCGATCAACATAGCGGAAGTAACAAAGGTTGGGGAGTTCCAACAACACCAACGGCAAAGTTGAGTGTAGACAACGCAATCCTAAAGTATCACTTACTCGTCGGATAATTCCGGTAACATGAGACGTTACAGCCATGTAGGTCAGTACATTGAATGTACTGGCAAATTCACACCATAGAATAATGATGAACAATATCTATCACTACATGCATATTTGGCTGGTGGAGGCTCTAAGTTTAATTTTGCATAAAGCTAGTTTTTCCCTACAACAAAGGAATATTTTTTTACTACTCAGTTGAATTAATCAATATTGAGAGTGGTTCCTCCATCTCAATCCCAAAATCACCAATGTCATTAGTAACCCAACAATTTAATTATATAGAGTGATGAGATCAACAAAATAATCCACTTCTAGATACTCAAGGACGTCCATAACCGTGGACATGTCTACTCATGAATAGTTTATACACTCTGCAGAGGTTTGTGCACTTTTCCCCACATGACTCGATCTTTCCCGTTTGATTCTTGCACTACATAGTGTGTGAGAAACGGATGACTGAGACACAGTATTTCAGAAGCATTCACTCTTTACCTCGGATGGACCGGTACACCTACATTCCCCCTACATCTGCTAGTCCACCACTGAAAGAGCTCAGACAACATACTCAACTATGCCAGGGCCCATACTGGCTTGTGGCTGCACATGGAAGTTTCTAGGCATGAAAATATTATATGATCTTTTTGAGCCTGGGTGGCATTCCAATAGGGTGATCACACGGGTCCTCCGAGATCCCCTAGGACAACACTTGACCCTCCAGGTGCCCAGGCAAACCACTGGGTGCTCCAGGGTGCCCCAACCAATACACCCAGATGTGTATTAAAGTTTCCACCTTAAGTTTCCCTTAGTTAAATATCTCTCTCACAACTTTCATGAATCTCACATACCAATCCACGTCTACGCATGGCTAAGCAATAAGTAACAAAACGTATATTCACGGGGTTGATCTCAAGTCATTGGGTTCCTACCTCATGAACTACTAAGCAATCCCTCATGTACCCAAATCCTACTCATGCAAATCTTTGAGGGTATAAGTAATGCAAGTAAAACTGGGTATTGAAGAGTATGATCAAAGTATGAACTTGCTGTGTGCTGTTGATGAAGATTCTTCGCACTCATAACTCGTGATAGATCTACTCGTCACACTCCAATCAATTTATCGTAAGCAAGCAATAGTAACCACACATAAGCAATCACTCAGAAGAATCGAAGAGAAGATCTCGAAACACTTCGAAAACAAGCAAATAGTTCTCTAAATAGAAAACAATTATTAACAGTACCAAAACTAACTAAATTTGGCCTTATCAGAAAGTTTAGGTCAAGATCTTCGATTTGCAAAAAGAATCAATTCAAACGGAGTTATAAAACTCAAGTTCTGACAAAAAGAAGTTTAAATTCAAATATGTTTGAATTCCAATTTTAAAATTTTCAAAAATATTTTTTAGTGTGATTCTCTGGATAGATGAGATCATGACGAAGAAGTGGGCGTTGGTTTCGTTGGATTTGAACAAACGAGTAAAAAGTTGTGCTAGTTTGAAAAACAGGGGCTAAACTGTAAAAGAAGTGATTGCATATAGGCCTCTGGCCAAAAAGAAACTAAAAGAAAAGAAAAGACTATCGAGCGAATGCTCGCTATTACAATCTGAACAGAGAGCGTTCTCTGAATAACTAACAAAAAAACAAAACCGGTTTTAAAAAGAAAAATAGAAAACCTAAAAAAAATAAACCGGACCGGGGCAGTTTTATTGCTAGTTCGGGGCAAAAGACCGGCGGAACGGCAAGTCGGCACGGATCGGGCACGGGTCCTTCGGCGGCGGCTTCCGGCGTCGGCGGGCTCGGCTCCGGCGAGGGGAAGACGGCGGCGGCAGATGCAGCGACTTGGCGGCGTCAGGCGCGGGCAGCGGGTTCCGGCGCGGGCGAGGCGATGGCGACAGCGAGCAGCGGGGGCGAATTAGTGACGCGGGGTGGCGACGCGGGCGAGCGTGGCGGCGTCTGATAGCCCACAAGTGTAGGGGATCGAAACAGTTTTCGAGGGTAGAGTATTCAACCCAAATTTATTGATTCGACACAAGGGGAGCCAAAGAATACTCTCAAGCAAGGTTGTCAGAATCGTGATTTTGAATCGGATCGGAGCCCCGATGGTAGGATCGCAAATCATGGAATCTTCACTATTAGGATCGTAGAAACATAGATTCTATGAACTAAAGTCGTAGAATCATAGGGGTTAGTTTGGATCATAAAGTTGTAGAATCATATAACAGTATCGCGATTCTGACAACCTTGCTCTCAAGTATTAGAAGTTGAGGTGTCAATTGAACCGCACCTGGAAGACTTAATATATGTAGCAAGGTATTTAGTAGCAAAGTAATATGGAAGTAACGGTAACAGTGGCAAAAGTAGCGATATTAGTTTTGTAGTGATTGTAATAGTAGCAGCGGAAAAGTAAATAAGCAGCAAGCAATATCTGAAAAGCTCGTAGGCATTGGATCAGTAATGGATAATTATGTCAGATACGATTATTCATGTAATAGTTATATCCTAGGGTGACACAGAACTAGCTCCAGTTCATCAATTTAATGTAGGCATGTATTCCGAATATAGTCATACGTGCTTACGGAAAAGAACTTGCATGACATCTTTTGTCCTACCCTTCCGTGGCAGCGGGGTCCTATTGGAAACTAAGGGATATTAAGGCCTCCTTTTAATAGAGTACCAGACCAAAGCATTAACACATAGTGAATACATGAACTCCTCAAACTACGGTCATCACCGGGAGTGGTCCTGATTATTGTCACTTCGTGGTTGCCGGATCATAACACATAGTAGGTGATTATTGACTTGCAAGATAGGATCAAGAACTCACATATATTCATGAAAATATAATAGGTTCAGATCTGAAATCATGGCACTCGGGCCCTAGTGACAAGCATTAAGCATGACAAAGTCATAGCAACATCAATCTTAGAACATAGTGGATACTAGGGATCAAATCCTAACAAAACTAACTCGATTACATGGTAAATGTCATCCAACCCATCACTGTCCAATGGAATTACTCACGCACGGCGGTGAGCATCATGGAATTGGTGATGGAGGAAGGTTGATGATGACGACGGCGACGATCTCCACTCTCCGGAGCCTCGAACCGACTCCAGATCAGCCCTCCCGAGAGGGATTAGGGCTTGGCGGCGGCTCCGTATCGTAAAACGTGATGAATCCTTCTCTTTGATTTTTTTTCTCCCTGAAAGTGAATATATGGAGTCAGGGCTGATGTCGGTGGAGCCTCAGGGGGCCCACGAGGCAGCGAGGCGTGCCCAGGGGGGCGCCCCCACCCTCGTGGACAGGGTGTGGGCCCCCTGGTCTGGTTTCTTCCGCCGGTATTTTTTATATAGTCCAAAATAATTCTCCGTTGATTTTCAGGTCATTCCGAGAACTTTTAATTCTGCACAAAAATAACACCATGGCAGTTCTGCTGAAAGCGGCGTCAGTCCGGGTTAGGTCCATTCAAATCATGCAAGTTAGAGTCGGCAAAAGTGTTTGGAAAAGTAGATACGTTGGAGACGTATCAACTCCCCCAAGCTTAAACCCTTGCTTGTCCTCAAGCAATTCAATTGATAAACTAAAAGTGAAAAAGAAAAATTTGACTAACTCTGTTTGCTCTTGTTGTTGCAAATATGTAAAGCCAGCATTTAAGTTTTCAGCAAAGATTATGAACTAACCACATTCACAATAACTTTTAGGTCTCATGTTTACTCATATCAATGACATAATCAACTAGCGAGCAATAATAATAAATCTCGGATGACAACACTTTCTCAAAACAATCATAATATTATATAACAAGATGGTATCTCGCTAGCCCTTTCTGAGACCGCAAAACATAAATGCAGAGCACCTCTGAGGATCAAGGATTGACTAGACATTGTAATTTGTGGTAAAAGAGATCCAGTCAATTCATACTCAATGTAAATTAATAGCAATGCATGCAAATGACAGCGATGCTCTCCGACTGGTGCTTTTTGATAAGATGATGATGACTCAACATAAAAGTAAATAGATATGCCCTTCGCAGAGGGAAGCATGGATTTGTAGAGGTGCCAGAGCTCGATTTGAAAATTGAGATCTCGATATCTTCCATGCTACACACATTATAGGCTGTTCCCAAATAGAATGGTAAAGTTTATACTCCCCCAACCACCAACATGCACACTCCACGGCTGGCCCGAAACAACGGGCATCGTCCATGCCAACAACAGCCCCGAGGGAGTTTTGTTTAATTATTTTGATTTGAGCATGGGACTGGGTATCCTGGTTACCGACCATTTCTCATGAATGACAAGCGGAGTCCACTTATCGTGAGAATAACCCACCTAGCATGGAAGATATAGACAACCCTAGTTGCTACATGAGCTGTTCGAGCATACAAAACAGAATTTCATTTGAAGGTTTGGAGTTTGGCACATACAAATTTACTTGGAACAGTAGGTAGATACCGCATATAGGAAGGTATTGTGAACTCATATGGAATAACTTTGGGGTTCATGGAAGTGGATGCACAAGGAGTATTCCCGCTTAGTACATGTGAAGGCTAGAAAGAGACTGGGAAGCGACCAGCTAGAGAGCGACAACAGTCATGAACATGCATTAAAATTAATCAACAATGAATGCAAGCATGAGTAGGATATAAATCACCATGAACATAAATATCGTGGAGGCTATGTTGATTTTGTTTCAACTACATGCGTGAACATGTGCCAAGTCAAACCACTAGAATAGTTCAAAGGAGGATACCACCCTATCATACCACATCACAACCATTTTAATATCATGTTGGCACTCATGGAAGACCATTATAAACTCCTAGCTAATTAAGCATGGCATGAGCAGCTATGATCTTTAATTGTCATTGCAAGCATGTTTCATTCATAATAGGCTGAATCAGGAATGATGAACTATCATATTTACAAAAACAACAGAGGTCGAGTCCGTACCAGCTTTTCTCATCTCAATCAATTCATCACATATCATCATTATTCCCTTTCACTCGCACAACCGAACGGTGTGGATAATAATAATAGTGCACGTGCATTGGACTAAGCTGGTATCTGCAAGCATTTAATACAAGGGAGAAGACAAAAGTAATATGGCTCAAGGTTAAATCAACAATAAAGCATATGAGAGCCACTAAACATTTTCATCATGGTCTTCTCCTCTTGACACCCAAAGAAAAGAAAAGAAACTATTTACACGGGAAAGCTCCCAACAAGCAAAAGAAGAACGAGAGATCTTTTTGGGGTTTCTTTTAGTTACTACTACTACAGGCATGGTAAATAAACTAGCTAAAATCTACAACTATTTTTTTGTTTTTCTTAAGATTTTTCTAGCACACGAGTAAAAGACTAAGAAAAGAAATGAAACTAGCATGGATAGTACAATGAAAAAGTATGAGCACCGACTACTAGAATAAGTGTGTGAACATGAATGTAATGTCGGTGAGAAATATGTACTCCCCCAAGCCTAGGCTTTTGCCTAAGTTGGTTTATTGCCACGGATCAAAGATACTCTCTCCGGTGCACAAAGGAGTGTCCTCTGGGTGCCACTGGTTGGCGATCTCGTCCAGATCCCGCCGATAAACCGACTGTCGATAGGGATCAAGTGATGGCTCCGGCTCAGGCTCTAAGGCCTGTGCTTGGCTCTAGTACGCATAAAAGACATCCGGCAAAACAAGGTACGTGCCTGAAAGTAAATCAAACAAAGAGGATGCATGCAAGGTAATAATCTCACAATATTTTTCATCAAACATCAATTTATACTTAAGCAACTTCTTCTTATCTTTAACAATAAAATCAGGTGCTATCATACTCTTATAATTTAGACAAGCCGGGGCCAGCAACTTTTCTTCCTTCCCATGATGCCTAATAGGTATTCTAAAGTGTTCAGCAAGGCGTGAAGCAAAGATGCCTCCGAAGATGGGGCCCTTTGTATGGTTCAGACTTAATCGTTTAGCTACAACAGCACCCAAGCTAAAAGTGGTATCTCGGAACAAAGCATGGCGCAAAACAACAATATCAGGGGCACTAAGGTTTCCACTGTTCCCGCGACCAATTAAACATCTACTAGCAAATATCGCAGAGTAGCGTAGAGCAGGAAAATTTATACTAGTAATTCTTGCCCCTAAAATTTTCCTCGTTTCCCCTACAGCTATCATATCAATAAACCCCTCAACATCCTTATGATGTGGTTCCTCTAGGCTACCAGCAAAGGGTATCTTATATACTTGACAAAATTCATAAAGTGACATTTCTTGACCTCATCATATAAGTGAAACTCCACTGAAGGTGGTGATTTCTTAGCATGGAAATGAAAATTTTGCATGAAAATATTAGTGTGTAAGAGATACTTTTCGCGCTGGTCGTGGAGGGAGTCGGTGAGGCCTACATTCTCAGCCAAATAATAAAAGTCTTTATAAATCCCAGCGGCTTCCAATAACTCATTGCAAGGCCATTCACATGGTCGTACTTCCGCAGTACAAGGAAGATTGTATTTGGGCTTTTTATTCTCCTCCTTCTGCTTATCCTTTGAGCTTTGGCTCGAAGAGCCTCTCAATAATCTCCTCATCATTTTCTTCCTCTGAAAATTTCAGAAATTTTTATTGAGTCAAAATAAAAGTGAACCAAACTCAACAAGATTAATAGCAACTACTCCCATAAGTGTCTAGAGACTATATCATGCATTAGAACTACTTTTGACCACATGAATTTGACATGCAAGCTCAATAAGAGGGTCACCTAAGCAGCAAAAAATTGCAATGAATAAAGCACTAGAACAAAAACTAATTCGATAATTGGAGGTGTCACATACCGAAGAACAATCTCCCCAAACAGTTTTGTGAATGGAGCTTTGAGCAAGGAGATCGAAAATGGCAGCAAGATGAGGTAGAACTCATGCTTGAGCTGGTTGGTGATTTTTTGGGGAGGAAGAAGTAGCGTGTGGGTGCTGGAGTAAGTGGAGGGGGGCCACGTGAGGCCCACGAGGCAGGGGGCACGGCCAGGGGGGTGGGCGCGCCCTGTACCCTCGTGTCCAGGTGCTGGCTCCCCCTGCTGTGTTGTGAGTGCCAAACATTCTTAAATATTCTGGAAAAAATCATATTTCATTTTTGGGACATTTGGAGAAGTTTTATTTTCAGGGTATTTTTTATTGCACGGATAACTTAGAAAACAGACAGAAAGTACTATTTTTGCTTTATTTAATCTAATTAACAGAAAGTAAAGAGAGAGTACAGAGAGTTGTGCTTTCTAACTTCATCCATCTCATGCTCGTCAAAAGGAACCCATTAACAAGGTTGATCAAGTCTTGTTAATAAACTCTTTCCGAATAACATGAAACCGGAGAATTTTCGAATAGCACTAGGTTACCTCAATGGGGATATGTATGTCCCCAACAATGAGAATATAATATTTCTTCTTGACATTAGGAAGAGGGAATTCAAAACCTCCAATAATAATCGTTGAAATTTTTCCAACAGAATTGATATTGTGGACTTGTGGTTGTTTCCTCGGAAACTGTACCATATGCTCATTACCATTAACATGAAAAGTGACATTGCCTTTGTTGCAATCAATAACAGCCCCTGCAGTATTCAAAAAGGGTCTACCAAGGATAATAGACATACAATCGTCCTCGGGAATATCAAGAATAACAAAGTCCATTAGAATAGTAACATTTGCAACCACAACAGGCACATCCTCACAAATACCAACATGTATAGCAGTTGATTTATCGGCCATTTGCAAAGATATTTCAGTAGGTGTCAACTTATTCAAATCAAGTCTACAATATAAAGAGAGAGGCATAACACTAACACCGGCTCCAAGATCACACAAAGCAGTTTTAACATGGTTTCTTTTAATGGAGCATGGTATAGTTGGTACCCCTGGATCCCCTAGTTTCTTTGGTATTCCACCTTTAAAACTATAAGTGGCAAGCATGGTGGAAATTTCAACTTCCGGTATCTTCCTTTTATTTGTGATAATATCTTTCATATACTTAGCATAAGGATTTGTTTTAAGCATATCAGTCAAACGCATACGCAAAAAGGTAGGTCTAATCATTTTAGCAAAGCACTCAAAATCCTCATCATCCTTTTTCTTTGATGGTTTAGGAGGAATGGGCATGGGTTTCTGAACCCATGGTTCTCTTTCCTTACCGTGCTTCCTAGCAACAAAGTCTCTCTTATCATAACGTTGATTCTTTGATTGTGGGTTACCAAGATCAACCGCGGGTTCAATCTCTACATCATCGTTATTGCTAGGTTGAGCATCATCATGAACATCATCATTAACATTATCACTAGGTTCATGTTCATTACCAGATTGTGTTTCAGCATGAGAGATAGAAATATCATTGGGATTCTCCGTTGTCTCAACAACAGGTTCACTAGAAGCATGTAAAGTCCTATCATTGTTCTTCTTCTTCTTAGAAGAACTAGGTGCATCTACATTAGCTCTCAGAGAATCTTGCTCAAATCTCTTAGGGTGGCCCTCAGGATACAAAGGTTCCTGAGTCATTTTGCCCCCTCTAGTCACAACTCTAACATCATTATCATTTTTCTTACTATTTAACTCATTGAGCAAATCATTTTGTGCTTTAAGTACTTGTTCTACTTGAGTGGTAACCATAGAAGCATGTTTACTAATGAGTTTAAGTTCACCTTTAACTCTAGACATATAATCACTCAAGCGTTCAATCATATAAGCATTATGTTTTAATTGTCTACCTACATAAGCATTGAAGTTTTCTTGTTTAACAATAAAATTATCAAACTCATCTAGCATTGGCTAGCAGACTTATAACGAGGAATATCACCTTCATCAAATCTATAAAGAGAATTTACCTTTACTACCTGTGTTGGGTTATCAAGACCATGTATTTCTTCAATAGGTGGTAAATTCTTAACATCTTCAGCTTTAATACCTTTTTCTTTCATAGATTTCTTTGCCTCTTGCATATCTTCAGGACTGAGAAATAGAACACCCCTTTTCTTCAGAGTTGGCTTAGGAGTTGGTTCAGGAAGTGTCCAATTGTTTTCATTGGTCAACATATTATTCAGTAATAATTCAGCTTGATCGACAGTTCTTTCCCCGGAAACACAACCACCACAACTATCCAGGTGGTCTTTGGAAGCATCGGTTAGTCCATTATAAAAGATATCAAGTATTTCATTTTTCTTGAGAGGATGATCAGGCAAAGCATTAGGTAATTGGAGAAGCCTCCCCCAAGCTTGTGGAAGACTCTCTTCTACAATTTGCACGAAATTATATATTTCCCATAAGGCAGCTTGTTTCTTATGAGCGGGAAAATATTTAGCAGAGAAGTAATAAATCATATCCCGGGGACTACGTACACAACCCGGATCAAGATAATTAAACCATGTTTTAGCGTCACCCTTTAACGAGAACGGAAATAACTAAATGATATAATAGTAGCGAATTTTTCCCTCATTGGTGAATAGGGTGGCTATATCATTCAACTTAGTAAGATGTGCCACAACAGTTTCAGATTCGTAGCCATGGAAAGGATCAGATTCAACCAAAGTTATTAACTCAGGATCGACAGAGAAATCAGAATCCTTATCAGGAACACAGAAAGGTGAAGTAGCAAAAGCAGGGTCATATTTCATTCTAGCATTCAAAGACTTTTCTTTAAGCTTAGCTAATAATTTCTTAAGATCATATCTATCATTGCAAGCAAGAAAGTCTCTAGCAGTTTCTTCATCTATAACATAACCCTCAGGCACGATAGGAAATTCATATCTAGGGGGAGAATCTTCATCATCACTTTCATCAATATTATCAGTTTCATTAATTGCATTCTCTCTAACCCTAGCAATTCGTTCATCAAGAAATTCACCTAATGGCACAGTATTATCAAGCATAGAAGTAGTTTCATCATATAGAGCAGAAGTGGCATCATCAAGAACATGCGACATATCAGATTCAATAGCAGGAGTAGGTGTCGCAAATTTACTCATAATAGAGGGTGAGCCAAGTGCAGAGCTAGATGGCAGTTCCTTACCTCCCCTCGTAGTTGAGGGATAAATCTTGGTTTTTGCGTATTTCAAGTTCTCATAGTGATCAACGGATATAAATCCCAAGTAACTTAAAGAATATAGCTATGCTCCCCGGCAACGGCGCCACAAAATATTTTTCATAACCCACAAGTGTAGAGGATCGCAACAGTTTTTGAGGGTAGAGTATTCAACCCAAATTTATTGATTCGACACAAGGGGAGCCAAAGAATACTCTCAAGTAATAGCAGATGAGTTGTCAATTCAACCACACCTGGAAGACTTAATATCTGCAGCAAGGTATTTAGTAGCAAAGTAATATGGAAGTAACGATAATAGTGGCAAAAGTAGCGATAGTAGTTTTGTAGTGATTGTAACAGTAGCAGCGGAAAAGTAAATAAGCAGCAAGCAATATGTGAAAAGATCGTAGGCATTGGATCAGTAATGGATAATTATGTCGGATGCGATTCCTCATGTAATAGTTATAACCTAGGGTGACACAAAACTGGCTCGAGTTCATCAATGTAATGTAGGCATGTATTCCGAATATAGTCATATGTGCTGATGGAAAAGAACTTGCATGCCATCTTTTGTCCTACCCTCCCGTGGCAGCGGCATCCTACTGGAAACTAAGGGATATTAAGGCCTCCTTTTAATAGAGTACCGGACCAAAGCATTAACACATAGTGAATACATGAACTCCTCAAACTACGGTCATCACCGGGAGTGGTCTCGATTATTGTCACTTCGGGGTTGACGGATCATAACACATAGTAGGTGACTATTGACTTGCAAGATAGGATCAAGAACTCACATATATTCATGAAAACGTAATAGGTTCAGATATGAAATCATGGCACTCGGGCCCTAGTGACGAGCATTAAGCATGGCAAAGTCATAGCAACATCAATCTTAGAACATAGTGGATACTAGGGATCAAACCCTAACAAAACCAACTCGATTACATGGTAAATCTCATCCAACTCGTCAAAGTCCAGCAAGCCTACGATGGAATTACTCACGCACGGCGGTGAGCATCATGGAATTGGTGATGGAGGAAGATTGATGATGACGACGACGACGATCTCCACTCTCCGGAACCCCGAACTGACTACAAATCAGCCCTCCCGAGAGAGATTAGGGCTTGGCGGCGGCTTCGTATCGTAAAACGCGATGAATCATTCTCTCTGATTTTTTTTCTCCCCGAAAGTGAATATATGGAGTCGGGGCTGATGTTGGTGGAGCCTCAGGGGGCCCACGAGGCAGCGGGGCGCGCCCAGGGGGGCACCCCCACCCTCGTGGACAAGGTGTGGGCCCCTGGTCTGGTTTCTTCCGCCGGTATTTTTTATATATTCCAAAATAATTCTCCATTGATTTTCTGGTCATTCCGAGAACTTTTTTTCTGCACAAAAATAACACCATGGCAGTTCTGTTGAAAACAGCGTCAGTCCGGGTTAGTTCCATTCAAATCATGCATGTTAGAGTCCAAAACAAGGGCAAAAGTGTTTGGAAAAGTTGATACGTTGGAGACGTATCAGCGGTGGTGGCGCAGCGCGGCGGCGGCGACTTGCGGCGGGAGGCGAGCGATGCTGGGGAGGAGAGAGCATCGGTGGGGCCGGAATATATGGGGGAGGGGGTCGAAGGCGTGGGGAAGGGGCAAGGGAACGGCGGCGTGAGGTTCATGGACTCCGGCGGAGTCCGGTTCGTCGACGAGGACGAAGGCGGCGGCGCGCTGAGTTGGGCTGGCTCGGCTCGGCTAGGCAAGCCTAGTTCGGTCGCGGAGTTTTTTTTTTAACAGATAAAGATAAATTAAATATCAAAATAATTAAAATTATATATAGCATATTCTATATCAAAATTTTCAAAAAAATATTTCCTACAACATGAACATTTTTCTAGCATCAAATAAAATCCACAAAATTGTAAATAAATCAAACAGTGCTACAGTTGCAATGAAACACAAATAAAAATCATTTTTCAAAATGCCAAAATGATTTCAAATTTATTTCTCTCCAATTTTTCACTGTAGGGAATCATTTTACCCTATTTTGAATTTATTTATTTATTGAGAAAAATAGTTTGAATAAAATCAAAAAACCCCAAATTGAAAATAATTTTCAAAGGGACTTTAAATTTGATTCTTCTAAACTTCCAACTCATATTTCATCTGTTTTGAAGAAGTCATTTTATCTTCTCTCATGAAAATCATTGAGTTGCATAAAGTTCTAAAATATTTTTCAAATGGAATTCAAATCTTTTCAAAACCCTTTTCATTTATTTAAATGGAAGGAGTCATATCATTTTCACTCTAGGGTTTATTATTGAAATGAATTTGAATTCATGGAGATCATAAATGCAAAGTGGAAGTTTGGGAAAGTCATTTCATTCCCTCTCATTTAACTTTCAAAAGTTTCGAATTTCACTCAATTTCACACGGCACATCACACAAGCAATCAAAACTATCTATTTAATATAACATTTCAAAATTTAGAATTTTCGGATGTTACAAACCTACCACACTTAAAATGAATCTCGTCCTCGAGATTCGAAGAGGCTAGCAAGAAATAGGTTGGGGTTCGGGGTCTCCTAACAAATCCATTGATTAGTATGGTCTAGTGTGCTACCACACTTAGAAGCATGATTACAGTTCCATCAAAACTCAGGTACTACATCCTTTGGCAGTGTCGGTCTTCTTAGATCCTCAGGGTAATTCCTTCTCTGGGCTCTTAAGGTAGTGGCAAAATCTTTGTCCTCAATTCTTGTGTCCTTTCATCTTGGTAAAATTCTTCCAAGACTGGTTCTGCTTAGCTGACAAATCTGGCGCCAATACTAAACAAATAACAATATCTCATGGTGGTCATCAAACAATTTGATTGGGTCCCTGCATAAAACGGGTCTGGGCTTCATTCTCACCGTATGACCTACGGTTGGCTGCAGCTGCCTTGTACAAGGGAAAATTTTCATACCATTCTAAGTTTTAAGCAAGGTTTTGATATCGTCGTCTCTCTACTATGGGTAGGACACTCAGATTTACCATCCCATATCGCAGAGGCAAATAATAAGAGTAAGTCGGTATGGTGATCAATCCATTCCGCACCCAAATCATTACCTTGTATATGGTTTAGTGAATCTCGCATACTAACACTCGGTCATTCTCACAAGCATTGCAGAATTTATCTTATCGACGAACTGGGCTCGGATAGCTCCATGGATTCTGCAAGCCAAACAAAATAGTTATCGTTCTTCACAACTCTTGGGTTTTGCATAAATTCCTATATGATCGTTCGTTGTTAAAGTTGTAACTTCTACCAGGGGTTTTCCTTCAGCAAGAGTGTGCTTGCCTTCTTGACAGGTCCTGGGGCCTACGGGTTATGGCACATCTCATCACTAGCAACACTTGGTCGCATCATCGGGTTGCAACTGATCATTATTCCAACATCCAACTCCCTTAGCATTCTTAAATCCATCCAATTGTATTGTATCCCTTCCTTCTCTTGGTACAAATTATGATGTAATTACTCAGACTCATCATTGAGTGGTCCATTCCAAGGTCTGACATAACTAGCTCTTGTATTCGGGTAACTATGTTGGGTTCTACCACCCTTAAAATGAAAAACACTAGTTTCTTCAAAATCTTATCTCATGTGTCAAGATTTCACCCACTGCCTACATAGTAGCAACTCACAAAATTCCAATCAATTACAATTATGCTAACTATATTGATTCTCAAATTATTACAATATCCTTTATTTCCATTGCATGCTTCAGCTCGACTACTTAGCACAACTCTCATTCTCCTTGGGACAATCTCTGGCATAGTGCCCTGCTTTATTACAGCAGAAACATATTACTTCAGACAAGTCTCGTGGGTCCTCGGCTTGGGGCCCACTTCAGAAATTGTACATCCTTAACTCATCCTTGGAGTCACTATTGCTCCACACTCCAGCATTACACCATCTTTAAATCCAATTGTACTTATTTCCTTCATACTCTTGGGGTAAGCATCATATCAAGAATAAACTCCAACTTATTCTGTGCAAACTTCACTCTTTGGAGCAACATTTTGCTTTCCATTCGTCTAGTGTTCACATAGAAAAGTATCGCCCCCAAAAATAATGCACTGGTTCATCCGTAACTCATATTCTCCTCATATCAAATCTTTTATTACATCCTAAACCACTATTTAACACTTCAAATTTCAAAGGTGCTTTACTACAAATGTTGTCATCCACATAGTTTGATATGGTCAAGCATTCCTTCTATCTTCATCCATTTGTCCTTGCTGAGGATGCTTCAGTCCCACTGGAATTGTGCAATGTGATTCTTGAAATCATCGATCTTTTGCTTCATCATAGTGGTCGTATGCTTCATCTCCATCATCTCTGCATGCACCCCACTTAGGCATTCCTGAGTGTGACGAAGTCTTGCTTCGAGTATTTCTCCAATCTGACGTATGGCCTCCATAGCAGCTTCATGAACGGAGTCGAATAATGTTGTTCGTGGTACTCGAGGGATGAAAAAGTATTGACCCATAGTTTTTGGGAAAACTCCTTTCACACGGTGGAGGTGTACCTCCATGTACCAAAGTTCAACTCCATTCTCCATGAAGGGATAACCCTTGTAAACTGCATCTCCTTCAAGGTGAATATGCTTCATCATATCCTTCAGGATCTTTGGGTAATCCGGATCGCTAGTCAGGGTCATGATCATTTTCGGGCCCTTGCAAAAAGACTCGTAAAGGGTTGTCATCTGTAGGTATAAGATAGAAGGGGTACTCAAGATCATGTATGTATTTCCTTGGGTGAAATGTGGTTGTTTTTCCGAGAAAGATTTGGGGTCAGCTTGTCCATGGGTTCTAGATTTTGGTCTGCGTGAGATAGCAAGAGAGGCACTCACAATCATCCAATAACTCATAACATTTCATATGAGATTCCAAACATATCACCTTCTATTGCTTCACGAACTATTACAGTGTCCTTTCCGTAACTCAACTCAACATCCCAATGAAAGGTGTATTCCACATTTATTTACACGCTTTATTCCAATAACAAGATCTCAACTACTCTGCTCAACCTTTCCTCGGGTCTGAACCTTCTATGGCAAAATGCCCCACTTCCTTGTAGTGTAAACAAATGACATCAGACGAAATCTAGGGCTTCATGGTGACTATCTTGGTTCACTGGGTTCTTGGCTTTCTTGTTGGGCAGCTGCTAGCGTAATGACCTAAGTCCTTACACCTGTAACATGTGATGTGACTCAGGTCTTTTTCCACAGAAATTGGGTTGTTCTAGGGACACATGTTCTTTCTCTTCCTCGACTTCTTCGTTCCGATCAGGGCTTCTATTTCCTGTGGGTCATACTCAAATTCCACTGACAGAAATTCTACTAGATACTCCCTCGAACAATGCTGGGAAATGTGTCCCTCTTCTCCACATGAATAGCACGACTTGGTGCAAAGTTTAATAGAGTCTTCTTCGTGTGTGCCCTCCACATCTTCCTTCATCACATGTTCTTCTAAGATTTTCATGAGGGCTTCTTTCATTGCTTCTTTCTTCTGCTGGATAGTTCATTGTACCATGGGATAAATGTGACACTAAGTAGGGTAGTGGGTAGTCCCTTCACACAAGAAACAAGTAATCTGCCTAGTTGGGCATTCTTCAGCTCGGTAACTTTCTTCACAGTGAGGGCATTCATCCTTGTGTTCCTCCTGGGTGTGTCCTATTTCTCCAAAAATACTGCTAGCACAAGGTTTCCTCTTCGGGTTGTCACCACGCCTTCGGAGGAGAAGGGACTTTAACAGAGTCTTCTTGAATTCCTCCCAAATTTTTGCTCCATTACATCCTTGTATGGCTTGATGCATTTTCCACCATGTTGCAGCACTCTTTGTAAAGTACTGAAGACCGTATTGAACTTCATAATTCCTTGCAATCAAATTTTTCCTGAAGTGATCCTCAATGTTTTGTATCCATAGCTCTGCCTCCGGCTTGGTCATCGGTCCAGAGAATACAAGCCTATCTTCATTCATCCTCTATTGGGTCCAAGGTTTTGGGATGAGATACGGGAGATGGAAAGAGACACACTCAATACAAACAATAGTTTTGAAAAGACAGGTTTTATTTTGTGGTCGTCGAAAAACATCAACAAATGACGGCTCACCATCGTCGCAACTAACGTAAGTGCATAACAGGGGTTTGGTTTTCTAAAGGTTAATATCTCTTCAAAGTCGTAAACTCTTCAAATCTTCGGAGTATCCACTGTTGTAGCTTCAACACTTCTAATGATGGTGAAATCCTCTTTACTCCGAAGTGTTCAAAATGGAAAAGGGTATTGTCTAACTACCTAACATAAAAGGGGAAGTTTTGACAAAGCTCGGAAAAAGAAGAGAGGTAAAGAATCTTTTTGAAAAAAATTAGAGAATCTTTCCTATGGGCTTGCTAGTTTCTAGGGTCGCGTCCTACAGTCAACATGTGCTCTGATACCATCTTGTACCGACCCGACCCAAATGGATCGAAGTCTCTGTGCTTAAGTGTCATCCCTAGATCAGGATGCCGACACACACAGTGCTCGAGGATTTATAACAGAGGTAAATCACATGTATAAAGTAACGTAAATACTATTACCTCGATCAACATAGCGGAAGTAACAAAGCTTGGGGAGTTCTGATACGTCCAAAACGTATCTATAATTTCTGCTTGCTCCATGCCTCTTTTGGGTGATATTGCTATGATATTTATACACTTCCATACACTTTTGATCATATTTGGACTAACCTATTAACTCAGTGCACCCCAGTGCCAGTTTCTGTTTTCGGCTGTTTTTGTATTTCAGGTTTTCACATTACGAGAACTGCCAGGAAAAATCCAGAAAAAATGTATAAACAATCAGCGTTCCAGGAGCTACCGTGCGGCCAAAGTACAGCCGGGGGGGACCCACAGGGGCTCCAGGCGCCCTGTGGGCGCCCCCCCCCCTTGGGCCGCGCCGGGGGGGCGCCTTGGCCCCCCGAGGCACCTCCGATGCCCCCCTTTGGCATATATTTAAAGCGTGTCGAGAAAACCCTGATTCCGGACCCCTTTTCTCCAGACGCGATTCCGATCTCCGCCGCCATCTCCATCAAGCTTCGGGGGACCAGAATTCCTGCGCCGGAACCCTGTCGGGACGGGGAAGTGCCCCCGGATCCATCTCCATCGACGTTGCTTCCTCCCTCCATGATGCGGGAGTAGTTCCTCCTCGGGGCTGAGGTTCTTACCAGTAGCTATGTGGTCAATTCTCTCTCCCATGATGTGATCTTCGTTGTGATCATAGGCTATGTTAATCTAGGGTGATCCCATGATGTTTCCCCTTCCTCTATGTATTGGATTGATGTACTCACTTGTCTTTATCTAGTATAATCCCCGAGACCAAGGTGACAGCGGTCTATTGGACATGGATTAGAAAAGTATTTTCATGAGTGATTTCCTCTCTTGTGTGTTGATTGAAGATTGAGAGTCTCTTGGTGCTTGTCTTTAACTATCCTTTAGATATGTTGTGGTGATTGTGGGACTCTCTTTGGATGGCCGCGGTGACATTGGGAAATCCGTAGATAGGAACTACGAACTTTGAGGTGTGCTTTTGTAGCCCTACATTATTCTCGTCCTCTCTTGACCATGAAGGAATGACCTCCGAGTGTGTCCCCTTTGCATGTTTTATGGGAAATATCATGTGATTCGATAATGTTAATGTTGTTGGGAGTTGCCACTAGTGAAAGTATGAAGCCTAGGCCTTGTTTCCACCATTGCAATACCATTTGTGCTCACGTTTACCACTTGTTTGCTTGCTGCACTTTTTATTACATATTTATATTACTTTGTTTTGCCATCCATATCACTTGCCATTTAACATCTCTTCGCCAAACTAGTGCACCTATACATCTGACAAGTGTATTAGATGTGTTGGGGACACAAGAGACTTCTTGTATCTTAGTTGCAGGGTTGCTTGAGAGAGACCATCTTCAACCTCTACTTCCCTGAGTTCGATAAACCTTAGGTCATCCACTTGAGGGAAATTGCCGCTGTCCTACAAACCTCTGCGCTTGGAGGCCCAACATAGTCTACAAGAGTAGAAGCGTGTGTAGACATCAAGCTATTTCTGGCACCGTTGCCGGGGAGGTGAGCGCTTGAAGGTATATCTTTAGATCTTGCAATTAAATCTTTTTGTTTCTTGTTTTTATTTCACTAGTTATGTTTATGGAAAACCTTGCTATTGGATCGTTGCTTGCGGGAGGACGCCCCACACCTGTGGTGGTTGCTCCTCCTCCTACTGAAATTATGCCCTATAAAATACCGGCTGGTATTATCAATCATGTTTTGGCTAATTGTTATGCAGGAGACAGACATCCCGATGAACACTTGCTATATCTGTCACAACTATGTTCATTATTTAAGCTTGCAGGTGTATCGAGGGAGTTTGTCATGAGGGAATTATTTGCCTTGTCACTGAAAGGAAAAGCATTGGAATGGTATAGGCTACTAAATGACTCTCACCTGCTGGAGTGGGAAGAGATCCAGTCTCTCTTTTACTCCAAGTTTTATCCTCTTCATGAAGTCCATAAGAATAGGAATTATGTTTATAATTTCTACCCTCATGACGGAGAGAGCATAGCTCAAGCTTGGGGGAGACTGAAAACGTTAATGCTAAAATGTCCTAACCATGGGCTCCCCAAAGATATTATTATTACTAACTTCTATGCGAGGCTCTCTCGACAGGATAAAGATTTGCTCGATGCTTCCTCTATGGGTTCTTTCACAAACAAAAAGATTGATGCTAAATGGGAACTCCTTGAAAGAATTCAACGCAACACTGAAGATTGGGAGATCGACAAAGGTAAAGAATCAGGTATAATTTATGAGTATGATTGCATTAAGTCTTTTGTTGAAACTACAAGTTTTAATAAGTTTAGTGCTAAGTTTGGGCTTGATTCTCAACTCCTTGTTGATTTCCTCAAATCTTTTGCTTCACATCTTAATATGCCTAAGGAGGATTGGATCAAGTATCATAAACCTTTTAAAGAGACTTGCAAAGAAAATGAAATTGTTCATGATGATTGCAACATGCATGATCCAATTCCTAAAAATGAAGTTTTATATAAGCATGTTAATTTTTGTGGAGTGGATAGACCTTGTGAAAGGCCTATGATTGAAGAAGAGAAGTATTGTAAGCAACATAAGCATGAAAGAACAACCACTTGGGTCAGAGATTTAAATGAAATTGCTAGAGAATTGTGTGACCTTTATCCTTTTACTTGTGAACTCTGCCGTATAGAGGGTCACTTTAATTTTCAATGCATGAACTTTCAAAACATAACTGTTAACCGGTTGTGTGATGACATGATCACCTCTGATCTTTATGATGAGCTTATGTTATTTTTGATGTGTGAAGAGTTATCAGAAAAGACTTCTTGGCTGGATGATAATGCCATAGGAATAAAGAACACTTTGCAAAATTGCCATCTCTATTGTGTTGTTAATTGCCATGAAAATGATTACATAAGTAAGATTAGAAAGGAGGGAACTTTACCCAAGTATAAAAATGTCTCTTATATTTCTGCTAATAAAAAGGAGAGTTTCTCCCAAGTTTCCCCTATTGTTTCTAATGATAAACCAGGATATGTGGAGAAGCTTCATCTCCAACCACCCCCTCCTAAGGTGAATAAGAAGAAAAATAAGAGGAGGAGGAGGAGGAGCAAGAAGAAGAAGAATGGGCATCAACCTGGCCTGAGCATATTCCTCCCATCAACTTTTATCCTAACGGTTGTAAGTTTAAAGAAGAAGGTGAAGTTTATTGCCTTAATTATCATCTTGATGATACGTCCGTAGGTACTATTGAAGATGATTTTGATTATGATATGCATGTTACTTATTGTGATTGGGAAAATGATGATAATGCTACTTATGATCTTGAAAATCTTTTTGTTACCAACTCTGAAAGTGAAGATATGGGAAGCTCTAAGCTTGGGGATGATAGGATTGCAAATCATTTACCCACTAGTGATGTGACAATTGATAATTCTTTTGCTAGTAAGAATAAAGACAACATGATTACAAATATAGTTGCTAGCAATGATAATGCTCTTCTCTACCATGATGATGTTATAACTCCAATCTATAGTGATTATAAAGGTACCTATGACATAAGGAGAAATTATCCTTATGAAACTTGTCATAATCATGAAGGGAATTACTCCCTTGTTGAACACCACCCTCCTAATATACAACTAATCTATAGTGTTCAAGTTGTTTATGATAGTCCTACTCCCACTATTACCAATGAGAAAAATTATGCTTATGTGGGGAGTGAGAGTACCTTTTTGCATGTGGATCATGGTAACAATGCTTTATGTGATGCTTATATTGTTGAGTTCATCCATGATGCCACTGAAATTTATAATGAGAGAGGGAGGCTTGGTTCTAAATATCTTAATAATAAGAAGTTTCCTCTCTTTATGGTGAATATTTTGAAGTTATGCTTGTTTTGCCTTCCTATGCTAGTTGCTTCATGCTTCAATGAATTATTCTATTGCAATATTCCTATACATAGGAAGCATGTTAGGCTTAAATGAATTTGGCATTTGCTTCTTGATGCCCTCTTTTGTTCTTCAGCTCTTATTCTTACGAGAGCATCATTAAAGTCCTATGCCTAGCTTAAAGGCATAAAAGAAAGCGCTTTTGGGAGGCAGCCCACAATGAATAAAAATTTTATATTTTGCTTTTGTTGTGTCTTGATGTTGTTTACTGCTGTAGCATCATCATTGTATCTTTGCTTTTCATATTTGTGCCAAGTATAGCCTCTGATTGCTAGAAAGTTCAAAAGTTGTGAGGTGCTGTCCAGGAAACAGATTATGTCCTTGGATAGAAAAATTCGTATAAAATCACCAGATCATCTTTTTGGTCTGAATTTTTTTCGACAGCGTTCTCTATATAATTGTGTTTCGTGCGTCTGTTCTGAGTTTTTTGATTTGAGTTGCAGAAGTACCCCGAACAGATCAATTACTACCTGCTGTTCTGTTTTTCACAGATTCTGTCCTGTTTTCCCTTTCCTTCATTTTGCAAACCAAGAGCTTGCTTTTTCGTTGCAAAAACCTTTTGGCAATCTTGAGAAACAGTAGAACTTCAAGAATATCTTTATTTCCAGCAAGGTGCAATTATTTTATTATGGGTACTAACCTCGCTAATCAGATTATGATGAGTTATGTATGAAGGGAGTTTTCAAGTGTGCGAGGGAAGATGATAAAAAGATTCAGGAGTGTCAAGCGCTCAAGCTTGGGGATGCCCCCATGCACCCCCAAGACATATTCAAGAAGACTCAAGCGTCTAAGCTTGGGGATGCCCCCGTGCATCCCCTTCTCCATCAACATTATCAGTTCGTCTTTCGTTCCACTATATTTTTATCACTTCATGTGTTATGTGCTATGCTTGGAGCGTCTTGCTTTTAGTTTCCTTTTTAGTTTCCTTTAGCTTTTCATAACGAGTCGGAACTCAGCTTTCTTTGTGTGGGAGAGAAACACGCTCCACTTCTACCTAGAACATAACATAGAATTTTCATGTCTATCTATGTTGTGTGTGTTCTTTGTCTTTTAATAGCTACTATTGTGCTCAGCTCTTAGTATTCATGCTTATCTTTTCAAGAGCTTTTATTTAGTGGGTTGCTTGAACTCTCTTTAATTACCATGCTCACCTTATTAAGAGAGTGTGCTTCCGTTGCATTGGATAATGTGTCTATGATAAAAATGCTACTTGCATGATGGTGCTTAGTAATTCAGGTTTTCTTATGGTTAATCTCAAATAGCTGGGGGGTTCCCAATGTGTTATTGGAGTACCAACATGATTTGTTTGCCTATGATGTGGTATGGTTGACTTGGCGTATGCTCACGCATATTTAAGACTGTAAAGAAAGTCTGTCAAGCCTTGATGATCTTTTATTTCTGAGTAGCGATATAACTTCCATGCCTGATTCAATGTTGCTTTGTCGCTCTGCATGATTATGACCGTCATTGCTCGTTTAGTTGGTCGCTCCTAGTCTTTTGCTAACCTCCACCTGTACTAAGCGGACTGACTGCTTGTGCATCCAAAATCCTTTAAAACCAGTTATGCCATATGAGTCCACCATACCTTCCTATACATGGTATTTACCCGCCATTCCTAACGAAGACTTTCATGTACCATCTCGAAATTATTCAAAAAAGCATTTCTATTTTGTGCCTCTGTTTTAGTTCATGAGGAAGTAGTAGTTAATTCATGATCTTTTTAAGTTGGACAAGCTTCACCCCGGGATTGCATGTATAATGTGCAAACCCATAATACGAGAAGGAACTGGCATTGAGTGCGCCCGACTCAAAATTAATATAACAAACAAACCCTCCTTCACGCTTTGTTCATGAGAAATCAGAAAACTTTGGCAGTGATAAACAAAGGAGATTAAGAGGATGTGATCGTCCTCATTTCGGGAGCCGTTCCTCGAAACTTGTCCATCTCAAGAAGTAATTGAGTTGTCTGCTAGCATTCGTTGACGAAACATGCATATCCAAAAAAAAATTATTACCTCTGTTTTTAAAACCAAGAGCTCTGGTACATGTTTAGTTTTTGTTTCCGACTACGGGTTTTCAACTTTGCCAACAAAAGCCACGGTTCGAGAGTCTCCACCTTCTTTTAAAGCACCAACTACTAAGAGCATGATTGTCATTCTGAGTGTAATGTGCATTGTCCCAAAGTAGCATTGTCTTTTGCATGATTGTGATATCGTTTATTTTGAAATCATTGTATCTAGTCATCACTTAAACCTTGGAGGTGCCCCTGCATTTATGTTTTGCTTCACTAAAGGGGGGCAAGCTCGATATCACTTTATCATATTTGCACATCATGTTCATTGCAAATCGATTTGATGTTTCAGTATCATATTGTAAAACTTTCAGTTCTTTGTGAATTTCTCATGAGGCAACTTAATTACTACAGATTCATTGTCTCAGTAAGCTTTTGTCATATGACTATGAAAAGTCCTGTATGGTTAATAGCATGTCACCACAGAAATTATGTTTGTTATCATTTACCTACTCGAGGACGAGCAGGAATTAAGCTTGGGGATGTTGATACGTCCAAAACGTATCTATAATTTCTGCTTGCTCCATGCCTCTTTTGGGTGATATTGCTATGATATTTATACACTTCCATACACTTTTGATCATATTTGGACTAACCTATTAACTCAGTGCACCCCAGTGCCAGTTTCTGTTTTCGGCTGTTTTTGTATTTCAGGTTTTCACATTACGAGAACTGCCAGGAAAAATCCAGAAAAAATATATAAAAAATCAGCGTTCCAGGAGCTACCGTGCGGCCAAAGTACAGCTGGGGGACCCACAGGGGCTCCAGGCGCCATGTGGGCGCGCCCCCCCTGGGCCGCGCCGGGGGGGCGCCTGGGCCCCCCGAGGCACCTCCGATGCCCCCCTTTGGCATATATTTAAAGCGTGTCGAGAAAACCCTGATTCCGGACCCCTTTTCTCCAGACGCGATTCCGATCTCCGCCGCCATCTCCATCAAGCTTCGGGGGACCAGAATTCCTGCACCGGCACCCTGCCGGGACGGGGAAGTGCCCCCGGATCCATCTCCATCGACGTTGCTTCCTCCCTCCATGATGCGGGAGTAGTTCCTCCTCGGGGCTGAGGTTCTTACCAGTAGCTATGTGGTCAATTCTCTCTCCCATGATGTGATCTTCGTTGTGATCATAGGCTATGTTAATCTAGGGTGATCCCATGATGTTTCCCCTTCCTCTATGTATTGGATTGATGTACTCACTTGTCTTTATCTAGTATAATCCCCGAGACCAAGGTGACAGCGGTCTATTGGACATGGATTAGAAAAGTATTTTCATGAGTGATTTCCTCTCTTGTGTGTTGATTGAAGATTGGGAGTCTCTTGGTGCTTGTCTTTGACTATCCTTTAGATATGTTGTGGTGATTGTGGGACTCTCTTTGGATGGCCGCGGTGACATCGGGAAATCCTTAGATAGGAACTACGAACTTTGAGGTGTGCTTTTGTAGCCCTACATAATTCTCGTCCTCTCTTGACCACGAAGGAATGACCTCCGAGTGTGTCCCCTTTGCATGTTTTATGGGAAATATCATGTGATTCGATTATGTTAATGTTGTTGGGAGTTGCCACTAGTGAAAGTATGAAGCCCAGGCCTTGTTTCCACCATTGCAATACCATTTGTGCTCACGTTTACCACTTGTTTGCTTGCTGCACTTTTTATTGCATATTTATATTACTTTGTTTTGCCATCCATATCACTTGCCATTTAACATCTCTTCGCCGAACTAGTGCACCTATACATCTGACAAGTGTATTAGGTGTGTTGGGGACACAAGAGACTTCTTGTATCTTAGTTGCAGGGTTGCTTGAGAGAGACCATCTTCAACCTCTACTTCCCTGAGTTCGATAAACCTTAGGTCATCCACTTGAGGGAAATTGCCGCTGTCCTACAAACCTCTGCGCTTGGAGGCCCAACATAGTCTACAAGAGTAGAAGCGTGTGTAGACATCAAGTTCCAACAACACCAACGACAAAGTTGAGTGTAGACAACGCAGTCCTAACGTATCACTTACTCGTCAGATAATTCATGCAACATGAGACGTTGCAGCCATGTAGGTTAGTACATTGAATGTACTGGCAAATTCACACCATAGAATAATGATGAACAATATCTATCACTACATACATATTTGGCTGGTGGAGGCTCTAAGTTTAATTTTGCATAAAGCTAGTTTTTCTCTACAACAAAGGAATATTTTTTTTACTACTTAGTTGAACTAATCAATATTGAGAGTGGTTCCTCCATCTCAATCCCAAAATCACCAATGTCATTAGTAACCCAACAATTTAATTATATAGAGTGATGAGATCAACAAAATAATCCACTTCTAGATACTCAAGGACGTCCATAACTGTGGACATGTCTACTCATGAATAGTTTGTACACTCTACAGAGGTTTGTGCACTTTTCCCCACAAGACTCGATCTCCCCCATTTGATTTCTCGCACTGCATGTTGTTTGAGAAACGGATGACTGAGACACAGTATTTCAGAAGCATTCACTCTTTACCTCGGATGGACCGGTACACCTACATTCCCCCTACATCTGCTAGTCCACCACTGAAAGAGCTCAGACAACATACTCAACTATTACAGAGCCCATACTGGCTTGTGGCTGCACATGGAAGTTTCTAGGCATGAAAATATCATATGATCCCTTTGAGCCTGTGTGGCATTCCAATATGGTGATCACACGTATCCTCCGGGATCCCCTAGGATAACACTGGACCCTCTAGGTGCCCAGGCAAACCACTGGGTGCTCCAGGGTGCCCTAACCAATCCACCCAGATGTGTATTAAAGTTTCCATCTTAAGTTTCCCTTAGTTAAATATCTCTCTCACAAATTTCATGAATCTCACATACCAATCCACGTCTACGCATGGCTAAGCAATAAGTAACAAAGCGTATATTCCCGAGGTTGATCTCAAGTCATTGGGTTCCTACCTCATGAACTACTAAGCAATCCCTCATGTACCCAAGTCCTACTCATGCAAATCTTTGAGGGTATAACTAATGCAAGTAAAACTGGGTATTGAAGAGTATGATCAAAGTATGAACTTGCCTTCTACTGTTGACAAAGATTCTTCTCACTCATAAATCGTGTTAGATCTACTCGTCACACTCCAATCAATCTATCGTAAGCAAGCAATAGTAACCACACATAAGCAATCACTCAGAAGAATCGAAGAGAAGATCTCGAAAAACTTCAAAAACAAGCAAATAGTTCTCTGAACAGAAAACAATTCTTAATAGTACCAAAATTAAGTGAATTTGTCCTTATCAGAAAGTTTAGGTCAAGAGCTTCGATTTGCAAAAAGAATCAATTCAAACAGAATTATCAAAACTCAAGTTATGACAACAAGAAGTTTAAATTCAAATCTGTTTGAATTCAAAATTTAAAATTTTCAAAAATATTTTTAGTGTGGTTCTTTGGATAGATGAGATCATGACAAAGAAGTGGGTGTTGGTTTCGTTGGATTTGGACAACCGAGTAAAAAGTTGTGCTAGTTTGAAAAACAGGGGCTAAACTGTAAACGAAGTAATTGCATATAGGTCCCTGGCCAAAAAAACCAAAATAAAAGAAAATACTATCGAGCGGATGCTCGCTATTACAATCTAAGCAGAGAGCGTTCTCTGAATAACTCACAAAAAAACAAAACTGGTTTTAAAAAGAAAAATAGAAAACCTAAAAAAACCGGACCGGTTCGGGGCGAAAGACCGGCGGGTAGGGCGGAACGGCGGGTCGGAGCGGATCAGGCACGGGTCCCGCGGCGGCGGCTTCCGGCGTCGGCGAGCTCGGCTCCGGCGAGAGGAAGGCGGCGGCGGCAGATGCGACGACTTGGCGGCGTCGGGCGCGGGCGGTGGGCTCCGGCGCGGGCGGCGGCCTCCGGCGCAGGCGAGGCGACAATGACGGCGAGCAGCAGCAGCGAAGTAGCGATGCGGGGCAGCGACGCGGGCGAGCGTGGCGGCGGCGGTGACTTGCGGCGGGGCAGCGACAGGAGGCGAGCGGTGCTGGGGAGGAGGACAGCGGTGGCGGGGCCGGGATATATAGGAGAGGGGTCGAAGGCGTGGGGAAGGGGCAACAGGACGGCGGCGTGAGGTTCCCGGACTCCGGCGGAGTCCAGTTCGGTGACGAGGACGAAGGCGGCGACGCGCTGGGCTGGGCTGGCTCGGCTCGGCTGCGCCGGCCCAGTTCGGTCGCGGAGTTTTATTTTAGCAGATAAAAATAAATTAAATATCAAAATAATGAAAATTATACATAGCATATTATATATCAAAAAATTAGGAAAATATTTCCTACAACATGAACATTTTCTAGCAGCAAATAAAATCCACAAATTTTTAAATAAATCAAATAGTGCTACTGTTGCAATAAAACCCCAATAAAAATCATTTTAAAAATGCCAAAATGATTTCAAATTTATTTCTCTCCAATTTTCCAATGTAGGGAATCATTTTACCCTATTTTCAATATATTTTATTTTTGGAGAAAAATAGTTTGAATAAAATCATACAACTCCAAATTGAAAATAATTTTCAAAGGGACTTTAAATTTGATTCTGTTAAACTTCCGACTCATATTTCATCTGTTTTGAAGAAGTCATTTTATCTTCTCTCATGAAAATCATCAAGTTGCATAAACTTCTAAAATATTTTTCAAATGGAATTCAAATATTTTCAAAACCCTTTTCATTGATTTAAATGGAACAAGTCATATCATCTTCACTCTAGGGTTTTGTGTTGAAATGAATTTGCATTGACGGAGATCATAAATGCAAAGTGGAAGTTTGGGAAAGTCATTTCATTCCCTTTCATTTAACTTTCAAAAGTTTCAAATTTCACTCAATTTCACACAGCACATCACACAAGCAATCAAAACTATCTATTTAATATAACATTTCAAAATTTAGAATTTTGGGATGTTACATTTAGTCTTCGGGCTTTCTGACTCATGGTCTCGTGATATTAAATGTGAAATGAGAACATGTTTCACTAGGATGTGCTTGTTTTCATGAGATTTGTTTCTTCTGATTTGAAAGGATCGAGAAGAGGGGTCTAGAGGGGGGAGGTGATTAGACCCTTAACATGTAAAAGCGACAATTTTTAGTTTCTTCAAGTTAAGGTAGAGTTTAGCACATGTAATGAGCACAGAATACATTTTACACAAGCATGGTAAGAGTATGAGCATTGGAAAGAGTAAAGCATGCAAGTGCAATAACGTAAAGGGATGGGATTGGAGTGTGCAAACGCAATGGAGATGCAGATAACTTTTTGCGTGGTTCCGATAGGTGGTGTTATCGCACGTCCATGTTGATGGAGACTTCAACCCGCGAAGGGTAACGGCTGCGCGATTCCACGGAGGGCTCCACCCACGAAGGGTCCATGAAAAAGCAACCTTGTATATCCCACCATGGCCATCGCCCAAGAAGGACTTGCCTCAGTCGGGTAGATCTTCATGAAGTAGGTGATCTCCTTGCCCTTACAAACTTCTTGGTTCAACTCCACGTCATGTTGGAGGCTCCCAAGCGACACCCAACCAATCTAGGAGACACCACTCTCCAAAAGGTAATAGACGGTGTGTTGATTATGAACTCCTTCCTCTTGTGCTTCAGATGATAGTCTCCCCAACACTCAACTCTCTCTCACATATTTGGATATGGTGGAAGAAGGATTTGAGTGGAAAGCAACTTGGGGAAGGCTAGAAATAAAGGTTTAAATGGTAGGATTGGAATCTCAACACATGGTCAGGTGCTTCTCGCTATGAAAATGAATGGTGAAGTGTAGACACGTTCTAATGGCTCTCTCTCATGAGGAAGAGGGGGTGGAGGGGTATATATAGGCTCCACACAAAATCCAACCGTTACACACTTTTGACCCATCTTGGTGGCACCGATTAGAGAACTCGGTGGCACCGATCTATGCAAAAATATGAACGTTAGGAATCTCGGTGGGACCGATTGGGGAAACTCGGTGGGACCAATGTGCTAGGGCTTAGGGCAAACCTCACCTTGGTGGCGCCGATTGCATCATCTCAATGGGACCGAAGTGAAGCAATAAGGCAACCAAGAATCGGTCAAGCCATCTCGGTGAGACCGAATTGTTAGGGTTTTCTCTGTGGCTATGTCGAATGAACTCCGTTGCTCCGGATAGGAAATATCGGTGGGACCGAGTTTGGAATTAGGGTTTAGACATATTTGGATACAGAAAGTGGCTGAGGGTTTTGGAGCAATATCATGAAGTATTTGAGCAACCAAATCATTAAATAACACATCATCCCCTTTTGATAGTATTGGCTTTCATATGGACTCAATGTGATTTTTGATCACTAAAATGAAAATGTAGAGTCTTGAGCTTTTGCCAATATTTTTCCTTAGCATTTTGAAGGGGTTCCACATCCCCTATTTCTTGCCATGCCATTGTTGAACTTATCTGAGATGTACTCCCTCCGTCCCATAATGTAAGACGTTTTTTGGCACTAGTGTAGTGTCAAAAAACGTCTTACATTATGGGACGGAGGGAGTACTAGATAAAACTATTAGTCCAATAAAAGATATGTCGACATTAATTAAAATCACCTAGGGAGCACTTGTGCTTTCAGGATCTAACAACCATTATTCATAGCTTTTTCTTCTTAATTCTCTTCCCTGGTCAAATTGCAAAAGACAAATAACCAACATACTTTTCGAGTAGTATCCAGAAGACTAGGGGAGGTACCCACAAAGGTGTTTGATCGAGAAAAAAGATGGGCTCCTATGTTGATGTTTTTTCTTCCCTTGAATTGCTCTAGGTTCCTACCTATAAATCATTCCCCGAAATAGTTTATTGGTTATGCATGTTTTGCGGCTCGGCACTCTTTTTGTGTTCCACTTACTCTCCGAGCACAACGATCACCCTGGGTGGTGTTAGTGACCTCTGACCCATGAGAAAAAAGGAGTACTAACCTTCCTAGTCCTTGCATGGGAGGATTTATTTCATTTAGCTTTTCATTCCTACAAGGAAATCAAGGTGAAAACCTTTTCTCCAAAGAATTCAAAAACTAAGAATTTGTTAATAAATTAAAATGTTGGTTTTCTTAGTAGTCCATAATAATGCCCTTGTAAAATGGTTTCTAATTGAGTTTTACAAACACTACTAAGAAATTATTAGGGGATATGTTAAAAGAATCTTCGGTTTTGCTTAAGGAAATTGGATGCTAAAAGATCAGTGATACTATCATTAAGCTCCCCAAAGTGGATGGGCTTGAGTTTATAAAAAATTAGGGAAGTGTGTTTTCTTAATGTCCTTCTTAAAACGGATAAATACTAGGATGGAAGTATGCGTTCAGATTATCAATGATACTACTCATGTAGCCTTCGTGAAAGGAAGGTATATCATGGAAGGTATCCTAATTATGATTAGTATGATGTCTATTGAAAAATATATCTGATGTTTTTCTTAAAGCAAATTATGATAATTTTTTACAAACAATCTTTCAAGCAGAAGGTTCCTCTGATAAAGTAAGTGATATGATACTGAGTGTAATGGTTAATGGTAAAGTGTGTGTCCAAGTGAGTGATGAGTAGGCACATATCTTATAAGGAAGTATGACATGGAGATCACATGTCACCACTCCTTTGTAATACATCAATAGATGCTCTGTTTGATTACCAAAGCTCAAATTGATGGTATTCTAGTACGAATGGCCACTCATCTACAACTAGGAGGCATTGCTATCCCTCAATACATAGTTGGCACATCCCCACTAGAGGATGGTCACGAGAGTTATATAAAATTGGATTTTATTCTATGTTTATTTGGTAAAATGTCTGACTTTGCTATCAATTTGGAAAGTCAAACACAGACTAAGGCATAGCCTAATGGTGGAACCGAGCCGATGCCTCCCACCCACACATGCTCAAGATGAGGTACTTGCAATTTGGATTTCTTGCTCCAATTATACTATAAAGGACTCCCTGTTTATAGTTTTTCTATCAAAAAAATTGGAAAGTCAAACATGATCACTTTCAAGATGTTTTTTTCCTCCAAGTTGGAATCCCCTCATATTACTTGTTTTGACATCCCTATATAGTCTAATGACTTTGAATGATGCCCACTTAGAATATAAGATGGAAAATAAGCCTAGGATGTAGGCAGGGTAGGTTACTTTTAGTGGGAGGTAGATCTATCCTTTTAAACCCACATCTTAGAAAAAAGCCAGTCTACGTGATGTCTAATTGTGGACTACCTAAAGGTGTTCAAAAAGATATAGTTTATCTAGGAAAAGGCTTTTATGTCAAGAAAATATAGAGTGTAGAAACATGCACTTAGTTAATTGGGCTACATTTTGTAGGCCAAGAATACTAGGGGGTGTAGGTGTTCTGAATCTTAAGCTTGTGAACATAAGCTTATTAGGTTATTGGCTGTGGGGATTGAACAATGAAAGAGGAGTGTGGCAGGATGTTCTTTAAAATCCTTATCTTAAGAAAATCCCATTGACTCAAGCAAAAGCTAACGCGATTCACTCCAAGTTATGACCAAAGCTTATGGACATCAAACACACTTTCTACTCTTTTTGTAAAATAAAAATGGGGGTGGCAAAATGGCCATGTTTGTGGAAGATAGGTGGACTGGAAAAGAACTCGTTGCCTCTGCTTTCCCCAGACTATATTCCATTACTTTTTCCCGTGGTACAATTCACATTATCCTGACTAAAAGGTATGAACTGTCTAAGTCTTACAAGAATGATTTAGGAGGAGTACAAAGACATTATCAATATGCTTGATCAAATAATCAGTAAGGTGAGATGGTGGAGGATCATGATTCCTATATAATATTCCTACACCAAAATGGATTTTTTAGCATTAGATATTTTTATATGTGCTTCACTATATGCATCTTGCCTCCCCAAAAAAGAAATTGTGGAACTAAAAATATTCCACCAAGATTAAAGTCTTTGGCTGACTTTTGCTTCATATAAGGATTCTAATCAGAGACATTCTAAATCATAAGTGTGGGATGTTGTTGAACAATGTTCATTTTATTTTTTCTGACAAAAGTATTGATCACCTCTTTTGTACATGTCATACTACACATACATTGGGTCGGTAGGGATGGGGTATGGCGTGCCTTTGATTTTTTTTTCCAGTGTTTGGGCTAGCCTTTCTCATTTAAGTGGCTCGTGGTCTCGTGAGATTAAATGTGATATGAGAAGATGGTTTCACTAGGATGTGCTTGTTTTCATGGGATTTTCCATCTGATCCAACAACCGTTGCTCATAGCATTTGCTACTGGATTCACTTCCTTCGTCAAACTGCGAAAAAGAATTAACCGGCAGATTATCAAAGTTGGATCCAGAAGACTCGGGGAGGCGGCTTCGAAGGTTGTTTGGTCGAGCAAAAATATGGGCTCCTATGCTCATGTTTTCTCTTCCCTTGAATTGCTCTGGCTTCCTACCTATAATCCTTCCTTGGAGTTGTTGGTTATGCATGTTTTTACTGCTTAGCGCTCTATGTGGGTTTCCCTTCCTCTCCTAGCATAGTGATCGCCATGGGTGGTGTTGGTGACCAGTCAGAAAAAGTAGAAGTACTAACATTCTTTAGTCCTTGCATGGCAGGATTCCTTTCGTTTAGCTTTTCATTCCTGTAAGGGTGAAACCCTCTTATGAAAAGAAGTAGAAAACCAGGAAAATCCGGCCACATTATGCAAGAGAATGAGAAATGCGATGAACGGACATACCTCACGCTGTCTGGTGGGCTCGATAAGGAAGATCGAAACAACTACACATACAATGTGATACAAATGGTGCCCTGTAATTTGCTCCAATGCATGAATGGTTTGATGAGTAGTGTCGAGAGAAAATCGGACTGAAAATATTGTACGTATGGCATTTGGCATCGTTCAAGGAAGATAGATAGGATCACACACACGTACAATTTGTATGCTGGTTCAATTTGAGCAGCATATATATACATGATTTGCTCATGCATGCATCCAGAGTGTTGACATGGTCCTGATCCATGCAAGAAATATGTTGGCTGGATATAGGTCGTACGTACTCTGATTCACTCTCGACGTACATAGTACTACATTGCATGGTCAATTAAGCATCCTTAATTAGCAACAAACGAGCTAGCTTGAGCTAGTATGGACCTGTAGACACATCCAGTTCACAAATCCAATGATTTTCAACAAATGATTGCATGCGATTCACATGACATGGTCCCAAATTCCCAATCCACGAAGACAAAAGGCTAGCCATGTATACATACGTGAGGCCGGCCGTACGTTACGTAGTACTACTCACCGATGGCAAGGTCAATTAAGCTGGCCATGCATGCAAGCCCTTAACTCTGACCAGCTCATCCTGGGTTTCATCGGCCCTCCCGTCTGTTCGGTCCATCTAACGATCAATGAACGATGGAGCTGCTGATTATAACTACTGGCACCTACCCAATCGTCCTCGATCGATCCAGGCCAAAACTTAATTGCAGAGGCGCGCAGTAGACCTAGCTGGCCTGGACCTTGTGATTGATTACCCCATGATGCTATGCTAGCCAGCCGCGGTGTGGTTTGAGGTGGTACTGCGTTCGCGTTAATGGTGCGTGTGCTGCTGCGTGCAGTCGACGAGTGCGCGCAGCTGCTAGTGCTAGCCCTACAACGAGGTGGCGAATTCAGTCGGTACTGGTGGCGCACGGTCGTCGGCAGTCGGAAGACAACCATGAACAAGGTCTCGAATGGTGAAAAAGAATGAGATGGGATAATTAAGGCTCGCTGCGCCTTGAAGGCGTCACATGTGCGGGCGATCGATGCTGCCTGGACATTACTCGACGTGCTATGACCATCACATCAACTACCAGTCCTCCGCGAACCTGGCCTGTCGTTTCTTTTATTATGCGCCTAAGCTGTCCAGATCCATCTTCAGGTGAACCTCTCCACTTTTGTTGTGCTAGCGAAACCCTTGGTCAACATGGCATTGGCAGGGGTAATATCAACGAGCTGGGAAGAAACTCATCGTCCTGCCCAGTTCTACAGTTCATTGATATTACTTCTGTTATATTATACTGACAAGGTTTTGCTCACACGATAGAAGAGTGGAGCTCCACATGAAGCTGGATATAGACAGCATAGGTGCTCGAGGACAACGGCGGGCCAAGTTCGTTGAGGATTGATAGTTGAAGTGGGAGATGATGACGACACATGGAAACGACGACTTCTCCTAATTAATATAGTTAGATTCCATTAAGAAATACTACCTCTGTTCATCAATGTAGGATGTTTTCGCAGCTCAATTTAAACTACCAAAACGTCCTACATTAGTGAACAGAGCGTGTAACTGACAATGCGTTGAACCTAGTAAACAGAGGCATTCATGGTTTAATATGGGGGACCTTCTGTTACCTAAGTCATGCACCGGACCATGTGAATCCATTAACAAGAATAGAGTTGGTTCAGTTTACAAGGAAAACCGGGTTCATTTTTTTTTGGAATGGATCGGCTAATTACAAGAAACCCGAAGAAAAAACCACCTACCCAACGACCACAATATCTAGCTTAACTAGGTCTAGAGCGCGTCCAAACCGAACTAACATAGCAAAGAGAGAAAACAAACCGCTTCCTCGTCACTAGAGAGAGAAGCTAGAACCTATGGGAAGCAGGTATGGGCCTCTCTTAGACCACTGAAGACGATAAGCCACCGTGATATTCATCGGTGCAACTCAAAACCTTAGCACACGCAAGGATGATGTCCCCGCTCCCCTATGGAAACGCCAATGTAGGGAACAAAGTTGAAGATGCCACTGTTGTCTGATTCAATTAGCCAGGTCTAGATTTTCATCAGGTGTAAGGGACCTCGAGGGATGATGAGTGTGTCAAGGCTCCACGACAATGCCACCAAGGAGGGGGCAATGCACAAGACTGTCGTCGTCGCCGACATCGATAAAATTGGGCAAGATTTTGGTGTGAAGCTAAGAACATTACCAAAGTCGTCCATCATGAGGATATTGTTCGCACACGAACACGTCGCCGTGTACCTCAAACGCTCAGGGTGATGCACCGCAGCTCACGTCGAGGGGGGGCCGTTCGGAAGCGCCGTACGCAAGCAATTTGGCAAACGCTTTTGAGTACCCGAAACCCCACACGCCCGGGAGGGACCCCGTCAGGGCGTGCGGTGGCTATGGGCTGCCCTAGGTTGACCTGATCGCCCCTAGGACCTCAAGGTTCGCCGCCCTGTGAACGAAGAATGAACGAAGAACGAGAAGAAGATACAAGGGTAGGGGATAGATGAACACGAAAAAGTAGTAGATGTGTTTGTTCGATTGTGTGTGTTCAATCGGCCATCACCTCTCATCTATTTATGAGACGGCTGGACTTCCCGTACAAGAAAAGGACTCCAAATCACGTCCAAATCTTTCCAGAATTAACCGAACTCGGATTTAGCTAAGTCTGGGACAACAGTTCGGTTTAAAACTGGCTGCACCTTGCGGGTCCTTTTTGAGGTGGTAAACGACCTCGGATGGAAACGAGCCCAAAAGCAATCTTCACCGTCAACGAGACGAACAACTTTCATGTTGAACGTTTTTTTATTAGAGGTCATCTTGAGGGGGTTTTCGGTTGTTTTCCGAAGTCTGTAGCAGAGAAATCCAAAACCCGGATGGTTATCCCGGAGTGTCCGGCCATCCTCAAAGAAATCCAAAACCCGAATGATTATCTCCGGAGTGTCCGGCAACCCCGATGCAGCCGTGCCTTTTTGGCTCTAACTTTTACATACAACCTCGGATTAAGACGATTTTATATCAAAATTGATCGTTTTGACGAGACAAAGAACTTTCATGTTGAAAGTGTTTCCATCCAAGGCGATCTTAGTTAGGTTTCAAGCTATTCTTTAATCTGGTGTCAACATGAGCATATCTGAACTTGTCATAACTTTTGCATCCGAGATCCATTTTAGAACCATCTTCATATCCATGTTGATCTTCTCAAAGAGAGCCATCCCATGGTGACTTTCGATAATAAGTTTGAATTAATCTTGACATAGCTTCAAGCTACTCTTTATGATTGTGCCACTTTTGAGCGTCAACACATGCCCCCTGTTTTCGGAAAAGCTAGCGTGCCGAAAACTAACTTGTACCGTGTTGGTTCTAAGGACGATGTCAACACTCCACCGGCCATTTATATTCTTAGGGCGATAATTATATATCGGCCATTATTTGTTTGAATCCTTCATGCAAACTTGGGCAAAACCTTCTCAACTTCATTAATAATCCGATGATAAAGTTCCATAGATATGTATCTCAAGGTCATGCTCTGAACCATCTTGCTGGCCCTTTTGCTAGGATTTTACAGATAATCAACAATAAACTTTCTCCAATCCTTACTTTCGCGTGCATAAAAATTTCATTAGTGGCCGAAGCGATGGACTTCGGTTCGGCCTTACCTATGTTGACGAGACTAAGCATCGACTATTGATAGAAATGTAATACAACACGATTAACATAGTAGCCGGATGCTTGTTGTGCCAACTCTTTCGAATTGTCATGTCTAGATATATGAACAATTTTAAAGCAACCCAAGGTAAATTTTGCATCTAGACATACCCCGAGATAAACTATAAGTGATTCGTCAAAACATTGATAACCCTTGGATATTTGTTGCAGTACTCATAACGAATCACGAAAGCCTCAATATGTGTAGCCCCTATGGCAACCAAAAGTTCCAAACTGAATAAAATTTCATATTCAGCTTTGATTATTGTGCAAAAAATACTTTGATCAGCATGAGGCTTCACAAAATAGCATCATAAAGAGATATACAAAAACACCGACACTTTGGCCATTGTTACGAATTCAACCGTCAAAACATAATCTCCATAGTACTTGTCTCGTTCTCCAATCGAACTAAGGACGATGTCAGAATACTACACCGGCCATGCTTTGACATGTTCTTAGGGAGATAGATAAATATCGGCCATTACCATAAGGTCCATGCAAACTTCATCCACCAAAGCATATATAGCCGAAATAAACAAATGAAATGACAAATCAAATATTTTGGCCCTTTGGGTCAGCAACAAACTTGTAGCTAATCAAATATATAGTGATTTGGTAATACCCTTTCATGATATAGAAAATTATATTGTATCCATGGATCTAAATAAGCCCATGGAGGGTGACCGGTCGTACCTGCGGATGAATTCATGGCAAAGGCAGCAATTAATGTCATGTTTGACGAATATGGATGATGTGTTAACCGAAGATTTTTATGGGTGATGCAAATCTTCGGCTTAATTATTTTTGGCTTCCATCCTTCTCTTTCTTAACTTTTGTAACACTTGTTGCAATAGAAGGTTGCACAATATTTTATTTTGAAAGCTCCTCTTGGGAACCCATGCCATGTTCTTCTTTTTCAGCTCTTGTGCACTAAGCTTTTGCAATTCCTCCTTTTCCCAATACGATAAGTCGAGTGGGCACCTCAGTTGTGATTCTGTTTCAACCAATGGCAAATCTTTTTTGACCTTGTGCACCCTCAACTTTTTTTCTTCAGATTTGGCACTTTGATTTTTGACGATTAATTTCTTCACATCCTTGCCTTTTGTAACCAATGCCAACACTTTAATTGGCTCTTTATCCTTTAAGATCAAATCTGAATTGGCACTCTTGCGAACATATTTTTTAACTAGATATACGTGTGTGACCAACTCTTTATTCTTTCTTGAGCTCCGGACGAATTCTTTTTTATTGAAACAGTCTCAAACATATGATTGCTCATTGAACGTTGATCTTTTTGGAGCTGCATAATAATGGTGAGGTGGTTTATAATAAGATGGAGAATGCGCCCTTGTATTATACATGTCCCATGATGGATATGGATTTGTATGAGCATAGGGAGGCATCCACAACATTGGCATTGGCGGCCCAAGATAAGGATATGGATCCGTTGCATTAAAATTATCACTATGCCAATATTGATCCTCATATTTGCGACTAGGGGGTGATCTTGATTCTTTTGCACTACTTGGCCGATAAGCACTTTTTGCTTCACTCGATTTTTGATATTTAGCTAGTAACTCTGCAATAGTAACTTTTAACTTCTTGCATCTGTGCTTATTATGGCCTTTGTCTTCTTTCATTTTCTTTGCATCGACCTCAGGACTTGCTTATTGCCCCCCAGTTTGTAGTGCCTTCACTGTAACTTCGATAGAGCCGGCCTTCAAGAATATTTTTATTGTGCTCTTGAACAATCTCATTACTTGAAAGCTCGATCCCATCACATGTAGTTTTTACCTTCTCATCTTGAAGCAGCTGATTCAAAAACTTTTTGCCATCGGGACCAATCAGAATAGACTGGTTATCCTTTGGTGTTTCAACAAATCTCAATCGTTCTTTATCAATGGCCTATTTGACTATTTGATGAAACATATTGCAATCCTCAAAATAATGTTTGAACGAATGATGTAACCTACAATACATTCGTCTTTGGATAGATCCTCGACATGGTGATCAAGAATTCTAATATATTTTTTCTCAACAACAAATCAAAGATTTGACGATACATGTTTGAATTGACGGTATACCTTTTATCTTCTAGCCGGTCTTGGTGTGAGAACGGCTTTGGAGGTAAGCAAACAAAAAGTTCAGATTCGGAATCTCCCCATTAGGCTATGCATTGTGTTTTCCACTATCTCTGATGCCTTTGGCTAAGATATTATACTAGCATCGGTTTTCAGAGGAATCTAAACTTGACTTTATGTTTCTGAAACGAAGATAGTTAGAACGCACATGTCTCAATTGAGACCAAATGCAAGCCAAGTAAGAAATAAGCAAAGCTACCCAATTAGATATGAACTTTAGATAAAGCTATGGGGAAAGCCTTGGCTGTAACAATAAGTCACTATCGGTCTGTATAAATGGCGCAATGGGTTGACCGATATGCTCAATAATAATTTTATTGCTAACAAGTAAATTACACTTCTTCATTGGTATTCCAAAATTACTTATGAGGATTTTTCTAATATATGCAATAACAATAAAGTTGTGACCAAATCTGAAAACTGGTAAATTACTTGCAAGACATACCTCTTCAAATATGTTGGGAGAGCATGATGGTGGTGTCACTTGAAGAACATCTTGCTCCAGCTTTGGATGGCTCCCCAACACTTCGTCATCATATTTTTCTTGATTTCGTGCATCATTGCTTTGAAGATCCTTGTCAGCCGAACTTTGTTCGGCTACTTGTTCTTGTCCTTCAGGCTTGTCAATTCCTGTGGCACGGAACTCATAGGGCAAGAAGTAGGTTCCATTGACTTCAGAAAAATCAAGCATGGTTGTTTTGCTATGCTTGCCATGCCCTTTCTCAATAATTCTTGCCTCTTTGGATTTGATGGACCCAGAATATATACTACTTGATTCGGCTTTTTCAACTAAAGCACTTTCATGTTCCGAATCATCCTTCTTTTCATTGATTCTACCAATAGACAATGCTTCTTCTATTTGAGCCAATTGTTTTTCTGTTTGTTTATGGCGGCGAGCAGCAAAATTTTCTTTAAGTTTTTTCTCAATTTTATCCCACTAGGGATATGATTGCCCCCCAATGCTTTTAGATTCCTTCGGCATTGGCACATGGGTGTTGCCGAAAATTTGCAATTGTGTAGGGGGTGTACAATGTGATGTTGTACTAGGTGAAGGCATATGCATTGTTGTAGAACCATATTTTTTGCTTGCCAATTCTATCAATTCGCAAATATTCATCTTCGTGCAAAACTTTAGCTCTTATTTCATTATAATCAGGAACTAGCATCTTATCATGTTCTTCAAGGAAAAGAGCACTAATCTTGTTATTTTGGGCTATATCCCTTTTTAATGTTGCCACTTCCCATTCTGTAAGGGATTGCTCCGCGATATTTTAAGATTCATTCGGTAGTGAGGTGTTCCCGAAATTATGCAATTGCGTAGAGGATGCATTACATGCTACAATATTATATGATAACATGTGCACTCCTGGAAATTTTTCACTTATTCAGCTATGACCATGAAGGTGCGGAGCCAAATTTTGAGAATCTACAGTTGTAAAAGGTTTCGAAAAATTACTAACATGAGGTGTAGCATATGACGGTTGAGAGTAACTGGCTAAATAGCCAGTAGTAGCATGGCCAGTTCTCTCATTCGTCGGCATGGTTGGATTAGTATATTACGCATTAGTTGCCGATGAATAAAAGGGTGAAACACTTTCTTGCATGGCATTGGAAATTCTAAGATGAGGTGTTTCAACTTGATCAACCAAACTCGTCATGTCGTTCATCGGCATAACGATTTGTGGGGTTGCCGATGCATTAGAGTTGGAGTACATATGGTGCATGTTACTAGTATCATGAGAAGTTGAAGCATGTGAATTACTTTGAATCGGCCTTTGCATGTAATTAGATGCATGATTGAGAAAACTAGGGTTGGCCGATAGAGTATACTCATTGAACGATCTAGTAACACTATATGAAATATTTGCATCTACAGTAGGGAATTGGGTATTCATATTACTTTTTAGATTGCAAACCCTAGATGACAATCTCTTTATAGCAAGAACGGGCTGGAGACCGTTCAAAGCTACGTCCCCAGAGGAGTCACCAGAAAGTGTGTTCGCACACGAACACGTCACCGTGTACCTCCAATGCCGTGGATGATACACTGCATCTCACGTCGAAGGAGACCCGTCTGTAAGTGCATAATATATATAAAAATGTATATTGAAATGTGAAAGTATGCTTTCATAAATAAAATTTCATACATGCTATTTTATAGTTTAGTAATTATGTATGTCTTCAAGGAAATAGAAAGCAAAGTCAAGGGCTAGACATTGACTTTGCTTTACTATTGTTATGTTTTCCTAATTCACTCCCAAGCATCAACTAAAATAGGGGGAATCTATGTAAACATTCATACCAATGCACATGATGTTTTTGTGTATTTTCAAATGCATTTCCCGTACATGTATTAATTCAAAAAAAAGAACAATTCACTACACTATTTGTCTATTCATTTTTAGAAGAAGTGAGACACATTGAATTCCCAAGGCGGGTTGGACCTCATCGCTAAGTTCTTCTTTTTGAGATATGGCAAAAGCTTTGCCATATTTCATTAATAGGAACGAGAATGTTTATGTACATCACAAGGCTATAGCCATGGAAAGGATTGCTCTATCAGAATTACAACTCTAAGACTATGCGTCCGGCCTTAGCCTGAAGTTCCGCCTTTTCTTTATGTTGGAGAAGATGATGGTTGGCATTGTCGACTTGTTCCACAAAACTCTAGTGTTGCGCTCAATTAAATTTCCCTCGAAACCAACATGAGGGTGGATGTGGTGTCCTTTGACCTAGAACCATTTCGCCAAGTGAGTGCAGCCCACCAATCATCGACAGAATCGAAGGAATGCTAAGAGGGGGGATCAATCATAGTCCTTTAAATAAGTAAGAGTGTCGAACCCAACAAGGAGCAGAAGGAAATGACAAGCAGTTTTCGGCAAGGTATTCTCTACAAGCACTGAAATTGTCGATAACAAGTAGTTTGCTAGCAAGGTAATTTGTAATGAGCAATAAGTAGCAATTGTAACAAAGGTGCAGCAAGGTATCCCAATTCTTTTTATAGCAAAGGACAGGCCGAAACGGTCTCTTATAATAAGCAAAGCGCTCTTGAGGACACACGGGAATTTCATCTAGCCATTTTCATCATGTTTGTTTGATTCACGTTCGCTACTTTGATAATTTGATATGTGGGTGGACCGGTGCTTGGGTGCTCTTCTTACTTGAACAAGCCCCCCTCCCACTTATGATTACCCCCTCTCGCAAGCATCCACAACTACGAAAGAAGAATTAAGATAAATCAAACCATAGCATGAAACATATGGATCCAAATCAGCCCCTTACGAAATGGCGCATAAACTAGGGTTTATGATTATGTCACTCTAGCAACCCATCATCTAATTACTACTCCACAATGCCTTCCCTTAGGCCCAAAGATGGTGAAGTGTCATGTAGTTGATGTTCACATGACACCACTAAGGGGATCACAACATACATATCATCAAAATATCGAACGAATACCAAATTCACATGATTACTTATGACAAGACTTCTCCCATGTCCTCCAGAAAAAAAGTAACTACTCACAAATCATGTACTACCCTGGTGTTAGCCAAGCAATTGGTTAATACTTTTTAATGCGCTTCAGCTTTTTCGAATCTTCGTGCAATACATGAGCGTGAGCCATGGATATAGCACTATAAGTGGAATAGAAGGTGGTAGTAGACAAAAGAAGGGAGAAAGTCTCACATCAACTAGAAAAATTGATGGAGTATGGAGATGTCCATCAATCGATGTCAATGTGAGTGAGTAGGGATTGTCATGCAATGGGTGCACTAGAGCTATAAGTGTATGAAAGCTCAAAACAAAACTAAGCGGGTGTGCATCCGACTTGCTTGCTCATGAAGACCTCGGGCATTTGAGGAAGCCCGTCATTGGAATATACAAGCCAAGTTCTAAAATGAAAAATTCGCACTAGTAATATATGAAAGTGATAACATAGGAGACTCTCTATCATGAAGAACATTGTGCTACTTTTAAGCATAACTATGGAAAAGGATAGTAACATTGTCCCTTCTCTCTTTTTCTCTCATTTTTTTCTTTTTGTTGGGCACTTTGGCCTCTCTTTTTTGGGCTCATTTGACCTTTATTTTATTTTATACCTCACATGGGATAATGCTCTAATAATGATGATCATTGCACTTTTATTTACTTACAACTCAAAAATATTACAACTCATTGTGATAACTCATAATAACGGAACGGTGGAAGTTGCATGGCAATATATCTCGGAATGGCTATGGAAATGCCATAATTGGTAGGTATGGTGGTTGTTTTGAGGAAAGGTATAAGGATGGTTTAATGCACCGGCGAAAGTTGTGTGGTACTAGAGTGGCTAGCAAAGGTGGAAGGGTGAGAGTGCCTATAATCCATGGACTCAACATTAGTCATAAAGAACTCACATACTTATTGCAAAAAGTTTATTAGCCCTCGAAGCAAAGTACTACTACGCATGCTCCTAGGGGAGAGGTTGGTAAGAGTTAACCATCGCGCGATCCCAACTTTCATGCAAAGGAAGATAATCAAGGATAAATTGTGCTCTGACTTCATCACATAATAGGAAGACCATACGTGCATGCTACAGGATTCACAAACCTTAACACAAGTATTTTTACTAACCCACAATTTACTACTAGCATGACTCTACACTGGTGCTCGTCGGTCCTAAACAAATGGTTTAAAACCCCTTTCCGCGACGGCATTTGGAACCGTCGCCAAGTGAGTGTGGGCGATAGGGGGTCCTTCCCACACGACCCAGAATCCGTCGGGGATAGGGAGCCTTGATGCATACAGTTGTCCCTATATAACCGTTTCCGATATCTCGAATATCCCAAACGCGTCATCCTTGCTACTCGTCTGTGCTCGCAATACCATCACAGTCGGAGTTTTGTGGTTCTGCCTAAAACCACGCAGATTCTAGGCACAGGAGCTTTCCAGGAAGATTCTAGGCAGATTCCAGGCACGGGAGATTTACGATGCCTAGCACATCACAAACAGTTCATGATTATAAACCGTGTACGATAGGTAGACGATCACACGCATTTAGATTCCCCGCACCGTATGTGATAGTGTCTGATATCGCACACGCTTTGCGAATGGCAACTGTGTGCATGCTTGCACATGTTTCCTCTCTGTGAACCGTCTCGGATTATGGTATATATCGCAAACGTTTGTGTTTTACCAACCGTGTGTGCCGTAATGACCTGCACAACGTAATTTCGCCCTAATTTAAGTGCTGCTATTTATAATTGTACCTAATTTAAACTTGAAAGTAGGCTATAGCTTTATTCATATCCATCAGGTTCAAACAACCAATGCATTATTCGATTCACAGGTACATATGTTTAAGAATTACAGAAGCACCAAATAAAGAATGATGTACCAGGGTTCTATACTTGTACTATTACAGATGGTAAAGAAAGAGGTGATAGACATTCCAGTTGCTGAACAAGGTGAAGCGGAATGGCCCTATTGTGCTCTCCTGGATGCAGAAGGCATGCAGGACTCTGGTCCAACCCCTTGTGATGGCCGGCCGCCAATCTTGTAGTTTGAGAGGTAATCTTGAGTAAACTGCTTCAGGATCCACTTCAAAAGAAAAAACATTCAGATATTGTCATCTAACACAACTCATTACGCGCAGTAAAAAGAAGGCTACAGGGTTCTTACTTACCATCCTGCAGTTCACTATTGTCTTGCATAAAGTGTAAACAAATAGTTCGATTGACATCTTTTTACCCATTTTAGTAACAATCTTTATCAGTTTCCTCACTTGATGCTCGTTCATGAATATCTCATTACCCCATACGCAGAAAGAGTCGAAGTGTGGATCTTTGGCAATGATATATGTACCTAAAAGCACCAAGTTATTATTAGAAGCTAAACAACAATTGAAAAATGATGTAGTACAACACTCCATCCATCCCATTATATAAGATTTTATTACATGTATATCTAGACATCATCAGAACATTAAGGTAACACTCTTCTTGTTGCTATGTAGCCTGGGATTGCATATTTAGTCATTCAGTACAATGCATGTTGCTAAACAACAATTGAAAAACGAAAAGGCATGTTAACTGCAATATCCTTAGAAGCAACCAAATATCGTAATTCATAGTGGTATTGTTGAAGCTGTTATTGACGAAATTGAACTGCACAGCAAATAGTTGCACATATAGAGCATCACATTGTGAAGAACTGAAATAAACAAGTCATAAGGACATCTCTAGGCGATCCTTAAAAAGTTAAAGGACTAAAACCCTTAGGCGATCCAGCAATTTTTGGCCTTTTCTAGTCGATCCCCCAAACTTAAGGTTGTAAACTTCAATTTGATCAAGTTCAAAGCAGGTTCAACCGAAAGTAGCATGCATTCAAACATAAACATAGATAGTTTTGCATAACCGAATAGAAAACATAAATTTAAACTAAGCTAAACTACTTTTGGTCGAAGTAGAGGTCGAGCCAATCCTTCCTCGTCATGTACGGTGTGCCGCGAGCCGTGTCCGGGCCAGTACCGTCGTCGGGGTCGTTGGGGAAGGCACTCCTCCACTCGTCGACGTCGATCTCCTTGTCCTCGGGGCCCACCTCGACGCCCTCCTCGACGCCCTCCACGTTGCCGTCGCCGCCGCCTTCAACCTCGTCATCAGAGGAGAGCATGATAACCTCGCCACCCTCCGCGCCGCCGTCCTCGCCGCCTTTGACCTCGTCATCGGAGGAGAGCGCGATGACCTCGCCGCCCTCTGCGCCGGCAAAGATCGCCCGCTCCACCTCCACGAGCTCCGGGTGCTGGCGGCGGAGCTCTTGCATGTAGGCCTCATCGGCAGCCTCGTCCTCGAGGCGCTCCCACGCCTTGCGGTCCTCCCGTGCCATAGCCGAGCTCACCTGTAATGCCCCGGATGTAATACTTTCCCTTTTGGGTATATAATATATCTCCGGCTTCATCTATTTCCATTCCGGGTTCTTTGTTTTTTCGGGTTTTCGTCGTTTTGTTGTGTGAGTGTGTGGCATTCATTCATATCATGTAGACATGTGCATCGCATTGCATTTGTGTTGTCGGTTGCATCCGGTTCGTCGTGTTTCTTCCCGTTGTCCGTTTCGCGTTCCGGAGCTCCCTCACGTGTCCGTGACGTCCCGTAGGCCTACTTTGTTGTTTGGGCGTGTAACGTTACCGGTGTGCCGCGAGGTTGTTGTGTGTGTTGTTGTTTTGTTGTGTGCAACCCGCCTCTCAAATCTCGTCTCATTTGGACTCCGTTGACTATCCCATCCGTGGTACGTGTGGGTCCAAAGTGCCTTCACTTCGTGTCCCAGAAACACCCCTACTGCAGTCTTTTATCTTCTCCTAGGCCTTTTTAATCTACCCCCGCGATCGGATCCGTCGGATCGCGATCGGAGGGCTCCTAGCACCCCTAAATCCCACTAACCCTAGAAAAACTGCTATATCTAGGCCCCACTATGTCCATTTTGGGCATCCCTATCCTCTAGATCCTTCCCCCTCCTCTTTTTTTGTGTTCTTCTCAGATCCCCAAAAATCCTCCTGGTTCCCGAAGGAACCAGCGCCGCCGCCGGACTGATTCGATCGGGGGATCAAATCCCGATCGATCGCATCGCTAGGCCAACGCAGGCGCCGGCCGAGCCTTCCCTTCGATCGGCCCAGTCCTTCCCTCGCCGCGCCAGGGGCCCTTTTCCTCCTTCGACCGAGCGCCTGGCCTCGCTCCGTCCCGCCGGTCCGCCAGGACCACATCACCGCAGGCCCGAGCCGCCTCCCTCCACAGCCGCGCCGCCCCGGCTGGGCCTCGCCTCAGTGGGTCACCGCTCTCCACCGTAGCGCCGAGCCAGGCGGGCTCCCGCCTCGCCTCCGCGCCGTCCCGCGCCAGCAGCAACCGGCCCGTTTCGCCCGGCCAGGCGCGCCGCTCCACCGAGCCGCCAGGTCGCGCCCCGCCTGGGCTTCGCCTCGCCTCCTGGCCACCGCGGGCCGCCGCCCCGTTCCGCAGCCGGGCCGCACCGCCCCTCCCTCGCCTCCGCGGGCCGCCGCAGCCACCGATCGGCTGGGCCGCCCCGCAGGCTCCCGCAGGCCGCACCGCCAGGGCCCAGCCGCCAGCCGCGCCTGGGCCGGATCCAGATCCGCCGCGGGCCGTTGACCCGTTTGACCCCAGATCTGAGGTTTACCTCTTTTTCCACCTAAGTCCATGTTTTGTTAATCTGTGATGCAAAGTTTGACCTGCTCTAACTTTTTGTCTGTTGCTCCGATTCGCGCGTATAATATGTCCAGACGTTCGTGGAGACTTGCTCTACGTTTTATCTGTTGTTGTCATGCATGTTAGAGATCATCTAGGTGCTTGTTTTGCTGTTGCAAGAGTGCATCATGATATAAACTACTCCTATATGATATTTTTATGCCACCTTTGCCATGTGATATCTTTTAGCTCGTTTGTCCGAATGATGCAAATGACATGTCCACGTGTTCGTCTTGCCATGCTCTACATGTTGTATGTGATAGGTTGTATGATAGATTTATCTTTGCCTTGTTATCATCGTTGCAAAGTGCCATGTGGCCGCGATGTTGTTTCACTTGTTATGAAATGCCAGCTTGTTGAGCTCGTTGCAATCGTTGTGTGTACCTACATGAAGCATGCTTGTGTGTTTCGGGATCACCTTCATGTGCACTTTGATGAGGTGCTTACCATTTGCCATGTTTAGTTTCGAGGTGACTTAAACATGCTCTTTTAGATGCCATGATGATATTGCTGTTTTAGGACTTAGTGGATTTTCACTAAGTCTGAAATCTGTAACGTTCCGATGCCATGTTCGTGTGATGTTCTAGGACAAAGCATGATAGTTTTGGAGTGGTTTTTGATTGTTCCTTGTAGTATATATTGTTGTCTTTCCATCCATGTCCTCACATGTCCATTTAAGTGGCTGTAGCATGTTTATCTTTTGCTCCAAAGTTTCAATAAAATTCTGCTGCCAGAATATTATTGTCAAGTTTAATATGTCCAAGATCATTGCTATTGATCCGTGGCTCCGTTGGGGGTGCACCTTTGGACTTAGTTGCTGTAGTATATGTCTAGTTTGTGTTCATGTCCTTTGCCATGTTATTTGAATGATGTAGCTCAATTATTTTGAGCTCCGAAGTTGCTATGTTGCTGTAATTTTCAGCTTTCGCTCAAATCTTGTTTCGGGCATAACTTTTAGCCCATAACTCTGATTTCCGCGAATCTTATATCAAACTTGATTGATTTTCTGTGTAGATTAATAATATCAGATTGTTATCATGTTTTGAGGTGATTTGCTTGAGTGATATTTTCCGTGCTCCGTGTGCATCCTTAGTGCATCCATCATGCATTCATCTTTTCCGAGTGCGCATTGCATCTTGTTGATTGGTGCTTGGTGTGATTGTTTTGTTTAGAGCCGGAAGCTGAGGCCGAGTATGAGGTTGAGCACAAGGTTACCAACGAGGTTGAGCACGAGGACCCTTCTTACGATCCGAACGACTTCTCTTCAGGCAAGATGACCGAACCCCGATAACATTACTATCTTTGCCTATTGCTAGTAGTCTCGATCTATAGTTTTGCCTCGATGCCCATGATCTTCTTGTCAGCCTCCTACTTGTAACCAATTGCCATGTTTAACCAACCTACCTATGCAAACTGTTGCTTGGCTAAGTACGCTTCGCTCAGCCCTTCTTATAGCATTGTTAGTTGCAGGTGAAGATCGAAGATGCTTGCTTCATGTTGAAGTTTGGTTGGGTTATATCACACTATATAAATGCTTAAAAATGAAATCATCTATATATTGGCAAGGGTGGAAGGCTAAGCCTTTTGCTTGGTGATTTGTTCCACTCATGCCGTTAGGAACCGTATAAACCGGTGTTATGTTCCTTGATTATGCGTTCCTAACACGGTTGGGGTGTATGGGACCCCCTCGATAAACCGCTAAGTGTTAAGTCTTTTCCAGCAAGTCCCAACATTGGTACTATTTGCCTAATAACAAACTAAACTTGCATAGGGAGTTATAAACCATTTTCTTAATTCAACAACCCGGGCCAGTGCTCCTCATGAGTGTTGGTCCAAACTGGGGGTTACGCGGGGCCACCTCGAGGGAACTCAAGGTCTGGTAAAAACCTGTGAGATCACCCATCCGGTCGTGGCCTGAGACGAGATACGCGCGGCTACTATCAGGGTGTCGGCACGCTGGGAGGATTTGCTGGATTAGCCTTACCTTAGTTCGGTATATCTTGAGCACGGGATTCCGAGGATACTCGGGTCTTCCCACTTTGGAGTTGCGACTCCGCGGATCGTGGGCTTGTAATGGGTCAAGTTGGAACACCCCTGCAGGGTTTGAACTTTCGAAAGCCGTGCCCGCGGTTATGTGGCAGATGGGAGCTTGTTAATTCCGGTTGTAGATAACTTGACACAATGTTACTAATACACTACCAGCGTGTGTTCCGTGACTGTCAATTTCCGAATAGGGACTCGGGAGTTGAATACGGAGGGGTTATGTTTGCTGAGCTTGTAGCTAGGATCACTTCGTGATCACTTCTCGCCGAGGCCTTCTCTTCTCGCTCTCACTCACGTAAGCTAGATGCTAGTTGCTGCTGCAAACACTTATTCTTTTTCTTCAGCCTTTATCCTCTCCCAAAGGCTTAAATAGTCTTGTTACCCGGGAACGGGATTGCTGAGTCCTCTGTGGCTCACAGTTACTTCACCACACCAGATGCAGGTCCAGTTGTGAGCTATCCAGGTGATGGCACCGAGCTGGATTGGGAGTACGACGAGGAGCGTAGTCGGTACTATGTGCGATACCCGGATGATCAGTAGTGGAGACTCTTACTAGGATTCGATCCGCCTGTGGTTTATTTATCTAAGTTTGGTACTTTGACATTTGGCTTTTGCCCTTAGAGGGTTGTGATGTTCTTAATGTATGATGTTTGAGACTTGTACTGTAATTCTGTGACGTGGCGAGTGTAAGCCAACTATTTTCTGTTTACTATCCCCTCTTTTACATGAGTTGTGCAAAGATTACCAAACTTGAGATCATTCTAGGATGGACTTATGCCTTTAAGTCGTGCCTCGACACGTAGGAGGTATAATTCCATCCTGGGCATTACAAGTTGGTATTCAGAGCCTTCTCCGACCTAGGAGCCCCCACTGTTTGATCGAATCGTTGATGGTCGAGTCTAGGCACACACTAAAAACTTTTTGAGTCCTATATTATATCGGAGAGTAGGATTTCTCTGCTTCTCATCCCCTTTCTCTCTGGTGAGGACTCCTGACGACTACTCTTGTCTCTCCTATCTTCAAAAATTGCACAAAAATTTTTTTTAGGAATCCCGCGAGTATTCTGGGATTGTTTCGATGTTCTTGTGACAAGGATATTGTTCTCGATGCCTCCTGTTACCGAGGAGTTGAGCTTCGGGGTATTGTTGTCACAAGCATATCGCGGCAGTACTAAATACTTAAGACGGCCGACATCGAAAATCTCTCCTATACGGCCAGTGGCAAGATAACCCCGACACCATCCAGTACTGGGGAGGTAGTTCGGGAGTATTGCCATAGCTTGTTATAGTGGATGCTTTTCGAAGGTCCGAGGTACACAGTTTCCGAGGAAGACTGGTTATGTGTTGAAGGATGGATACACCTGGATGTAGGTTTAGAGTTGATTGCGCAGTGCTTCCCGTGTATCCCCAACACCTGATTGCATAACTGGAATCTTTCGGAAATCTATAGGTGGGTTTATCCAGTAGATCGTAGGCATTCTCCCAACGAATGCAGGTTAGTGAGTTCGGGGTTCGACATTGAGTGAAGGGGTTATATGACCGATGTTACTATCAGGAGTTGCATCTTAAAGGGTCCTTGGCTATGCTGATCCGGGGATTGCAAAACCTTTTCGTAACGCGTTCATATGCTTTCAGCACAAAGATGTTAGAACGAAACTCCTCTCTTGTGTTTGTTCCCGTCTGCACCTTGTTGTTTTCTTATTTTATCCTTTTGTCCCCTATGTGGCTTCTCGTGAAGATTGATGTTATCATTTAACTGAGAATATCATTCGTTCCTCTTGTTCGGATGATTTCATTCGTTCTTATTGTTCGAATGATTATTGTGAAGACTTGTTGCAATTCATGACATTGATTCAGCTTATACCTTTTGTCAATCAATTGCTGATTCGTGGTCATCTCTTACAGGATGGCTCCGAAAAAGGTTCCCAACGCTAACCCAGAGGTGGAAGAGGTCCCAGATCATCCTCCTTCCCCTCCTCCTCCGCCTGAGGCTTGGAGAGCAATTATGCAGACTACAGCTCAGAACACCCAGTTGATGATGCAGATGATGCAGATGATGCAAGCTAATCAAGCTAATCAGGGTGTTCCAGGGAATCAAGGCAACTTCTTCCAGCAGCACCATGCTACTCTCAACCAGTTCCTGGCTAACAATCCTGAAGCTTTCAGTTACTGTGTCGACCCTCTTGATGCTGAGGATTGGTTAACCGATATCAAGAAGCATTTTGAGTGCAGTAACGTGAAGGAAGATGATTATGTGAAGTTTGCAGCCTTCCAACTGAAAGATCAAGCAGCTGACTGGTGGCAGCAGTACAAAGACTCCAGGCCGGGTCAAGTGATCTCTTGGGAGAATTTCTGCAAGGATTTCCGTTCGCACCACATTCCTACAAGTGTCATCGAGGGTATGCGTGAGCAATTCCGCAACCTGAAGCGGGGCTCCATGACAGTCTATCAGTATAATGTCAAGTTCCAAAACCTCGCTTGCTATGCTAAGCAAGACATTCCTGATGCCAAGAGTAAAATCTATCAGTTCCGTGCAGGTCTCAAAGATGAACTTCAGCTTGCTCTCACTTTGTTCGAGCCCGATGAATTCGACAAGTTCTATAACATGGCTTTGAAACAAGAAGCAGCTCAGCTTAAGATGGAGGCTTCTAAGAAGAGAATTTGAGATGCTGTTCACTCTTCCTCATCGTCTCAGTTGGCTGCGAAACAACAGAAATTCTGGCTTCCTCCTCCTCCAGTGATTCGAGCTCCCTACAACAACTCCAACTACTCCAACAACAAGAACTCTAGTGGTCATGGTTTCTCCCACCCACCCAACCCGAGCAACCAGTCGAAGAAGCAGTTTCAGTCTCAAGGCTCCAAGTCCAGTGGCTCTCATTTCCGTCCTCTCTCAGAAGTGACTTGCAACAAATGCACTCAGAAAGGTCACTATGCCAACAGATGTCCGAATCCGAAGCGTCTTCCACCTCCTCCACCTATGAGTTCAGCTATTGTCAGGCATGATCCAAAGTCTACAAGGGTCAATCTGATGAATGCAGCACAAGCGGAGAATTCTTCTGATGTCATTTTGGGTAACCTTCCAGTGAACTCTATACCTGCTAAAGTTTTGTTTGATTCGGGTGCTTCATGCTCTTTCATGTCTCAACCTTTTGCATCCAAGTATAATGTGGACATCAAAAGTTTGCCAAGGGAGTTATCAGTTGTTTCTCCGGGTAGATTGATGCATTCTCGTATATATGCTCCGGATGTTTCTATTCGCATGGGTGATTATCGATTTTTGGCTTCTCCGGTGATTCTCGGCAATTCTGACATTGACCTCATCCTCGGAATGGATTGGCTTTCTCAGCACGATGCTCACATTGATTGTGCACAGAAGGAAGTCAAGATGACTCATTCTGATGAAGATGTGATTATCTTCGCCTCCAGGGATAACACTATCAGGCTTTTCTCTCTTAATGATAAGGGCGAAATTAATGCCATATCTCAAATTCCGGTGGTGAACGAATATCAAAACGTCTTTCCTGAAGAACTTCTAGGCATGCCTCCACACCGTCAGGTGGAATTCGTTATTGAACTCGAGCCGGGTACTGAGCCAGCATGCCGGCGTCCGTACAAGCTCTCTCCGGATGAATTGAAGGAATTGAAGAAGCAGCTTGATAAGCAGGAGAGTATGGGTCTCATCAGACCTAGTACGTCTCCATGGGGCTGTGGTGTCTTATTTGTCATGAAGAAAGATGGCACGGAGCGTCTCTGTGTTGACTACCGGCCATTGAACAAGAAGACGATTAAGAACAAGTATCCGCTCCCCAACATCAACGAACTCTTTGAGCAGCTCAAAGGAGCAAAAGTGTTCTCTAAGCTTGACCTCCAAATTGGCTATCATCAAATTCGCATTCGCGAGGAGGACATTCCCAAGACGGCCTTCAGAACGAGCTACGGTTCATACGAGTATACCGTCATGTCCTTCGGTCTCGCCAATGCTCCTCCTACCTTTTCAAGGATGATGCATTACATCTTCAACCCCTATACTGGCGAGTTTGTGCTTGTGTATCTGGATGATATTATGGTGTTTTCCAAGAATGAAGAAGATCACGAAAAGCACTTACGACTGGTTCTTGATCGACTCCGAGAGCATAAATTCTATGCCAAGTTCTCAAAGTGCGAGTTTTGGCTCGATAAGATTTTGTACCTGGGCCACATCATCTCAGCTGACGGTATTGCGGTTAATCCCGAGAAAGTTGAAGCAATTGTCAACTGGGAAGCTCCTCAGAACGTCAAGCAGCTCCGTAGTTTTCTGGGTCTTGCCAGCTATTGCAGAAGGTTTGTTGAGAACTTCTCCAAGATTGCCAAGCCTCTTTCCAACCTGCTTCAGAAGAATGTCAAATACTTTTGGTCTCCAGAGTGTGAAGTTGCATTCAAAACCCTCAAAGATAAGCTTGTCTCAGCTCCAGTTCTGACTCCTCCGGATGAAACCAAGCCCTATGAAGTATTCTGTGATGCTTCTCTTCAAGGTCTTGGTGGTGTGCTTATGCAAGATAAGAGAATTGTGGCATACACTTCTCGTCAGCTAAAGCCAAGTGAGAAGAACTATCCCACACGAGCTAGCAGCTGTGGTACATGCTCTGATTACGTGGAGACATCTGTTGTTGGGCAGAAAGGTCGACATCTTCACCGATCACAAGAGCTTGAAGTACATCTTCACACAGCCGCATCTGAACCTCCGTCAGACTCGTTGGGTTGAAATGATCCAAGAGTACAATCCCAGCATTGAATACACTCCTGGCAAGGCGAATGTGATTGCAGATGCTTTGAGCAGAAAGGCATATTGCAACAGCCTTCTTATCAAGCCGTACCAGCCTGAGCTTTGTGAAGCATTCAGGAAACTCAACCTTCAAGTTGTTCTGCAGGGTTTTCTTGCAAATCTCCAAATTGCTCCTACCTTAGAAGATCAAGTCCGTGAGGCCCAACTCAGTGATACCATGGTGAAGAAAGTGAAACATGGCATTGCAAAGGGCACTCCAAAATATAAGTGCTTCCGTGTTGATGAGAGAGATACCTTGTTCTTCGAGGACTGACTCGTTGTTCCCAAAGGTGATCTCAGGAAGCTCATAATGGAAGAAGCTCATGATTCTCTCCTTTCCATTCATCCTGGCAGTTCCAAGATGTACCAAGACCTCAAGCAATCTTACTGGTGGACACGCATGAAAAGGGAAATTGCCCAATTCGTGAATGAATGTGATGTATGCAGAAGAGTGAAAGTAGAACATCAACGTCCAGCCGGTCTTCTCCAACCTCTTCCTATTCCCGAGTGGAAGTTCGACCACATTGAAATGGACTTCATCACTGGCTTTCCTAAATCCAAGCGAGGAAATGATGCTATCTTTGTGGTGATTGACAAGCTTACCAAAGTCGCTCACTTTCTTCCAGTCAAAGAATCAATCAATGCAGCTCAACTTGCAGAGCTGTACACTTCCAGAATTGTGTCCCTACATGGCATTCCTCAAGTTATATCCTCAGACCGTGGAAGCTTGTTCACATCAAGGTTCTGGGACTCCTTTCAGTCCGCCATGGGCACTAAGATCAGGTTCAGCACTGCCTTTCACCCTCAGACTAGTGGTCAAGTCGAGCGTGTGAATCAGATTCTAGAAGACATGCTCAGAGCCTGTGTCATCTCCTTCGGCATGAAATGGGAAGACTGCCTTCCATTTGCCGAGTTCTCTTACAACAACAGCTTTCAAGCAAGTGCAGGCAAAGCACCGTTTGAAATTCTCTATGGCAGAAAGTGCCGTACCCCTCTCAACTAGTCTGAAACAGGCGAACGCCAACTTCTTGGCAATGACTTGATCTCAGAAGCCGAAGAAATGTGCAAAGTCATACGTGAGAATCTCAAGGCCGCTCAGTCGCGTCAGAAGAGCTACTATGACGTAAAGCATCGTGATTTGGCTTTCGACATCGGTGATCATGTCTATCTCCGAGTTTCTCCGATGAAAGGAACCCAAAGATTCGGTATCAAAGGAAAACTTGCTCCTAGATACGTCGGGCCTTTCAAGATTCTTGGCAAAAGAGGCGACCTAGCCTATCAACTTGAGCTCCCTTCAAACTTTGCAAATGTTCATGATGTCTTCCATGTGTCTCAACTTCGCAAATGCTTCAAGGCACCTCAGCGCATGATTCCGTTTGAGGAGATTGATCTTCAACAAGACCTGTCCTACCGAGAGCATCCAGTTGCAATTCTCGAAGAAACCGAACGCAAGACCCGCAACAAGTCCATCAAATTTCTGAAAGTCAAGTGGTCACATCACACCGACCGAGAAGCTACCTGGGAACGAGAAGATCATCTTCGTTCCGAGTACCCTTCCTTTTTCCAGTCCTAGATCTCGGGACGAGATCTTTTTGTAGTAGAGGAGAGTTTGTAATGCCCCGGATGTAATACTTTCCCTTTTGGGTATATAATATATCTCCGGCTTCATCTATTTCCATTCCGGGTTCTTTGTTTTTTCGGGTTTTCGTCATTTTGTTGTGTGAGTGTGTGGCATTCATTCATATCATGTAGACATGTGCATCGCATTGCATTTGTGTTGTCGGTTGCATCCGGTTCGTCGTGTTTCTTCCCGTTGTCCGTTTCGCGTTCCGGAGCTCCCTCACGTGTCCGTGACGTCCCGTAGGCCTACTTTGTTGTTTGGGCGTGTAACGTTACCGGTGTGCCGCGAGGTTGTTGTGTGTGTTGTTGTTTTGTTGTGTGCAACCCGCCTCTCAAATCTCGTCTCGTTTGGACTCCGTTGACTATCCCATCCGTGGTACGTGTGGGTCCAAAGTGCCTTCACTTCGTGTCCCAGAAACACCCCTACTGCAGTCTTTTATCTTCTCCTAGGCCTTTTTAATCTACCCCCGCGATCGGATCCGTCGGATCGCGATCGGAGGGCTCCTAGCACCCCTAAATCCCCCTAACCCTAGAAAAACAGCTATATCTAGGCCCCCCCCCTATGTCCATTTTGGGCATCCCTATCCTCTAGATCCTTCCCCCTCCTCTTTTTTTTGTGTTCTTCTCAGATCCCCAAAAATCCTCCTGGTTCCCGAAGGAACCAGCGCCGCCACCGGACTGATTCGATCGGGGGATCAAATCCCGATCGATCGCATCGCCAGGTCAACGCAGGCGCCGGCCGAGCCTTCCCTTCGATCGGCCCAGTCCTTCCCTCGCCTCGCCAGGGGCCCTTTTCCTCCTTCGACCGAGCGCCTGGCCTCGCTCCGTCCCGCCGGTCCGCCAGGACCAAATCACCGCAGGCCCGAGCCGCCTCCCTCCACAGCCGCGCCGCCCCGGCTGGGCCTCGCCTCAGTGGGCCACCGCTCTCCACCGCAGCGCCGAGCCAGGCGGGCTCCCGCCTCGCCTCCGCGCCGGCCCGCGCCAGCATCAACCGGCCCGTTTCGCCCGGCCAGGCGCGCCGCTCCACCGAGCCGCCAGGTCGCGCCCCGCCTGGGCTTCGCCTCGTCTCCTGGCCACCGCGGGCCGCCGCCCCGTTCCGCAGCCGGGCCGCACCGCCCCTCCCTCGCCTCCGCGGGCCGCCGCAGCCACCGATCGGCTGGGCCGCCTCGCAGGCTCCCGCAGGCCGCACCGACAGGGCCCAGCCGCCAGCCGCGCCTGGGCCGGATCCAGATCCGCCGCAGCCCGTTGACCCGTTTGACCCCAGATCTGAGGTTTACCTCTTTTTCCACCTAAGTCCATGTTTTGTTAATCTGTGATGCAAAGTTTGACCTGCTCTAACTTTTTGTCTGTTGCTCCGATTCGCGCGTATAATATGTCCAGACGTTCGTGGAGACTTGCTCTACGTTTTATCTGTTGTTGTCATGCATGTTAGAGATCATCTAGGTGCTTGTTTTGCTGTTGCAAGAGTGCATCATGATATAAACTGCTGCTATGTGATATTTTTATGCCACCTTTGCCATGTGATATCTTTTAGCTCGTTTGTCCGAATGATGCAAATGACATGTCCACGTGTTCGTCTTGTCATGCTCTACATGTTGTATGTGATAGGTTGTATGATAGATTTATCTTTGCCTTGTTATCATCGTTGCAAAGTGCCATGTGGCCGCGATGTTGTTTCACTTGTTATGAAATGCCATCTTGTTGAGCTTGTTGCAATCGTTGTGTGTACCTACATGAAGCATGCTTGTGTGTTTCGGGATCACCTTCATGTGCACTTTGATGAGGTGCTTACCCTTTGCCATGTTTAGTTTCGAGGTGACTTAAACATGCTCTTTTAGATGCCATGATGATATTGTTGTTTTAGGACTTAGTGGATTTTCACTAAGTCTGAAATCTGTAACGTTCCGATGCCATGTTCGTGTGATGTTCTAGGACAAAGCATGATAGTTTTGGAGTGGTTTTTGATTGTTCCTTGTAGTATATATTGTTGTCTTTCCATCCATGTCCTCACATGTCCATTTAAGTGGTTGTAGCATGTTTATCTTTTGCTCCAAAGTTTCAATAAAATTCTGCTGCCAGAATTTTATTGTCAAGTTCAATATGTCCAAGATCATTGCTATTGATCCGTGGCTCCGTTGGGGGTGCACCTTTGGACTTAGTTGCTGTAGTATATGTCTAGTTTGTGTTCATGTCCTTTGCCATGTTATTTGAATGATGTAGCTCAATTATTTTGAGCTCCGAAGTTGCTATGTTGCTGTAATTTTCAGCTTTCGCTCAAATCTTGTTTCGGGCATAACTTTTAGCCCGTAACTCCGATTTCCGCGAATCTTATATCAAACTTGATTGATTTTCTGTGTAGATTAATAATATCAGATTGTTATCATGTTTTGAGGTGATTTGCTTGAGTGATATTTTCCGTGCTCCGTGTGCATCCTTAGTGCATCCATCATGCATTCATCTTTTCCGAGTGCGCATTGCATCTTGTTGATTGGTGCTTGGTGTGATTGTTTTGTTTAGAGCTAGAAGCTGAGGCCGAGTACGAGGTTGAGCATGAGGTTACCAACGAGGTTGAGCACGAGGACCCTTCTTACGATCCGAACGACTTCTCTTCAGGCAAGATGACCGAACCCCGATAACATTACTATCTTTGCCTATTGCTAGTAGTCTCGATCTATAGTTTTGCCTCGATGCCCATGATCTTCTTGTCAGCCTCCTACTTGTAACCAATTGCCATGTTTAACCAACCTACCTATGCAAACCGTTGCTTGGCTAAGTACGCTTCGCTCAGCCCTTCTTATAGCATTGTTAGTTGCAGGTGAAGATCGAAGATGCTTGCTTCATGTTGAAGTTTGGCTGGGTTATATCACACTATATAAATGCTTAAAAATGAAATCATCTATATATTGGCAAGGGTGGAAGGCTAAGCCTTTTGCTTGGTGATTTGTTCCACTCATGCCGTTAGGAACCGTATAAACCGGTGTTATGTTCCTTGATTATGCGTTCCTAACACGGTTGGGGTGTATGGGACCCCCTCGATAAACCGCAAGTCTTTTCCAGCAAGTCCCAACATTGGTACTATTTGCCTAATAACAAACTAAACTTGCATAGGGAGTTATAAACCCTTTTCTTAATTCAACAACCCGGGCCAGTGCTCCTCATGAATGTTGGTCCAAACTGGGGGTTACGCGGGGCCACCTCGAGGGAACTCAAGGTCTGGTAAAAACCTGTGGGATCACCCATCCGGTCGTGGCCTGAGACGAGATACGCGCGACTACTATCAGGGTGTCGGCACGCTGGGAGGATTTGCTGGATTAGCCTTACCTTAGTTCGGTATATCTTGAGCACGGGATTCCGAGGATACTCGGGTCTTCCCACTTTGGAGTTGCGACTCCGCGGATCGTGGGCTTGTAATGGGTCAAGTTGGAACACCCCTGCAGGGTTTGAACTTTCGAAAGCCGTGCCCGCGGTTATGTGGCAGATGGGAGCTTGTTAATTCCGGTTGTAGATAACTTGACACAATGTTACTAATACACTACCAGCGTGTGTTCCGTGACTGTCAATTTCCGAATAGGGATTCGGGAGTTGAACACGGAGGGGTTATGTTTGCTGAACTTGTAGCTAGGATCACTTCGTGATCACTTCTCGCCGAGGCCTTCTCTTCTCACTCTCACTCACGTAAGCTAGATGCTAGTTGCTGCTGCAGACACTTATTCTTTTTCTTCAGCCTTTATCCTCTCCCAAAGGCTTAAATAGTCTTGTTACCCGGGAACGGGATTGCTGAGTCCTCTGTGGCTCACAGTTACTTCACCACACCAGATGCAGGTCCAGTTGTGAGCTATCCAGGTGATGGCACCGAGCTGGATTGGGAGTACGACGAGGAGCATAGTCGGTACTATGTGCGATACCCGGATGATCAGTAGTGGAGACTCTTACTAGGATTCGATCCGCCTGTGGTTTATTTATCTAAGTTTGGTACTTTGACATTTGGCTTTTGCCCTTAGAGGGTTGTGATGTTCTTAATGTATGATGTTTGAGACTTGTACTGTAATTCTGTGACGTGGCGAGTGTAAGCCAACTATTTTCTGTTTACTATCCCCTCTTTTACATGAGTTGTGCAAAGATTACCAAACTTGAGATCATTCTAGGATGGACTTATGCCTTTAAGTCGTGCCTCGACACGTAGGAGGTATAATTCCATCCTGGGCATTACATCACCACCCCTGGCTCCGGCGGAACGAGGTGGACCGAACGTGTGCCGAAGGGGAAATTGAGCCTAGCCGCCGCGCCGTGGTAGCGGACCTGCCAGCGGTCGTACTCCATGGCCGCGAGCTCAGCCGTGTGGAAGCTACCGAGCCACCGACGGGTGTAGGTCTCTCGATCTGTAATCTCGGTGACCCACGTCCCATACCGCCGCTGCCGGACCCCAAGGTAGGACTTCGTCGACTACCGGGTCCGAGGGAGGACGTGGAACTCCTCGAACCGGCGTAGGGGCGCGGCGGCGGGCGGATCGGGGGACCGACGACGGCGGATCGGGCCCACAGAGGACGATGGGGACACCTCGCCGGCGTCGGGCGAAAAGGCCGTGATAAACCTCTTTTTGGCCATTGGCTCCTCGAGCTCCCCGGCACACAGGCAGAGGTTCTGGATGGAGGCGCCGGCGATGGCGATGACCTACCAACAGTTTCGAGGGTTGTGTGTGTCTGTGTGACCGGAGGTTTTGGAGTGTGTGTGGAGGGGGGCAGGGTTGTGTTTGAGGAAATACTGCGGCAACTGAAAATTTTACTAGGCGGGAGTAACAAGGCGGGGCTACTGAAATTTTGGATCAAGGGCGAGCAGATATTTGAAATTGCGATGGATGCAAAGGCAGGAGTAAAATGTCGGGGCTACTGAAAATTTGAATCAAGGGACCGAAGCAGAGCGGGAGTAACAGACATCTCACACGGTCCGCACATACTAATCGTGTGCTATCAAACATTAAAACCTTCCAGGCGGTAGATATTTTCGAGATTGCGAGGGATGCAAAGGTAGGAGTTTTTGGGGAGTGAGCTAGTGTGCTTGACACGCCGGCTGTGGACTTTAGCCGACGCACCTTCTCGCGTACTATAAACCGACGGTGCTCCAAGATATTTTGTACTACATCACACACGATTCGTGATAATAAACTGTGTGGGATCTACTTGATTTGAATTACAAAATGGGGTCACAGCGGCAATGGACGCTGTTTGAATTGCTAAACCATTTATCTGCAGTGAACATGCAACTATATGTGTGTCGTAAAAGAATTGGAATTATTCAGGGTTCATTTGGACATTTTATACATTAAACTAGTTTTCTAGCCATTTCACGTGCACAATTCAAAATTAAACTACATGCACATGCTCCCGTGCATACAAATTGGTTGAAAAAATAAATTTGTGTCCTTCGGTGCATGCTTAGGTCCCATGCAGTAAATGGGAATGAATTTTTTGGGTTTTGTTTGGCCTTTTTTATACATTAACTGGGTTTTCTAGGCATTTTATGTGCATAATTCAAATTTTAACTACAAGCACCAAAGTTGGTTGAAAAGTCAGATGTCTGTCCTTGGGTGAATTTATAGGTCCCATGCAAGAGATGGGAATGAAATTCAAACACCAGGGCATTGTTGATTGTCGGCAAAACATTGAAATGCCTGGGTTTTAAATTCTAGTAAATCAAAAACTCATATGAAATTCATGAAACTTGGCATGCTATCATGGAGCACCATCAACGGAGTTTTTCAATTTCAGGGTCGTCTAGCTCTAAACAATTACTACATGCATGAAAATACCAAATGAACTCAGAAAGGGTTGATAATTGATGATGTGGATTTGAATGGTGCATTTTGAACACACAAAAAGTCTGGACTTCAAAGAAGTTCAAAAAATGAAATGCCTTTGTAACAGATGAGTTTTTGTCCGAAACCTTGATACTTCAAAAGAGATTGTCCATTTTGTACACGAAGTGCCTCCAGTTTTTGCCGTAAACCTCTCTACTTTTTTGCACATGCTATGTGGATGAAATGATGATACCATGCCAATTTTCAACCTTTTCAAAGTTCATTTGAAGTGTTTTTCAATTTCAGGGTCATTTAGCTCTAAAACAATTCAGTAAATGCATGAAAAATACCAAATGAATTCAGAAAGGGTTGATAATTGATGATGTGGATTTGAATGGTGCATTTTGAAAACACCAAAAGTCTAGACTTCAAATAAGTTCAGCAAAATGAAATGCCTTTGTAACAAATGAGTTGTCGTCCGAAAACTTGATACTTCGAAAGAGATTGTCCATTTTGTACACGAAGTGCATCCATTTTTTTCCGTAACCCTCTCTACTTTTTTGCACATGCTATGTGCGTGAAATGATGATACCATGCCAACTTTCAACCTTTTCAGAGTTCATTCGAAGTGTTTTTCAATTTCAGGGTCATTTAGCTCTAAAAAACAATAAATGCATGAAAAATACCAAATGAACTCATAAAGGGTTGATAATTGATAATGTGGATTTGAATGGTGCATTTTGAACACACAAAAAGTCTGGACTTCAAATAAGTTCAAAAAATGAAATGCCTTTGTAACAGATGAGTTTTCGCCGAAACCCTGATACTTCGAAAGAGATTGTCCATTTTGTACACGAAGTGCATCTAGTTTTTGTCGTAACCATATCTACTTTTTTGCACATGCTATGTGGGTGAAATGATGATACCATGCCAACTTTCAACCTTTTCAGAGTTCATTTGAAGTGTTTTTCAATTTAAGGGTCATTTAGCTCTAAAACAATTCAGTAAATGCATGAAAAATACCAAATGAATTCAGAAAGGGTTGATGATAGATGATGTGGGTTTGAATGGTGCATTTTGAAAACACCAAAAGTCTGGACTTCAAATAAGTTCAGCAGAATGAAATGCCTTTGTAACAAATGAGTTTTCGTTCGAAACCTTGATACTTCGAAAGAGATTGTCCATTTTGTACACAGAGTGCATCCATTTTTTGCCGTAACCCTCTCTACTTTTTTGCACATGCTATGTTGGTGAAATGATGATACCATGCCAACTTTCAACCTTTTCAGAGTTCATTCGAAGTGTTTTTCAATTTCAGGGTCATTTAGCTCTAAAAAACAATAAATGCATGAAAAATACCAAATGAACTCAGAAAGGGTTGATAATTGATGATGTGGATTTGAATGGTGCATTTTGAACACACAAAAATTCTCGACTTCAAATAAGTTCAAAAAATGAAATGCCTTTGTAACAGATGAGTTTTCGTCCGAAACCCTGATACTTCGAAAGAGATTGTCCATTTTGTACACGAAGTGCATCTAGTTTTTGTCGTAACCCTCTCTACTTTTTTGCAAATGCTATGTGGGTGAAATGATGATACCATGCCAACTTTCAACCTTTTCAGAGTTCATTTGAAGTGTTTTTAAATTTAAGGGTCATTTAGCTCTAAAAAATTCAGTAAATGCATGAAAAATACCAAATGAATTCAGACAGGGTTGATAATTGATGACGTGCATTTGAATGGTGCGTTTTGAACGCACCAAAGGTATGGACTTCAAATAAGTTCAAAAAAATTAATGCCTTTGTAACAGATGAGTTTTCGTCCGAAACCCTGATACTTCGAAAGAGATTGTCCATTTTGTACACGAAGTGCATCCATTTTTTGCCGTAACCCTCTCTACTTTTTTGCACATGCTATGTGGGTGAAATGATGATACCATGCCAACTTTGAACCTTTTCTAAGTTTATTCGAAGTGTTTTTCAATTTCAGGGTCATTTAGCTCTAAAACAATTCAGTAAATGCATGAAAAATACCAAACAAAATCAGAAAGGGTTGATAATTGATGATGTGGATTTGATTTTGAACACACCAAAAGTCTGGACTTCAAATAAGTTCAAAAAAATGAAATGCCTTTGTAACAGATGAGTTTTCGTCCGAAACCCTGATACTTCGAAAGAGATTGTCCATTTTGTACACGAAGTGCATCCATTTTTTGTTGTAACCCTCTCTAATTTTTGCACATGCTATGTGGGTGAAATGATGATACCATGCCAACTTTCAACCTTTTCAGAGTTCATTCGAAGTGTTTTTCAATTTCAGGGTCATTTAGCTCTAAAAAAATCAGTAAATGCATGAAAAATACCAAATGACTTTAGAAAGGGTTGATAGTTGATGATGTGGATTTGAATGGTGCATTTTGAACACACAAAAATTCTGGACTTGAAATAAGTTCAAAAAATGAAATGCCTTTGTAACAGATGAGTACTTCGAAAGAGATTATCCATTTTGTACACGAAGTGCATCCAGTTTTTATCGTAACTCTCTCTACTTTTTTGCACATGCTATGTGGGTGAAATGATGATACCTTGCCAACTTTTAATCTTTTTAGAGTTCATTTGAAGTGTTATGGACATTTTGATGCATCAATTGAGTTTTCAATGCATTTATGTGCATAATTCAAATTTGAACTACATGCACATGTTCCCGTGCATATAAATTGGTTGAAAAATCAAATATGTGTCCTTGGGTGCATTCTTAGGCCCCATGCAAGAAATGGGAATGAATTTCAAACACCATGGCACTGTTGATTGCCGGCAAAATATTGAGATGCCTGGTTTTTAAATTCTAGTAAATCCAAAACTCATCTGAAATTCATGAAACTTGGCATGCTATCATGGAATGGCACCCGACATGTTGTGGCATTTTTCGTGTCCATTTTGAGAGAAGGCGCACTCGAATAATGACAGTCAACGGAGGCATTTTGAAAAAATAGTTGCGCTTTAATATCCCAAACGTTTGTAGAATTCAAACCGTGTGCGTTCTGTTAACGATTCACGTGACGCCACATGTCTTGGCTTTAATGGTTGTAGGAGGTGCCGTGCGGACAGCTGCTTGACCTTGACTGAACGGGAGGCGTGCGAGCGCAGTCCAGTGCGCAGGCTGACCGAGAGGTGTGCAAGCTGAACTCCAATGTGCAGGCTCACCGAGAAGCGTGCGAGCTGTACGCTACGCAGGCTCACTAGGAAGCAAGCCCTTTGACTTCCATGGCCGCCTGCCTTCCTCTCCATTAATGGCGCCCGAGCCGCTGTTTAATACGGGCGGCCTTACTGTTCGCCTCCCATTCCCCTCCCTCCCGCGGACCTCCACCAACGCCATGGCGCAGAACGATCATCTGCCACTAGTCTTCAAGTTTGGTGAAGTCGACTCTGAGCCGGAGGAGAAAGAAAATAAGGAGGAATGGGGCCTCATGGACATGGCCCAGAATGAGCTGGCTGGGCGGTTGCTGCCCCCGCTCCCATCCCAGCTCCCTTCCCCGCGCCGGCGCCAGCGACCATTCCCGTAGCATTGACGAGCTGGTCATCAAGCACTATCGCAGAGCTGGAAGCCGCAGGCGTTAGCGAGGTCTCCGCGGACCCGCGCGAGCTCATGTACATGCCAGCGCCAGCGCCCGTGCCCGTGCGTGCCCCTCCACCCACCGTGGCGCCGACACCCGTGCGTTTGGCTGCACCCGCCGTGCCTGTGCCCGTGCCCGTGCGCGCGCCCCCCTCAGCGGCATGGGACGCTGCCGTCGACCGCTACCTCTCAGCGGCGCCAGTTGTCGTCCTCCCGCGCCCCGTCCGTCAATCACGCGACGACATGATGTTTGATTTACAAGTGAAGAACATTTTGTGCTGCCTTGAAGACTTCAACAACGGCGTCTCGGAGGACGACAACGACAACGACGGCGTGGCACGCCGCCTCTGCCGCCGCTGGAAATAATATTTTGGGGGTTTAATATTGTATCTCGAATTCTCGATCATATGAATATAAATTCGCTGTGTGACTAAATGAAAGATATGGTTTGAACGAACTTGCGTTTTTCTCTCTTAATGTACAGACTTGTCAAACGATTTTCTTTTGAAAAAAACTTCAATGGTTTTCAAATATAAAACACTCATCGCAAACATTTTAGTTAGAACACCCGGATGCAAACCGACAGCTTCCCCAGGAAGCCAAGGGAAAATGTGCCGAGCAGGATTTCTTCACCCCTACAAGGTTGTTTTGCATGACCCGTGTGCAACCACGTACAAACAATTGGGTAAGATTTGCATATCTGCCATTTTGGGTATGTTACCATTCGTCAAACTGGAAAGATTGACATTTGTTTATCTAGTAACATTGCCATTTGTCAACCTTGTAACACTGTGATCTGTCGAAATATGCAGCTAAAAATCACTAGCACTATCTAATTTTTGCAACTAAAATCACTAGCACTGGTCATATGGACACCAATACAAAGTGGCATTGTACTTTTTTTGTCATCCAAATAGAAAAATAATATACGTGCCGCCACGCGACCCGTGTGACGTGCGATCATGCGTGAGTTGATGGGACGCATATGCAAATGTACCACTCATTACATACAACAAGTCATCAACACACAACAACAACGAGGATGCATGTTGGATTATATATTATTTCCAACAAAACATTCTAGTAAAGTAAAGTTTTTCTCACACAACAAATAACAAAGCGATGAAATGAACTTCAGCTCAACCAATCCTCGGCGTTGGAAACGCTTGCTTTGAACCATAGCTGATTCTCTGGGAAGGGCCAGCTATTGTCAATCTCGAGACCAACGCAGGAATGTTCATCCAGGCTGAAGGGCCTATATCAAGATGCATATTGTGATAGCCAGGGTAGGGAACCATAGCAATGTCCAAGGTATAGATACAATTCCTTCTCATAAATGGTAGTAACATTGTGTCAACAGCAGGTAGATCGCCTTTCACCATCATTGGATAGTTTTGTCCAAGAGCGAGTTTTCTCCAAGACTATCAATACTATACTAGGGAGAAGGAGGTGCTGGCGCTAGTACACTAGTATCCATCCAGAATACCCTGCAACGGATGTTGGAATAGGTTCGGATAGTGCGACCATGGGAGACAACACCTGCTTCGTTAGTAACATCAGCAGTGCCCTGTATACATACAAGAAGAGGTGATCCATCGGAATAAGTTTCCAAGCGCCACTGGGTATATGGGTCCTGCTCGTCCTCATACTCATTCGTGTACAGAAATTGATTTTTGAGCTATATCCATTGAAGTCTACTACGCAACCTTCTTCTTGTAGACGTCGTTGGGCCTCCAAGTGTAGAGGTTTGTAGGACAGTAGCAAATTTCCCTCAAGTGGATTACCTAAGGTTTATAAATCCATGGGAGGCATAGGATGAAGATGGTCTCTCTCAAACAACCCTACAACCAAATAACAAAGAGTCTCTTGTATCCCCAACACACCCAATACAATGGTAAATTGTATAGGTGCACTAGTTCGGCGAAGAGATGGTGATACAAGTGCAATATGGATGGTAGATATATGTTTTTGTAATATGAAAATATAAAAACAGCAAGGTAACAAGTAATAAACGTGAGCATAAACGGTGTTGCAATGTGTAGAAACAAGGCCTAGGGTTCATACTTTCACTAGTGGAAGTTCTCTCAACAATAATAACATAACTGGATCATATAACTATCCGTCAACATGCAACAAAGAGTCACTCCAAAGTAACTAATAGCAGAGAACAAACGAAGAGATTATGGTTGGGTACGAAACCACCTCAAAGTTATTCTTTCTGATCGATCTATTCAAGAGTTCTACTAGAATAACACCTTAAGATACAAATCAACCAAAACCCTAATGTCACCTAGATACTCCAATGTCACCTCGAGTATCTGTGGGTGTGATTACACGATATGCATCACACAATCTCAGATTCGTCTATTCAACCAACACAAAGAACTTCAAAGAGTGCCCCAAAGTTTCTACCGGAGAGTCAAGACGAAAACATGTGCCAACCCCTATGCATAGATTCCCAAGTTCACGGAACCCGCAAGTTGATCACCAAAACATACATCAAGTAAATCACGTGATATCCCATTGTCACCATAGATAAGCACATGCAAGACATACATCAAGTGTTCTCAAATCCTTAAAGACTCAATCCGATAAGATAACTTCAAAGGGAAAACTCAATCAATTACAAGAGAGTAGCGGGGGAGAAGCATCATAAGATCCAACTATAATAGCAAAGCTCGCGATACATCAAGATCGTGCCATCTCAAGAACACGAGAGAGAGAGAGAGAGAGAGAAAGATCAAACACATAGCTATTGATACATACCCTCAGCCACGAGGGTGAACTACTCCCTCCTCGTCATGGAGAGCGCCGAGATGATGAAGATAGCCACCGAAGAGGGATTCCCCCTCCAGCAGGGTGCCGGAATGGGTCTAGATTGGTTTTCGGTGGCAACAGAGGCTTTCGGCGGCGAAACTCCCGATCTAGGTTATTTTTCGGAGGTTTCAGTATATATATGAGGTGTTGGAGTCGGGACAAGTAAAGGAGGTCTCCGGGCTGTCCACGAGGCAGGGGCGCGCACCCTACCCTCGTGGGCAGCCCGTGGACCTTATGGTCCTCCTCCGGTACTCTCTAGTCTTCTTCTGGTCCAAAAACGTCCTCCGTTGAGTTTCAAGTCAATTGGGCTCCGTTTGATATTCCTTTTCTGCGATACTCTAAAACAAGGGGAAAACATAAACTGGCACTGGGCTCTGGGTTAATAGGTTAGTCCCAAAAATCATATAAAAGTGTATATAAAAGCCCATAAAACATCCTAGAAGGATAATATAATAGCATGGAACAATCAATAATTATAGATACGTTGGACATGTATCAAGCATCCCCAAGCTTAATTCCTGCTCGTCCTCGAGTAGGTAAATGATAAAAAACAGAATTTTTGATGTGGAATGCTACCCAACATAATTCTCAATGTAATTTTCTTTATTGTGGCATGAATGTTCAGATCCGAAAGATTCAAGACAAAAGTCTATATTTACATAATAATAATACTTCAAGCATACTAACAAAGCAATCATGTCTTCTCAAAATAACATGGCCAAAGAAAGTTATCCCTACAAAATCATATAGTCTGGCTATACTCTATTTTCATCACACAAAATATTTAAATCATGCACAACCCCGGTTTTAGCCAAGAAATTGTTTCACATTTCAATTCTTTCAAACATTTCAACTTTCACGCAATACATGAGCGTGAGCCATGGATATAGCACTATGTGGAATAGAGTGGTGGTTGTGGAGAAGACAAAAGAAGAAGATAGTCTCACATCAACTAGGTGTATCAATGGGCTATGGAGATGCCCATCAATAGATATGAATGTGAGTGAGTAGGGATTGCCATGCAACGGATGCACTAGAGCTATAAATGTATGAAAGCTCAACAAAAGAAACTAAGTGGGTGTGCATCCAACTAGCTTGCTCATGATGACCTAGGGCATTTGAGGAAGCCCATCGTTGGAATATACAAGCCAAGTTCTATAATGAAAATTCCCACTAGTATATGAAAGTGATAAAACAAGAGACTCTCTATCATGAATATTATGGTGCTACTTTGAAGCACAAGTGTGGAAAGGATAGTAGCATTGTCCCTTCTCTCTTTTTCTCTCATTTTTTAAAGGGGCTTTTCTTTTTCTTTTTAGCCCCCCTCTCTCTCTTTTTTGGGCCTTCTCTTTTTTTGGCCTTTCTCTCCTCTCTTTTTTTGTTTCCTCACACGGGACAATGCTCTAATAATGAAGATCATCACACTTTTATTTACTTACAACTCAAAGATTACAACTCGAAGCTAGAACAAAATATGACTCTAAGTGAATGCCTCCGGCGGTGTACCGGGATGTGCAATGAATCAAGAGTGACATGTGAATGAATTGTGAATGGTGGCTTTGCCACAAATACGATGTCAACTACATGATCATGCATGGCAATATGACAATATGAAGCGTGTCATAATAATGGAACGGTGGAAAGTTGCAAGGCAATATATCTCGGAATGGCTATGGAAATGCCATGATAGGTAGATATGGTGGCTGTTTTGAGGAAGGTATATGGTGGGTGTATGATACCGGCGAAAGTTGCACTATACAAGAGAGGCTATGTCGGGGAAACTGATCGCCCACGAACAACTATGGGACCGGAGCCCCTTTTCGGTACGGCAAGGGAGCGGAGGGAGCACGAAGAGCGGATCGAGGTGCACACGCGAGCAGTTTACCCAGGTTCGGGCCGCACGGATGCGTAAAACCCTACTCCTGCCTTGGTTGTATTGAGTTCTTGGCTCGGGAGCAAGAAGATCTACAGTACTAGCTACACCGAGCGTGGGAGTGATCAAGTTTCGAAACCTCCTCTACGTTGCGCATGGGCCTCCTTTTATAGTTCAAAGGGGTCACCGACAAGTGTCAACGTAGGTGAGGGTAAAAGCGTAAAATTGGTGGTAGTTGTAACAGTGCATGTACAGTGTATGCACAATGGTCTATACCTAACCCAGATGGTGGGGGACAAGGGCATTGAATGCCCGTCACCGTCGCCCCAAACAGTGTAAAAAGCGTCCGTCCGGGCGTCTCCGTTCGCCACGACGGTAGCTTCGTCATCGTGGCTTGCCACCATGTACCCCAGGCTGCACAGCCATCCGCCACGTGCCCCGGGAAGGGCCCCAGGGCGACGCGTGGCCGGATGAGCTGGAGCGCAGGCACACAGTGGAAGCTTGCCGCGGCAAGCTCCTTGCCGCGGTCGCTTTCTTGCGGGGCCCGGAAGCTTGTCGCTCTCCGGGTCTTGTCGGGGCGCGCGATGCGCCACGGTATGTCTCCTAAAATGCTGTTCTTTGGCCTTCCTGGCAAGCTCCTCTTGCCAGGGTCTTGTGCAGAAGGGATGATCTTGAGCCTGGAGCGGCCTTCCCGGCAAGTTCCTCTTGCCGGGGTCTTTTTTCTTAACTTGAATACTTTGTCCTTGAATGGCTTCAAGGGAACCAGAGTGGGTCTTGGCGGGCGCGTGGTGAGCCTTACCACGGGACGCTGCTACTACCCGTGCACAAGTCAGGATACTAAGGTACCCCTTACTTTAGTACACCGACAGGAGCCCCCGGGCCTGGGCCACACACGGTGCCGAGCGCTGTTGGGCCAGGCCCAAAACAGTGCACGGGCACACGCGGCCCACGGCGCGCCGTTTCCACTCCGTATTCGCCGCATCCCTCCCTAACAGCACGCGTCGATTGCGGCGTCGTGGGAGAGATCGTGGCTTGTTTCTTTAATGGGAAAATGCGGAACGTCCCCCACTTCCCCCTTAAAAGCAGAGGAAGCAGGGGCAGTTTCCCCCCATTGCTTCATTGCGTCTTCAATCTCCAGAAACCCCCGCCGCTCTCCGCCTCCCCAAAGGTCGACAGAGAGCCAAGCTCCACCTCTCTTCCGCCGCCGCCAGCCTCCCCGGTGCCGCCGACCCCCCTCGCTGCCCCCGCCATGGCCCCGAAGAGCAGCAAGGCGAAGAGCGCGAAGTCCGACAAGGCGGCGAAGCTGGCTGCAATGCGGAAGAGGATGGTGGTCTTCCCGTCGAGGCTCGGCGCGAGGGAGTTGAGGGACAAGTATTACTTGTTCTGGGCGAGGGAGACGAAGGCTCACCCGCGCACCAGGGTCCTCCCCGCCGAAGCCTGCGATATGTACCCGGGAGGTTACCATTACTTCGCTCTGTTCTTCCATTGTGGTCTCTGTCCTCCATACTCTGAGTTCTTCTGCGACATTATGAACACGTATGGACTCCACCTCCTCGATTTCACCCCGAACGCAGTCTTAACCTTGGCCGTTTTCGCACATCTGTGCGAAAACTTTGTCGGGGTCCACCCCAACGTAGCTCTCTTCCGCCACTTCTTCACACCTCGAGTAGAGTCTGGATCCCCTCTATCCGGTGGCATCTCCTGGATCTTTAGGCTCAACAAGAAAGAGGCGTACTTGATTGGAGAGCTCCGCGGCAAGTGGGAAGAGTGGAGGGCTGATTGGTGCTGGGTTATGGAAGAGGAACTCCAGCAGTTTACCTCGCCGCGCCGAGCTGCAATAGTGCGCGGCAAGGATTGGAGTGACTTCGCCCCGGAGGACGATAAGCTGCAGATTGCCCTTACTAGGATCCTTCGCCTGCGAGCCGCCAAACTTACTGTAGGTGAGGTCGGGGCTGATTTCCTTCGCCGCCGCATTGCTCCCCTGTAGGAGAGGAAGAGGCCTGCTTGGGAGTTCGGCAACGCGGCAGACCGTATGAGGCTGCGCCCCGGCCTGAACTACAACTTCACCGTCTTGGAACTCAAGGGGATGGTCCGTTCGCTGTTCAAACACGACCCCAAGCACCCTGAGTGGTTTGCCCCGTCGCGGGGAGTAGTTCCTCTTTGCAACAATTCTTCCCTTAGCGCCATCCGAGCGGCAATGCCAATGTGCGACTCTCACGGGGTTGATCCCACTTGGCTGGCGCCTACAGAAGAAATTGCGCAAGCTTTCTTCGACAACCTGGTCGAGCAGCCGATCAATCTTGAAGAGAAGAAGGGTCTCACCCGCGCGACCACCGACCGGGATGTGGCGTATATAGCTAACAGAATGGAGGAGGCCGCCGCAGCCGAGGCCGCCGGTGAGTTTGGGTACACCGTGGAGGAAGAAGAAGCAGCGGATGCAGTGAGCCGGGCCGAAGAGGAAGAAATCCTCAAACTGCTGAGGCCTGCCGGGGAGCCTGCCGGGATGAGCGAGGCTGCCGGGCAGGGCACTAAGTCCAGTGAACCCGTCGAGGACGACGCCGAATCGGGCGATTCCGACGATGACTCGGGTGGGTCACTGAACCTCGACGACGCCTCCTCCTCCTCGGAAAACTCTCCGCCACCACCAAGTCCTCCGCCACAGCCAAAGAAGCGCCTCCGCAAGACCACTGACACGACGAGGCAGCCGGCGCCCCGACAGCAGCCGCAGCATCGCTCGACGCGTGCCACCACGACGAGCAAGGTCGTCAAGGAGGCGCCTCGCGCCTCAGCAGCAAGCGGAGGGGGATCTTCCAGAAGCGGTTCTGGCGTTCCTTCAGCCCCTCGGTCTTCGGCGACGACCAGAGCGGGGTCTTCTCAACCCATGGCTCCGGAGCCCGCCAAGCGTCCGAGGGAGCCTACTCCTCCAGCTCCTCGTGCCGGGACACGCGAGGCGGACTTCGACTTCTCCGCCCTCAGTTCCGACGAGGAGGAGGAAGAGTAAGCATTTGCAACTTCTATTTCTTCTGATTTTTGTTGCTCTTGTCTTGAATCCTCTTTGCTTGATTCCGATCTTGTTTGGCTTCCAGGACCCTGACCCAGAGGATGGCGAAGAGGGCCAAGATCCCAGTGGTTGATCTCGAGGAGGACGAGCCCGTCGCTGCGGCAGGAGATGCGCCCGCGACAGGCTTGCCGGACCAGCCTGCTGCTCCGGAGAGCAGCCCCCAGCGCAGCCCCCAGCGTAAGTCTTTTGTTCACTTCTTCGCTTATCGGGCGTGCTGGAGTTTCTTATCCTTGCTAATGCCTTGTTTGCTTGTTGACTTGTGCAAAAGTGGAGCCGCAGCCTCAGGAGCGCCAAGAGACCGCTCCCGACGAGCCGCTCGTCCCACCATCCCCGCCAAGGAGGAGCTTCCCGGCGAGGGAGGATGCTCCGCCAAGGGTGGGTACTCCGCCAAGGGCGAGTACCCCGCCAAGGGCGAGCACCCCGACAAGGGTGGGCACCCCGCCAAGGGAAGGTGCCAGCGGCCCTCCGCCGGCGGGGGCCACTACCACGCCGCCAAGGGAGAACTCCCCGGCGAGGGACCCCGTTACTGAGGAGGCCCGCGCAGGTAACCCTTGTACTTTCCATCTCTTGAATTCTTTTTTTTTGGATATTTGCTTGACAATTCTTCTTTTCTTTTTCTTCTGTTAGATCTGCCCGCCCCGGAGCCGATGGAGACATAGGCCATCGCCGAGGAGGACGTGCGCGGCAATGCTGGCGGCGCCGCCACCGCTGAAGGAATGGCCGGCGCCGACGAGCCAGCCGCCGACGAGACCGCCGCGGCCGCTGACGCGGCAGCTGGGGAAGGGACCGGCGACCGCACTGCCGGCCCTGAGGCCGCAGGAGCGCCGGACGCTGCGCCGGCCGCCGACCCCTACCTGGCGCGCCAAAGATGTCGGGGAAACTGATCGCCCACGAACACCTATGGGACCGGAGCCCCTTTTCGGTACGGCAAGGGAGCGGAGGGAGCACGAAGAGCGGATCGAGGTGCACACGCGAGCAGTTTACCCAGGTTCGGGCCGCACGGATGCGTAAAACCCTACTCCTGCCTTGGTTGTATTGAGTTCTTGGCTCGGGAGCAAGAAGATCTACAGTACTAGCTACACCGAGCGTGGGAGTGATCAAGTTTCGGAACCTCCTCTACGTTGCGCATGGGCCTCCTTTTATAGTTCAAAGGGGTCACCGACAGGTGTCAACGTAGGTGAGGGTAAAAGCGTAAAATTGGTGGTAGTTGTAACAGTGCATGTACAGTGTATGCACAGTGGTCTATACCTAACCTAGACGGTGGGGGACAAGGGCATTGAATGCCCGTCACCGTCGCCCCAAACAGTGTAAAAAGCGTCCGTCCGGGCGTCTCCGTTCGCCACGATGGTAGCTTCGTCATCGTGGCTTGCCACCGTGTACCCCAGGCTGCACAGCCATCCGCCACGTGCCCCAGGAAGGGCCCCAGGGCGACGCATGGCCGGATGAGCTGGAGCGCAGGCACACAGTGGAAGCTTGCCGCGGCAAGCTCCTTGCCGCGGTCGCTTTCTTGCGGGGCCCGAAAGCTTGTCGCTCTCCGGGTCTTGTCGGGGCGCGCGATGCACCACAGTATGTCTCCTGAAATGCTGTTCTTTGGCCTTCCTGGAAAGCTCCTCTTGCCAGGGTCTTGTGCAGAAGGGATGATCTTGAGCCTGGAGTGGCCTTCCCGGCAAGTTCCTCTTGCCGGGGTCTTGTTTCTTAACTTGAATACTTTGTCCTTGAATGGCTTCAAGGGAACCAGAGTGGGTCTTGGCGGGCGCGTGGTGAGCCTGACCACGGGACGCTGCTACTGCCCGTGCACAAGTCGGGATACTAAGGTACCCCTTACTTTAGTACACCGACAGGCTAGCAATGGTGGAAGGGTGAGAGTGCGTATAATCCATGGACTCAACATTAGTCATAAAGAACTCATATACTTATTGCAAAAATCTACGAGTTATAAAAACAAAGTATTCAACGCATGCTCCTAGGGGAAGGGTTGGTAGGAGTTAACCATCGCGCGATCCCGACCTCCACACAAAGGATGACACTCAATAAATAAATCATGCTCCAACTTCATCACATAACGGTTCACCATACGTGCATGCTACGGGAATCACAAACTTTAACACAAGTGTTTCTCAAATTCACAATCACTCCACTAGCATGACTGTAATATCACAATCCTCATATCTCAAAACAATCATCAAGTATCAAACTTCTCATAATATTCAATGCACTTTATATGAAAGTTTTTATTATATCCCTCTTGGATGCCTATCATGTTAGGACTAATTTCATAACCAAAGCAAATTACCATGATGTTCTAAAAGACTCTCAAAATAATATAAGTGAAGCATGAGAGATCAACAATTTCTACAAAATAAAACCACCGCCATGCTCTAAAAAGATATAAGTGAATCACTAGAGCAAAAGACAAACTACTCCAAAGGATATAAGTGAAGATCAATGAGTAGTTGAATAATTATGTAACTATGTGAAGACTCTCTAACATTTAAGAATTTCAGATCTTGGGATATTATTCAAACAGCAAGCAAAACAATATAAAATAACTTGACGCTCCAAGCAGAACACATATCATGTGGTGAATAAAAATATAGCACCGAGTAAAGTTACCGATAGACGAAGACGAAAGAGGGGATGCCTTCCTGGGGCATCCCCAAGCTTAGGCTTTTGGTTATCCTTGAATTTTACCTTGGGGTGCCTTGGGCATCCCGAAGCTTAGGCTCTTGCCACTCCTTATTCTATAGTCCATCGAATCTTTACCCAAAACTTGAAAACTTCACAACACAAAACTCAACAGAAAACTCGTAAGCTCCGTTAGTATAAGAAAATAAAACCACCACTTAGGTACGGTTATGAACTCATTATAAATTCATATTTGTGACGCCCCCGATTTGTCCGTACACTAATCATGCACGCAAATGTGTACGGCCAAGATCAGGGACTCACTGGTAGATATCACAACACAACTCTAAAAGTAAAAAGTCATACAAGCTTCATATTACAAGCCAGGGGCCTCGAGGGCTCGAATACAAGTGCTCGATCATAGACAAGTCAGCGGAAGCAACAAATATCTGAGTACAGACATAAAGTTAAACAAGGTGCCATAAGATGGCTAGCACAAACTGGGATACAGATCGAAAGAGGAGCAGGCCTCCTGCCTGGGATCCTCCTAACTACTCCTGGTCGTCGTCGGCAGACTGAACGTAGTAGTAGGCACCTCCGGTGTCGTAGGAGTCGTCGTAGGTGGCGTCTGGCTCCTGGGCTCCACCATCTGGTTGCATCATCCGAGAAGAAGGTACAGAAGGGGGAAAGGGGAAGCAAAGCAACCGTGAGTACTCATCCAAAGTACTCGCAAGCAAGGATCTATACTACATATGCAATGGTAACAATGATATGGGTAATATCGGTGGACTGAACTGCAGCAAGCGGGAATAAGAGGGGGATAGCTAATCCGAACGAAGACTACGCTTCTGGCAGCCTCCATCTTGCAGCAGTAGGAGAGAATAGATGGTAAGTTCACCAAGTAACATCGAATAGCATAATCCTACTCGGCGATTCTCCCGCACATCACCCTGTGAGAGAGCAACCACCGAGTTATATCTGGAACTCATCTGGGTGTGTTTTATCAAGTGTCCGGTTCTAGTTATCATGAGGTCGGAATACAACTCCGGGTCGTCCTTTTACCGAGGGACACGGCTATTCGAATAGATTAACTTCCCTGCAGGGGTGCACCACATAACCCAGCACGCTTGATCCCATTTGGCCGGACACACTTTCCAGGGTCATGCCCGGCCTCGGAAGATCAACACGTCGCAGCCCTACCTAAGCACAGCAGAGAGGTCAGCACGTCGGTCTAAGTCCTAAGCACACAGGGGTCTGGGCCCATCGCCCAATACACACCTGCACGTTGCGAGGGCGGCCGGTGAGCAGACCTAGCAACCTCCATTACTAAGGAAGTTGCGTTACGCGGTCCAACCCGGCGCGCGCCGCTAAGCCGCTGACGTCAAGAAGGCTTCGGCTGATACCACGACGTCGAGTACCCATAACTATTCCCACGTAGCTGGTTAGTGCGTATAGACCAAATGGCCAGACTCAGATCAAATATCCAAACTCGTTAAGCGTGTTATTATGAAATAACCGCGGACAACGACCAGGGCCAGGCCACCTGTCTCCTAGGTGTCTCAACCTGCCCTGTCGCTTCGCCACAAAGATCCACACAGAGGGCCGTAGGGAAAGTATGTCCTTTCAGCCCCCAATCCGTGAATCAACCGCGGGTACTCAACGAGCCGACCCGACTTTAGTCACATCAAGTATCATGTATATGTGTATGTAATATATACCCGTGATCACCCCCAAGTGATCACGGCCCGATAGAATAGCAGGGCAGACGGACAAGGGTGTAGGGCCACTGATGGAATACTAGCATCCTATACTAAGCATTTAGGATTGCAGGTAAAGTATCAACAGTGATAGCAACAAAGACAGGCTATGCAGCAGAATAGGATTATCGAAAGCAGTAACATGCTACACTACTCTAATGCAAGCAGTAGAGAGAAGAGTAGGCGATATCTGGTGATCAAAGGGGGGGCTTGCCTGGAAGCTCGGCAGCCAAAGTGAGGTCGTCAACACCGTAATCGATCGGGGCAGCAGCAGCGTCGGTCTCGTAGTCTACCGGAGAGAAGAGGGGGAAGAAACAGTGAATACAATGCAAACAGATGCATGACGATGCATGACATGACATGTAACGGTGCTAAGTGTGCCCTAACGCAGTATCGGGTGATACTGACGAAGGGGGGAAACATCCGGGAAAGTATTCCCGGCGTTTCGCGTTTTCGGGCGGATGAAACGGAGGGGGAAAGTTGCGGGTTCGGTATGCTAGGGATGTGTGGTGGACGAACGGTCTGCGTATTCGGATGCGTCTCGAAATTCTGAGCAACTTTCATATATAAATTATTTTCATCCGAGTTACGGTTTAAAAGATATGATTTTCTAAAGGTTTTATTAATTTCTGGAATTTAATATTATTTAACTTAATTCGAAAAATGATTTATGACATCAGCATGACATCATGCTGACGTCATCAGGGTTGACTGGTCAAACTGACCAGTGGGGCCCGTGTGTCATAGGCAGTAAACTAACTAACAGTTTAGTTAGTTTAATTAGGTTTTAGTTAATTACAGATTAGGTTAAATAAAGATTAGATTAATCTAAAGGTGATTAATTAACTTAATTAATTTATTAATTAATTAATTAATTAATATATTTATTATTATTATTATTATTATTTATTTATTTTATTATTTTTTTTTAAACCCTTTTTTTTTGTTTAACGTTTCTGGGGGCGGGCCCCGATTGTCATAGGCACAGAGGCCTTAGTGGGTTTGGGTCCCTGGGCACAGGGCAGAGCCCGACTGGGCACGGGCGCTGGGCGTCGGGCCTTCGCCCGAGAGGGACGAAGCCACCGGGCGCCACCGGCGGGCAGCCGCGATGCGGCAGCGTCGGCCCCGGGCGGTGCATCAGCTTCAAGCGGCGGGGCGCAGGCGGCGCTGGGAAGTAAAAAAAGGGGGGGCGGCGGGCGCGGCCGGCGGCCAGAGGACGAGGCCGGCGGGCGCGGGAGGCGGGCCGGGGCGTCCAGCGGTGGGAGAACGGACGGCGGGCGAGCAGCGCGGGCGCGGCGGGGCGGAGGCTGGCGCGGGGCTGCGGGGAGGCCAGGGCGTGGCGAGGCCGGCCAGAGGAGGCGGGGAGGGGCTGCGGCGCGGTGGCGCGCGGGCTGGAAAGGCGAGGCGGGGCGGCGGCCGTTGAGGGGTGAGGCCACCGGGGCGCGGTGGGCGAGGCCGCCGGGTCGCAGCTGGGCGCCACCGGAGGGCGGCCATGGCGCGGAGGTGGGGTTGCAGCGACGGTGAGTAGCCGCGGCGACGTGGGGGTCAGAGAGGGGAGGGAGAGCTCACGAGGGGAGGAAGCGGTCTGGGCAGCGGTGCGTGAGGAGGAGGACGGAGACGGTGCGTCGCAGGGGAGGCAGTCCGGCGAGGAGAAGGTCAGCGACGCGGCTATCCGGCGGCGACGTCAGGCTCGTCAGGATCGGGCTCCTCCCGATCCAGAACCAATCGAGGGGGGGGGGAAGAACTATCGGTGGGGTGTCGGTGAGAAAATATCCCACCGAGGGGTGGGTTATATCTAGGCTAGAGATAGTGGGCCGAGGCCCAGTAGGATAGGTTAGTTTAGCTTTTATTTTATTTTTGTTGTTTGCCTTTCCTTTTCTTTTATTTAATTATTTCTTTTCTGTTTTACTTTATTTAAAATACTTAGGCAATTTTAGAAATTGTAATAACTAGTCCATAATTGATCTTACAATATTTAGCACCGCCCGAACATTTTTAATTACCATTTTGAAAACTTATTTTGTTTATTTCTTTTTCGGGCTCTTATTTCGAACGGGTTTTCGATTAGCGTGATGCTATCAACAGTAACACGATGACATGGCATCATTAGCAGGGATTTACTGTAGCGTGATTACCCGGGCGTTACAAATCTCCTCCACTACAAGAAATCTCGTCCCGAGATTTAGGAGGTAGAAGGAAACAGTGCGGGGTATTCTTCACGAAGACGATCCTCGCGTTCCCAAGTGGCTTCGTCTTCCGAGTGATGCGACCACTGGACCTTGAGGAACTTGATCACCTTCTGACGTGTGCGACGTTCAGCTTGGTCGAGGATGCGGACCGGATGCTCTTTATAGGAGAGGTCCTGTTGCAACTCGAGCACTTCGTGATCCACTGCGCGGACTGGGTCCTTGAAGCAGCGGCGGAGTTGAGACACGTGGAACACATCGTGAACCTGAGAAAGGTTCGGTGGCAGCTCCAGTTGATATGCCACCTTTCCATGCCTTTCCAGAATAGTGAAAGGACCAATATAGCGAGGAGCTAATTTGCCCTTGATACCGAAGCGGTGAGCACCCTTCATTGGTGTAACTCGAAGATAAGCCTTTTCGCCAGGTTGATAGACCATGTCTTGATGATGACGATCATACTGACTTTTCTGACGAGACTGAGCAGTCTTCAAATTCTTGCGAATGACGCGGACTTGCTCTTCAGCGTGTTGAATAATATCCGGACCGAAGAGTGAACGTTCCCCAGTTTCTGACCAATTCAGAGGGGTTCGGCACTTTCGTCCATATAACACTTCGAAGGGAGCCATCTTTAGACTAGCTTGATAGCTATTATTATAAGAGAACTCAGCATACGGGAGAGATTCCTCCCATTTCTTGCCGAAGGAAATAACACAAGCTCCAAGCATGTCTTCGAGAACTTGGTTGACGCGTTCAACTTGCCCTTGCGACTGAGGATGAAAGGCAGTACTGAATGACAGATGTGTTCCCATAGCTTCTTGGAAACTTGCCCAGAATCTTGAAGTGAATAAACTGCCACGGTCTGAACTGATAACCAGTGGAATACCGTGAAGTGAAACAATTCTGGACATGTAGAGAGTTGCCAGCTGACTAGCAGTAATTGTTTCTTTGACTGCCAGAAAATGTGCAACTTTAGAAAGCCGGTCAATGACGACAAGAATTGCATCATTACCTCTCTGCGATTTGGGAAATCCAGTGACGAAGTCCATTTCAACATGGTCCCATTTCCATTCGGGAATAGAGATAGGTTGCAAGGTTCCAGCAGGCCTTTGATGTTCTGCTTTGATACGACGGCAAACGTCACACTCAGCAACATAACGAGCAATGTCTTGCTTCATATTAGACCACCAGAATCTCTGACGAATGTCCTGGTACATCTTGGTACTACCGGGATGAATAGTCAAAGGTGTATCATGAGCTTCTTTCATAACCTCCTGAGTCTTGTCCAGGTTTTCTCTCTTACTCGGAACCACTAGGCGGCCTTTGAAGTATAAGGCGCCATCATCAGCAATAGTGAAAAATGAGGCCTTTCCTTCTGCGAGATAGTGTTTAATCTTATCGACTTCAGGGTCAAACTGCTGCATATTTTTGATACTGCTCACGAGATCGGGTACGATAGCCAGGGTATTAAGGGAACCCTGGGAAACAACACAAAGATTCATCTTCTGAAATTCTGGACGAGGGGGAGCGAGTGCCCCAGGAGGAACAATATGGAGGTTCAGCTTTCTGAATTCTTCAACGAGCGAGGACTGAACCTTGTGAACCTGGAGGTGGTTGCAATATGACTTGCGGCTTAAGGCATCAGCCATCACATTAGCCTTGCCCGGGGTATAGGAAATACCCAAGTCAAAATCTGCTACGGTCTCCATCCATCTCTGCTGACGGAGGTTCAGGTCTGGTTGAGTAAACAAGTACTTCAGACTTTGGTGGTCGGTGAATATCTCGCAACGATTACCGAGAAGGTAATGTCGCCACTGTTTTAGCGCATATATGACAGCAGCAAGCTCAAGGTCGTGAACTGGGTAGTTCTCTTCATGAGGACGCAATTGACGAGAGGCATAAGCAATTACCCTGCGCTCTTGCATTAGGACACAGCCTAATCCTTGACGAGAAGCGTCGCAGTAAATGACGAAGTCCTTCTTAGCATCAGGTGGAGCAAGCACTGGAGCAGAAGTCAGCTTGTCCTTAAGTGCCTGGAAACTTTCCTGGCATTTGTCTGTCCACTCGAACTTAACGCCCTTGTGAAGTAGACCAGTCAGAGGCTTGGCGATCTTGGAGAAGTTCTCGACGAATCGACGGCAATAGCTGGCGAGACCGAGAAAACTTCTGACTTGCTTGACATTCTTCGGAGGAGTCCAATCGAGAATGGCCTGAACTCGTTCAGGGTTGACGGCAATACCATCCTTGGAGATGACATGACCAAGGTAGGTTACTTCAGGAAGCCAGAACTCGCACTTGGAAAACTTAGCATAAAGTTGATGCTCTCGAAGCTTTTCCAGTACAAGGCGAAGATGTTCAGCATGTTCTTCCTTATTCTTGGAGAATACAAGGATATCATCCAGATAAACCACGACGAATTTGTCGAGGTATTCCATGAATATGTAATTCATCAGGCGAGAGAAAGTAGCTGGAGCATTGGTCAAGCCGAATGACATGACGGTGTACTCGAACGAACCGTATCGAGTTACAAAGGCGGTCTTTGGAATATCCTCTTCACGAACACGGATCTGGTGGTAACCCAACCTCAAGTCGAGTTTAGAGAACACTGATGAACCAACCAGTTGATCATACAGATCATTGATCCGAGGAAGCGGATATTTGTTCTGAATAGTTGCTTGGTTGATAGGACGGTAATCTTGGACCAATCGGTTTGTCCCATCTTTCTTCCTGACAAAGAGGGAAGGTGCTCCCCAAGGAGAGCAACTCGGGCGAATGAAACCACTAGCAAGAGATTTGTCGATTTCCTCCTTAAGCTCAATGAGTTCATGAGGTGGCATCTTGTAGGGTCGTTTGGCTATAGGAGTGGTGCCTGGTTTCAAGTCGATGATAAACTCGACAGCTCTAGCAGGGGGAATCCCTGGAAGTTCCTCAGGAAAGACGTCCTGGAACTCGCGTACGATGGGAATGTTTTCGATGCCCTCGAGTGGTGAAGCGTTCAATGCATTCAATGCATAAATACGTGCTTCAGCATTTTGAACCAGACAAGCCTGGTAGCTTACTATCTCATTAGAAGGGTGTAATAGGTGGACGGTTTTTGTGCCGCAAGCGATAGAAGCGGTATGTGCTTTCAGCCAATCCATTCCCAGGATGAGGTCGATGTTACAAGACCCCAGTATGATGGGAGAGGCATAGAATTCCAGTCCATCGATTTCAATGAGGACGTCGTGGCAAACCATGGAGGTTCGGCATTGGCCGGCAGGGGTGTGTACTAGTACCGTGGTTTTCATGTCCTCACTTCTAATGCCATGCTTGTATGCAAAATCTTCTGATATGAATGAATGCGATGCTCCTGAATCGAATAAAACAGATGCAGGTACTAAATTAACAAGGAGAGTACCCATCACGATAGCAGGTTGGTCTTGAGCTTCATTGAGATCAACGTGGTTGGCCTGAGCACGGCCATAAGGCTTGGCATTGCTGTTGCGGGGCTGATTGTTCCCACGACCAGCTGTAGGCAGTGCAAGCTGGTTCTGATTCTAGAAGCAGTTCCTGGCAAGGTGTCCTGGCTGACCACACTTGTAGCACAGACCATCATTGGGGGCAGAAGCAGGAGCTGGGAGTGGTGCAGCTGGAAGTCTTGGCTGCCTAGGTGGTGGAGGCAGACGAGGTGCAGCATAGGACTGCCTTGGAGCAGGTGCAGCTGGACGGTACACATTGTTGGGAATCCAGACCCTACGCTTCTGTGAGGGAGGGCCCGAGGATGAGCTTGGTTCACGGTTGCACCTGATAGTGCTGTGGTGTTCCTGCAGACCAGTTTCAACCTGGATGGCTTTGTTCACCAAGGTGGCGAAATCTCCAAAGTCATGCACCAGAAGTGCGAGCTTGATGTCAGCTTGAAGTCCGTCACGGAACTTTTCCTGTCTACGAGCATCAGTGGCAATGTCTTCTTCAGCATAGCGGGATAAGTCCAGAAACTCCCGCTGATAAGCATCCACAGTCTTGTTGCCCTGGGTGAGGTTGCGGAACTCACGTTTCTTCCTATCCATGATTCCCTGAGGAATGAAGCGGGCACGGAAGGCAGTTTGGAATTCCGGCCAAGTGATGATTGTTCCAGCAGGCAGTGTACGCCTGTGGCTGTCCCACCATTGAGCAGCGGGACCCTTCAGATAGTATGCCGCAAAGGTGACATAGTTGGCAGCGGCAACTCCAGCAGACTCCAGTTCAAAAGCAATGTCACGGAGCCAGTCATCAGCATCAAGAGGCTGAGTTGAGCTGCGGTAGACGGATGGGTTGAGGCGAGCAAAGTCATTCAGTGTCACTACGCCTTGCTGCTGACCCATGTTGGGATGAGGGAACTGAGCCATGACAGTCTCCATGAACTGGCGATTCATCTCCAACTGTTGGATCATACCGGCCATGTATTCGGGCGGTGGTGGGGCATTGCCACCACGGCCAGCTGGTCTAACCATCCTGCTAATATATAACAGGGGTAGTTCAGCATTGAGAAATTGCAAACACAGGAACCATTCATGAATGAAACATGCATAAAGAAAGGAGCATATAAAATACCACATAGTAGTCGGCATATACTACAAAAGGGGTGCATGCATAGAGTTCAGTACACAAGTTCAGTACATAACTAAGGACATCATAGGCGGCACGCAGGCTCGCGGCGAATGCATCTAGTACTAGCAAGCAAGACTACATCAGTCCCAGGCGGTACTGTGGAGGTAAAGGTAGCCTGATAGCTGGCAGTGCTGCAACAAGAAGTCCTCCACGCCATCAACCTGAGGGCCGTGGATACTCCGGTGCAGGACCCGACGTCCACGTGGCAACAGAGGACCAGGTGCAGGAGTGTCGCCTCCCACGTCTGGCCAACCGACACCAGGAGGCATCACGGTCCTAGCTGGGTAGAGCACAGTAGGAGGCAGCTGTCCAGATAGGACAAAGGGGTGCAACAGCGTCAAGGCGCGGCACAGGTGCTGACGGGTGGTGTACAACTCGTGGCGAAGAGCTCGGTTAGCTCGATCCAGCCCATCAGCATGCAGAACAAGGTTCCGATGATGGAAGGGCTCACGGGTGAGGGTGGAGTAGGCAGCAGTGTAGTATCCCTCCGCTCCATCGTCGGAGGCGATAGCAACGTGCCTGAAAGGGGAAGTGTCCAACGCCCGATACTCTCCACGAAGGCGGGTCAGAGCAGCGTAAGCAGCATCGTGAACTGCCATATCGACGGTCACTCCAACACCATGAGCAGTGTGCAGCACAGTAGAGGAGTAATCTGCTCGTGAGTAGAGGCGGACGATGGCACGATACTGCTCCTGGTTAAAGTCCTGGTACTGCTCGTACACGGTATACTCAGGGTGCCAGCGATAACCCAGATAGGTCATCATCTCGACCAGCACAGCAGGTGATCCCGAGGCACCAAAGGCCTGCGTGTGGCGCACGACCTGCCTCGAGGGTTCCATCTGAAAACAAAGATGTTTCAAAGGAGTCAAATGACAATGTGGGGATTATGCAAAATTCTAGTCTAAGCAATAACTATGGCTAATCCAACTTTGGGGTGAGGGGTCTCGGGGATCCTAATGTTAGGTTTAGTAAAATCGTTTTACCCGAAATAGGAGAGTGTTCAGAATCCCGGAGTATAGATCGAGGAGTAAAAGATGTTAGTACCACCCAAATGGCGACGTGGGCCCGTAAGCCACACAGCCATGTTAGTAAAAGTTTTGCAATGTCTAGACTCGACTTCGGCCAAGGAGTGTGGAAGGGGGATTCCTACAGGCAGTCGGCTCTGATACCAACTTGTGACGCCCCCGATTTGTCCGTACACTAATCATGCACGCAAATGTGTACGGCCAAGTTCAGGGACTCACTGGTAGATATCACAACACAACTCTAAAAGTAAAATAAGTCATACAAGCTTCATATTACAAGCCAGGGGCCTCGAGGGCTCGAATACAAGTGCTCGATCATAGACAAGTCAGCGGAAGCAACAAATATCTGAGTACAGACATAAAGTTAAACAAGGTGCCATAAGATGGCTAGCACAAACTGGGATACAGATCGAAAGAGGAGCAGGCCTCCTGCCTGGGATCCTCCTAACTACTCCTGGTCGTCGTCGGCAGACTGAACGTAGTAGTAGGCACCTCCGGTGTAGTAGGAGTCGTCGTAGGTGGCGTCTGGCTCCTCGGCTCCACCATCTGGTTGCAACATCCGAGAAGAAGGTACAGAAGGGGAAAAGGGGGAGCAAAGCAACCGTGAGTACTCATCCAAAGTACTCGCAAGCAAGGATCTATACTACATATGCAATGGTAACAATGATATGGGTAATATCGGTGGACTGAACTGCAGCAAGCGGGAATAAGAGGGGGATAGCTAATCCGAACGAAGACTACGCTTCAGGCAGCCTCCATCTTGCAGCAGTAGAAGAGAATAGATGGTAAGTTCACCAAGTAACAACGAATAGCATAATCCTACTCGGCGATTCTCCCGCACATCACCCTGTGAGAGAGCAACCACCGAGTTATATCTGGAACTCATCTGGGTGTGTTTTATCAAGTGTCCGGTTCTAGTTATCATGAGGTCGGAATACAACTCCGGGTCGTCCTTTTACCGAGGGACACGGCTATTCGAATAGATTAACTTCCCTGCAGGGGTGCACCACATAACCCAGCACGCTTGATCCCATTTGGCCGGACACACTTTCTAGGGTCATGCCCGGCCTCGGAAGATCAACACGTCGCAGCCCTACCTAAGCACAGCAGAGAGGTCAGCACGTCGGTCTAAGTCCTAAGCACACAGGGGTCTGGGCCCATCGCCCAATGCACACCTGCACGTTGCGAGGGCGGCCGGTGAGCAGACCTAGCAACCTCCATTACTAAGGAAGTTGCGTTACGCGGTCCAACCCGGCGCGCGCCGCTAAGCCGCTGACGTCAAGAAGGCTTCGGCTGATACCACGACGTCGAGTACCCATAACTATTCCCACGTAGCTGGTTAGTGCGTATAGACCAAATGGCCAGACTCAGATCAAATATCCAAACTCGTTAAGCGTGTTATTATGAAATAACCGCGGACAACGACCAGGGCCAGGCCACCTGTCTCCTAGGTGTCTCAACCTGCCCTGTCGCTCCGCCACAAAGATCCACACAGAGGGCCGTAGGGAAAGTATGTCCTTTCAGCCCCCAATCCGTGAATCAACCGCGGGTACTCAACGAGCCGACCTGACTTTAGTCACATCAAGTATCATGTATATGTGTATGTAATATATACCCGTGATCACCCCCAAGTGATCACGGCCCGATAGAATAGCAGGGCAGACGGACAAGGGTGTAGGGCCACTGATGGAATACTAGCATCCTATACTAAGCATTTAGGATTGCAGGTAAAGTATCAACAGTGATAGCAACAAAGACAGGCTATGCAGCAGAATAGGATTATCGAAAGCAGTAACATGCTACACTACTCTAATGCAAGCAGTAGAGAGAAGAGTAGGCGATATCTGGTGATCAAAGGGGGGGCTTGCCTGGAAGCTCGGCAGCCAAAGTGAGGTCGTCAACACCGTAGTCGATCGGGGCAGCAGCAGCGTCGGTCTCGTAGTCTACCGGAGAGAAGAGGGGGAAGAAACAGTGAATACAATGCAAACAGATGCATGACGATGCATGACATGACATGTAACGGTGCTAAGTGTGCCCTAACGCAGTATCGGGTGATACTGACGAAGGGGGGAAACATCCGGGAAAGTATTCCCGGCGTTTCGCGTTTTCGGGCGGATGAAACGGAGGGGGAAAGTTGCGGGTTCGGTATGCTAGGGATGTGTGGTGGACGAACGGTCTGCTTATTCGGATGCGTCTCGAAATTCTGAGCAACTTTCATATATAAATTATTTTCATCCGAGTTACGGTTTAAAAGATATGATTTTCTAAAGGTTTTATTAATTTCTGGAATTTAATATTATTTAACTTAATTCGAAAAATGATTTATGACATCAGCATGACATCATGCTGATGTCATCAGGGTTGACTGGTCAAACTGACCAGTGGGGCCCATGTGTCATAGGCAGTAAACTAACTAACAGTTTAGTTAGTTTAATTAGGTTTTAGTTAATTACAGATTAGGTTAAATAAAGATTAGATTAATCTAAAGGTGATTAATTAACTTAATTAATTTATTAATTAATTAATTAATTAATATATTTATTATTATTATTATTATTATTATTATTTATTTTTATTATTTTTTTTTTAAACCCTTTTTTTTTGTTTAACGTTTCTGGGGGCGGGCCCCGATTGTCATAGGCACAGAGGCCTTAGTGGGTTTGGGTCCCTGGGCACAGGGCAGAGCCCGACTGGGCAGGGGCGCTGGGCGTCGGGCCTTCGCCCGAGAGGGACGAAGCCACCGGGCGCCACCGGCGGGCAGCCGCGATGCGGCAGCGTCGGCCCCGGGCGGTGCATCAGCTTCAAGCGGCGGGGCGCAGGCGGCGCTGGGAAGTAAAAAAAGGGGGGCGGCGGGCGCGGCCGGCGGCCAGAGGACGAGGCCGGCGGGCGCGGGAGGCGGGCCGGGGCGTCCAGCGGTGGGAGAACGGACGGCGGGCGAGCAGCGCGGGCGCGGCGGGGCGGAGGCTGGCGCGGGGCTGCGGGGAGGCCAGGGCGTGGCGAGGCCGGCCAGAGGAGGCGGGGAGGGGCTGCGGCGCGGTGGCGCGCGGGCTGGAAAGGCGAGGCGGGGCGGCGGCCGTTGAGGGGTGAGGCCACCGGGGCGCGGCGGGCGAGGCCGCCGGGTCGCAGCTGGGCGCCACCGGAGGGCGGCCGTGGCGCGGAGGTGGGGTTGCAGTGACGGTGAGTGGCCGCGGCGACGTGGGGGTCAGAGAGGGGAGGGAGAGCTCACGAGGGGAGGAAGCGGTCTGGGCAGCGGTACGTGAGGAGGAGGACGGAGACGGTGCGTCGCAGGGGAGGCAGTCCGGCGAGGAGAAGGTCAGCGACGCGGCGATCCTGCGGCGACGTCAGGCTCGTCAGGATCGGGCTCCTCCCGATCCAGAACCAATCGAGGGGGGGGAAGAACTGTCGGTGGGGTGTCGGTGGGAAAATATCCCACCGAGGGGTGGGTTATATCTAGGCTAGAGATAGTGGGCCGAGGCCCAGTAGGATAGGTTAGTTTAGCTTTTATTTTATTTTTGTTGTTTGCCTTTCCTTTTCTTTTATTTAATTATTTCTTTTCTGTTTTACTTTATTTAAAATACTTAGGCAATTTTAGAAATTGTAATAACTAGTCCATAATTGATCTTACAATATTTAGCACCGCCCGAACATTTTTAATTACCATTTTGAAAACTTATTTTGTTTATTTCTTTTTCGGGCTCTTATTTCGAAGGGGTTTTCGATTAGCGTGATGCTATCAACAGTAACACGATGACGTGGCATCATTAGCAGGGATTTACTGTAGCGTGATTACCCGGGCGTTACAATATTGGTGTAATATCTACTGTATTCCAACTTCTCTATGGTTCATACCCTACGATACTACTCATAAATTCATCAAAATAAGCAAACAACACATAGAAAACAGAATATGTCAAAAACAGAACAGTCTGTAGCAATCTGTAAGTTTCGAACACTTCTGTAACTCTAAAAATTCTGAAATAAATTGGCAGACCTGAGGAATTTGTCTATTAATAATCTGCAAAAAGAATCAACTAAAAAGCACTCTCCAGTAAAAAATGGTAGCTAATCTCGTGAGCGCTAAAGTTTCTGTTTTTTACAGCATGATCGCATAAACTTCACACAAGTCTTCCCAAAGGTTCTACTTGGCACAAACACTAATTAAAACACAAAACCACATCTAAACAGAATCTAGATGCAATATTTATTCCTAAACAGAAGTAAAAACAAAGAACAAAAATAAAGTTGGGTTGCGTGCCAACAAGCGCTATCGTTTGACGCCCCTAGCTAGTCATATTCTTCATGATGCTCACATAAACAGAAGTAAAAACAAAGAACAAAAATAAAGTTGGGTTGCCTGCCAACAAGCGCTATCGTTTGACGCCCCTAGCTAGGCATGATGATTTCAATGATGCTCACATAAAAGATAAGAATTGACAGATAAAGAGAGCATCATGAAGAATATGACTAGCACATTTAAGTCTAATCCACTTCCTATGCATAGGGATTTTGTGAGCAAACAACTTATGGGAACAATAATCAACTAGCATAGGAAAGCAAAACAAGCATAGCTTCAAAATTTTAAGCACATAGAGAGGAAACTTGATATTATTGCAATTCCTACAAGCATATGATCCTCTCTCATAATAATTTTCAGTAGCATCATGAATGAATTCAACAATATAACTATCACATAAAGCATTTTTGTCATGATCCCCAAGCATATAAATTTTATTACTCTCCACATAAGCAAAATTCTTCTCATTCGGAATAGTGGGAGTATCATAAGAGACTTGAATACTATAGATTGTTTCCACACTAAAAGAGTAATGTTCAGAAAAAGGGTAATCATAATCATGACAAGTTTGATAAATATAATCATCACTACTTTTTATAGCATAAGTGTCATCACAATAATCATCATAAATAGGAGGCATGCTTTCATCATAATATATTTGCATATCAAGACTTGGGAGGCTAAAAATATCATCTTCATCAAGCATAGAATCCCCAAGCTTGGGACAAACATTAATTGCAGCAAATAAATTCTCAAAAATGTCATTCTCATCAAACATAGCATCCCCAAGCTTGGGCCCTTTCATATCATAAGCATAATCACTCTCATCATTAATAGTATGGATAGCACCGATAGTATAACAATTATCATCATCACAATGAGTAATAGGAGCAACATCATTCGGAAGGGATACCTTTTTATCTTTGCGTCTCCATTTTTTCTTTTTCTTCTTCTCATCATGTGTAGGTTTAATCATCTTTTTGGAGCTCATTATTAATGAGGTTGGTTGAATAGAAGGCTCCTCCTCGTTACCTGCATAAGAAATAATAGGAGGATATTGGGAGGTCTCTTCCCTTTCATTAGTATTCTCTTCATCTCCTATTTGTTTTTTTGTCTTTATGTAATTGGCAATTGATGTCTACACACGCTTCTACTCGTGTAGACTATGTTGGGCCTCCAAGCGCAGAGGTTTGTAGGACAGCAGCAATTTCCCTCAAGTGGATGACCTAAGGTTTATCGAACTCGGGGAAGTAGAGGTTGAAGATGGTCTCTCTCAAGCAACCCTGCAACTAAGATACAAGAAGTCTCTTGTGTCCCCAACACACCTAATACACTTGTTAGATGTATAGGTGCACTAGTTCGGCGAAGAGATGTTAAATGGCAAGTGATATGGATGGCAAAACAAAGTAATATAAATCTGTAATAAAAAGTGCAGCAAGCAAACAAGTGGTAAACGTGAGCACAAATGGTATTGCAATGGTGGAAACAAGGCCTAGGGTTCATACTTTCACTAGTGGCAACTCCCAACAACATTAACATAATCGAATCACATGATATTTCCCATAAAACATGCAATGGAGACGCACACGGAGGTCATTCCTTCGTGGTCAAGAGAGGACGAGAATTATGTAGGGCTACAAAAGCACACCTCAAAGTTCGTAGTTCTCAATCTAAGGATATCCCAATGTCATCGCGGCCATCCAAAGAGAGTCCCACAATCACCACAACATATCTAAAGGATAGTCAAAGACGAGCACCAAGAGACTCTCAATTTTCAATCAACACACAAGAGAGGAAATCACTCATGAAAATATTTTTCTAATCCATGTCCAATAGACCGCTATCACCTTGGTCTTGGGGATTATACTAGATAAAGACAAGTGAGTACATCAATCCAATACATAGAGGAAAGGGAAATATCATGGGATCACCCTAGATTAACATAGCCTATGATCACAACGAAGATCACATCATGGGAGAGAGAGATAACCACATAGCTACTGGTAGAAACCTCAGCCCCGAGGAGGAACTACTCCCGCATCATGGAGGGAGGAAGCAACGTCGATGGAGATGAATCCGGGGGCACTTCCCCGTCCCGGCAGGGTGCCGGCACAGGAATTCTGGTCCCCCGAAGCTTGATGGCGATGGCAGCGGAGATCGGAATTGCGTGTGGAGAAAAGGGGTCTGGAATCAGGGTTTCCTCGACGGGTGTTAAATATATGCCAAAGGGGGTCGCCAGGGGAGCTAAGGGGGGCCCAGGCGCCCCCCCCCC
>LR738714.1:608041520-608075018 GCA_902687465.1 Secale cereale | reverse complement strand
CCCCCCCGGCGCGGCCTGGAGGGGGGCCGCGTGGCCAGGGCGCCTGGAGCCCTGGTGGCCCCCCTCCGGCCCTACTTTGGCCGCATGGAAGCTTCCGGAATGCTGATTTTTTATATATTTTTCCCGGAATTTTTCTGGCAGTTTACGTAATGGGAAAACCTGAAATACAAAAACAGCAGAAAACAGAAACTGGCACTGGGGTGCACTGAGTTAATAGGTTAGTCCAAATATGATCAAAAGTGTATGGAAGTGCATAAATATCATAGCAATATCACACAAAAGAGGCATGGTGCAAGCAGAAATTATAGATACGTTTTGGACGTATCAGCAATATAAGGATTTTTAATGCAATTCACCGCACAATACATATAAATTTCCTCTAGATCAAAATCAAGAAGTTTATCAAGGGCAAATTCTGGAAGATTCTTAGTTCTACGTTTGATTTATTCATAACCCAAAATCAAGCTAAGTTCATTATGATGAGCAAGGGAAATCAAGTCATCACAATTTTTGGACATGATTCGATCATGAATTTTTTTGCATTGGAGAGTTAAATGACCACGTTCATTGCAAAGTTCACGAGTACGGCTAAGACAATTCAAATTTTCAGCACAAACATCTAGCCTTTCTTACAACCATTTAGTTTCCAAATACTTATGCCGCTTGCAAAATCTATCTTTCCTATTTGGTATATACTTGCAAACTCTATGCACTCCACAAAAATCGACATGCTTATATGAGATATTTTCCTCATGACTAGTGCAATCATCATTAGTACAATGGATATTCGAAGAATTCACACTAACAACATTGCAATCATGCTCATCATTCAAGTTTTGAGTGCCAAGCATTCTATGTAATTCTTCTTCTAATACTTGAGCACAATTTTCCTTCCCATCATTTTCACGAAAGATATTAAAAAGATGAAGCATATGAGGTAACCTTAATTCCATTTTTTTAGTTTTCTTTTATAAACTAAACTAGTGATAAAACAAGAAACTAAAAGATTCGATTGCAAGATCTAAAGATATACCTTCAAGCACTCACCACCCCGGCAACGACGCCAGAAAAGAGCTTGATGTCTACTACACAACCTTCTTCTTGTAGACGTTGTTGGGCCTCCAAGTGCAGAGGTTTGTAGGACAGTAGCAAATTTCCCTAAAGTCGATGACCTAAGGTTTATAAATCCGTGGGAGGCGTAGGATGAAGATGGTCTCTCTCAAACAACCCTGCAACCAAATAACAAAGAGTCTCTTCTGTCCCCAACACACCCAATACAATGGTAAATTGTATAGGTGCACTAGTTCGGTGAAGAGATGGTGAGACAAGTGCAATATGGATGGTAGATATAGGTTTTTGTAATATGAAAATATAAAAACAGCAAGGTAACAAGTAATAAACATGAGCATAAACAGTGTTGCAATGTGTAGAAACAAGGCCTAGGGTTCATAATTTCACTAGTGGAAGTTCTCTCAACAATAATAAAATAACTGGATCATATAACTATCCCTCAACATGCAACAAAGAGTCACTCCAAAGTAACTAATAGCGGAGAACAAACGAAGAGATTATGGTAGGGTACGAAACCACCTCAAAGTTATTCTTTCTGATCGATATATTCAAGAGTTCGTACTAGAATAACACCTTAAGATACAAATCAACCAAAACCCTAATGTCACCTAGATACTCCAATGTCACCTCGAGTATCGGTGGGTATGATTATACGATATGCATCACACAATCTCAGATTCATCTATTCAACCAACACAAAGAACTTCAAAGAGTGCCCCAAAGTTTCTACCGGAGAGTCAAGACGAAAACGTGTGCCAACCCCTATGCCTAGATTCCCATGGTCACGGAACCAGCAAGTTGATCACCAAAACATACATCAAGTAAATCACATGATATCCCATTGTCACCACAGATAAGCACATGCAAGACATACATCAAGTGTTCTCAAATCCTTAAAGACCCAATCCAATAAGATAACTTCAAAGGGAAAACTCAATCCATTACAAGAGAGTAGAGGGGGAGAAGCATCATAAGATCCAACTATAATAGCAAAGCTCGCGATACATCAAGATCATGCCATCTCAAGAACACGAGAGAGAGAGAGAGAGAGAGAGAGAGAGAGAGAGATCAAACACATAGCTACTGATACATACCCTTAGCCCCGAGGGTGAACTACTCCCTCATCGTCATGGAGTGCGCCGGGATGATCAAGATAGCCACCGGAGAGGGATTCCCCCTTCAGTAAGGTGCCCGAACGGGTCTAGATTGGTTTTCGGTGGCAACAGAGGCTTTCGGCGAAGTAACTCCCGATCTAGGTTATTTTCCGGAGGTTTCAGTATATATAGGAGGTGTTGGAGTCAGGAATAAGTAAATGAGGTCTCCGGGCTTTCCACGAGGCAGGGGCGCGCCCCCCCCCCTACCCTCGTGGGCAGCCCGTGGACCTTCTGGTCCTCTTCTGGTACTCTCTGGTCTTCTTTTGGTCCAAAAACGCCCTCCGTTGAGTTTCAGCTTAATTGGGCTCCGCTTGATATTCCTTTTCTGCGATACTCTAAAACAAGAGGGAAAACATAAATTGGTACTGGACTCTGGGTTGATAGTTTAGTCCCAAAAATCATATAAAAGTGTATATAAAAGCCCATAAAACATCCTAGAAGGATAATATAATAGCATGGAACAAACAAAAATTATAGATATGTTAGAGACGTATCATCCATCCATCCGTGTAAGCACAGACGGAAACAAGCTTGTCGAAGATAGCAACAACATCATGGTTCTTGTATTCCCAAGAGCGGTTGAGAACTCGAGAAATTACTATCTTCCGTAGACGAATCTCATGATGATCGTATTTGAACGTACGTAGACTATTTGTGTGCTGAACCTCATGGCAGTATGAGATTTTTGGAAGTGGAACCCGGTGACGAGTGCACACATTCACAAGTTCCCACCCGCAGTTGTTCCCAATATAAACAACCCAATCCCCATTTGCGCATGCCCAGGCCTTACCCTTAAGCAATGGCATCTTAACATCACACGTATCATTATCAAGTGGCATCAACTTGCAGAAGGCAAGGCTTCCGTCGTCCTCGCGACGACGAGCAGGGTCATGGCGAAGAAGATAGGGGAGATCAAACCGCTCCTGAACCTTTGGGTTCTTTGTAATGATCCTATTTGTTGAGTCGAGAATGGTCTTGTACGAACCTGCCATGCTAGCTGAGGTGATGACGTCGCACCGATCAATGAATTCCTCCAACACGTCATCTTTCAGATCGGGGCAAGAATAACGGGGTCGTTTCCGGCCTGTTCCCTCCATGGAGAAGACGATCGAACAATGGCAGAAGGAAGGGTGAAGGCAAATGGATGGAGGAAGAGCGTGCGACAGCAGTTCCAAACCAAGAGGGAAAGGTGAAGAGGCGGTGGACGGTTGCCACTGTACAAGAAGAGGCTAGTTGGGAGCGAACGGTTGCCATAGAGGTCACACACTGACGACAAGGCTGAGTGAATCGCATGTCGTATATCGCACATATGATGATCTGGCTGACCATTTATTTTGTGTTGCCTAATCACAAACAGTTCATCCGAGTGAACCGTATGTTATATATCGCACACACCTTCATACGGCTGCCCGTTTCTTTTGTGTTGCCTAATCACAAACAGTTCATCCGAGTAAACTGTATGCTGTGTATCGCACACGCCTTCATCTGGCTGCCCATTTATTTTGTTCCTCCTCATCACAAACAGTTAATTAAACTGAACTGTATGCCCTTCATTGCACACGCAACTAAAATCTGAATCGTGTTTGATGTAGCCGTCTTCGCAAACGTTTTACACATTTTTGACGGTTTTCATGCACCACCATTTGCGATGATTGCATCGCACACAGTTTCTCGAAGGGTCTCTGATCGTAGTGTCGCGTTAGCAGCATCCTGCAGTAGTGCTAATATCACCATCTTCATATCTCAAAAAAATGTAAGGTATCAAACTTCTCATATATTCAATGATCTTCATGGAACTTTTTATTATATCCTTCTTAAATACCCATCATATTAGGACTAAATTCATAACCCAAGAAATTTTCCATACTATTTATAAGACTCTCCAAATGATATAAGTGAAACATGAGAGTTCATTAATTTATTTCAAATAACATCACCACCGCGCTCTAAAAGATATAAGTGAAGGACTAGAGCAACTTCCTAGCTCAAAAGATATAAGTGGAGCTCAAAGAGTATTCAAACAAATTCACGATTAACATGTGTCCCTCTCAAAAGGTGTGTACAACAAGGATGATTGTGGCAAATTAAAAAGCAAATAAAACAAGGACTCATATAATACAATACACTCCAAGCAAAACACATATCATGTAGTGAATAAAAATAAGGAATAATTGTATTGGTGTCCCTAGTTGGGTCACACTCGACAGGTTTGCCCCTAGTTTTTCAACAATTGTGGTTTTGCCCAGCTCACTTCACTCGCCTTGTGTTTTTGCCCTTCCGGGGCGGTTCCGACCAATGAGCAGTCGCCACGTGGCGAACCGTGATTGGTCGGAACCGCCCTGGAAGGGCAAAACACAAGGCGAGTGAAGTGAGCTGGGCAAAACCACAATTATTGGAAAACTAGGGGCAAACCTGTCGAGTGTGACCCAACTAGGGGCACGAATGCAAAAATCCCTAAAAATAAAGCCTTAAGTAATTTATCGATGGATTGTAGACAAAAGAGGGGATGCCATCTAGGGCATCCCCAAGCTTGGACGCTTGGTTTTCCTTGAATATTACCTTGGGGTGCCTTGGGCACCCCCAAGCTTAGGCTCTTGCCACTCCTTATTCCTTAGCCCATCGAAACTTTACGTTAAACTTGAAAACTTCACAACACAAAACTCAACAGAAACCTCGTGAGATCTGTTAGTACAATAAAACCATTCTTTATTTTCAGGTACTATTATGAAATCATTCTAATTTAATATATGTATTATATCTACTGTATTCCAACTTCACCATGGCTTATACCCCCCGATATAATCCATAGATTCATCAAAACAAGCATCAAACACAATGAAAACGGAATCTGTCAAAAATAGAACAGTCTGTAAAGACGCAATTTTTAGTCATACTTCTGTAACTCTGAACATTTTGAAAAATTAGTACAGCATGGTCAATTTGTATATCAATTGCATGTAAAAATTTCATAAATTTATCACGCTCCAGCAATCACATAGAATTCTGCTACTGGACCCCAAAAGTTTTTGTTTTCTCACAAAATCAAATCAACAATCTTCCAAATCATCCCAAAGGTCTTACTAGGCACAAACACTAATTAAAACACATGAAAACCATCATAATAGAAGCATAATGGTATTTTTATTGAAAAACATAAGAAAAAGCAAAAAAACATCTGTATGCCTCCCAACAAGTGCTATTGTTTACGCCCCTAGCTAGGCATATTGCATAGATCTAGGTTTTATCATCTTTGGTATTCAAGCTCTCATATTCCTTTCTCTCCGCGGCAAGATTTCTAAGAGAACAGAAGTAATTGAAAGGGCTAAACTTAACAGGGTAAGAATCTGTAAGATCAAGATTGGGCGGAATAGGATCTTCCTTTGGCCACTTGTATGAGATAACTATTTCTTCATTGTATGTATTTCTTTGAATATGCCCTTTTAATTCTCTCTCGAGCACACGTCCCAGCTAATTATTTTATTTAGCAAAATTATCAATTTGTTCATATATTTTATCAAGTAGTACGGTTGGCAGAACATTTTTTCTAAGGTTCTCATTATAAGCAACATAATCCGGAGATTGCAATCCCCTAATCTCCTCTTGATTATAAAGAATTTCTGCTATGGGAGGGCAGCCACAATTGATATCATAATATGCAAATATTTCCCTAGCTTCTTTCATAATATGATTAAATTAATAAGCCAAGAATATAGTTGACTATGCGCTTACTGGAAGGATCATGAATATTTGAAAACTCTAGAAGTATTCTTTGTATAGCGAGATGCATATGCACAAATTGTCTCTCAAATTTGATTATAAGCAAAGCAATAGCATCCGAAAAGCTAGAAGTTTTAATAAGATTATTTGTGAATTTATAGAAGAAGAATCAGGGTTGGAGGACTCCCGTGGGGCCCACAAGCCTGGGGCGCGCCCTATGAGCTTGTGGCCACCCTGTGGCCCTCCAGGTCTCTTCCCGAAGCTTCATGGGTGTTTGTGGTCCAAGAAAAATCATCAAAAAAAATTGTTCCATTTGGACTCTATTTGGTATTAATTTTCTGTGAAGACGAAAACAAGGAAGAAACAACAACTGGCACTAGACACTAGGTTAATAGGTTAGTCCCAAAAAATGATATAAAATGGCATAATAATGCATATAAAACATCCAAGATTGATAATATAATAGCATGGAGCAATCAAAAATTACAGATACATTGGAGATGTATCAGGCGCCCACTGGAGCTCCTCGTCGATGGCACGCTGGAGCTTATCGGCCCACCTCCATGTAGCAATGAGGCGTTATTTGCATCATCATCGTTGCTCCAACCCTACGCCCATCCGTCCCTCCAGTGTCATGGAGCTTTCGTTGGCGCATCCATTTCCCACTATTTTGGTGCCCGCACCTTTCTAATGTAGCCCCGTAGGAAGCGAGGAAGAGAAGGGGAGTGTTTGACGCTTTCGACCATGGGTCATACACACGAGGGTTCCTCCTGTCGTTGTTGCATTATGTTGGAGGTCGCCCTCAAGATTACCCTTCGTTTTCCCAAATGCAGAGTCTCTTGTTTGCCTCATCTACTTGCATAATATACCCATTGTTCATGTTTCAATGGTGATGGACTCCATGATTGGCTAGCTAGACAAGATATGTTGAAGGATGTCGTTTCATATCTAAAAGCTTAGATCAGCCAACCTGGGCACAAGGAGAGGCAGATAGCAAGGTTCGTTGTGCATTTTGCGATAGCTCGATGTGATGGATTACCTATGGACCAAAGGGAAATATCACATATGGTATCATAACATTTGTGTTTGGGATAGCAACTAGTGTTATTTCCACCGGACACATAATTTTTCTAAACAGCTTGGCTAATTACAAGAAACCTGAAGAAAAAATCACCTACGCAGCGACCGCACTATCTAGCTTAACTATGTCTAGAGCGTCGCGAAACAGAACTAACATAGCAAAGAGAGAAAACATATCGCTTCCTCGTCACTAGAGAGAGAAGCTAGAACCTATGTGAAGTGGGTATGGGCCTCTCTTAGACCACTCAAGACGATAAACCACCGCGATCTTCATCGGTGTAGCTCAAAACCTTAGCTACATGCAAAGATGATGCCCTCCTATGGTAACGCCAATGTTGGTTGCTTGTGCGGCAATCGATGGTTCATGACACAAAATGCAATGCCTCTATGTAGGGAACAAAGTTGAAGATGCCACCGTTGTCCGACTCAGTTAGCCAGGTCTAGGTTTTCATCGGGGTAAGGGACCTCGAGTGTGATGAGTATGTCAAGGCTCCACAATGACGCCACTAAGGAGGGAGCGATGCACAAGACCATCATCGTCGCCAGCATAGACAAAATTGGAAAAGATTTTTGTGTGAAGACAAGAACACTTCATGTTAGAGGTATCTAGGCAGTGGGAACTGCAACTATTCAAAAGAAAAGCTTCATTTCACAAATAATTAGATTATGGTCTAAAAGACATGCACCTAATCTGCCCTCACACTTATTAGCAGACTATATATAAATATGTATATTTAAATGTGAAATTATATTTTCGTACAGAAAACTTCACATATACTATTTTCTAGTTTAGCAATTATGTAAATCTTCAAGGAAATTGAAAGTAAAGTCAAGGACTGGACATTGACTTTGCCTATTGTTTTGTTTGTCTAATCCACTCCCAAGCATGAACCAAAAATAGGGGGGAATGTAATCATTCAAACCAATGCACAAGATATTTGTGTGTATTTTCAAACGTGTTCCCCGTACGTGAGTTAATTAAAAAAAATAGAACAATTGAATACATTATTTGTATATTCATTTTTAGAAGAAGTGAGACATATTGAATTCCCAAGGCGGGTGGGACGTCATCGTTTATTTTTTTAAAGATATGGAAAAAGCTTTGCGATATTTCATTAATTAAGAAGGGGAATGTTTATGTACATCACAAGGTCGTAGCCATGGAAGGGATTAATCTCCCAAAATTACAAATCTAAGATTATGTGCCACGGCCTTAGCTAAAATATCCAAATCTTTCTTGATGTTGGATAAGACGATGGTCGGTGTTGAGGAATTGTCCTGAAAAAATTGCATTGCGCTCATTTAAATTGCCCACGAAACCAACATGAGGTTGGATGTGGTGGCCTTTGACGTAGTACCATTTCGCCAAGTGAGCACATCCCACCAGTCATGAACGAAATCGAATGAATGCCAAGAAGGGGGTTTGAGATCATGCCTTCCAAGCCAAAATATTACCATGTTCCAAATCCTCGCAAAGCAATAAAATTTGAAAAGGAGGTGGGCTTCCATCTTTGGTTCACGCTTGAGAAGCTGACAAGCACCACAATTAGGACATCCTGATAAAACAAGTGGTCGACGGTCCAAACCCAGTCAGTTCGAGAAACGAGCCATGTTAATATCTTGTATTTAGGAGGTGCCCAAGGATTTAAAACCACGGGTTTGTTGGTGGTTGGCGTGATTCTGATGAATTGGGCCCGGAAAGCCGAAAGTGAATGCAACGGAGTAGCACGAATTGGTTGTGAGCTTCCCAACAATTGAGTACTCCACACCCTCTTGTAGATTAATGTGTTGCAATAGCTCCCAAAGTTGGGAGAATTGGTTGATGTGGTCAGTGTCATGTCAACGGAAGTGTCAATTTGGTTAACCCAATTGTTGTTTATTAGAGTGTGGCACCCCGGCTCACAGAAACCGGAACGCCCCGTATTCCAGCCCAGAGATCGAGGAGAAGTCTTCTGGAATACGGCACTGCTTAGCATAGAACAAACCAGCTTTCTATTACAATGCGAATATGGATACAAGGTCTCTGATATTACAAGGGGATTACATCGGCACGGCGACACTATGCCTGCCACGGTTGCTCTATGCCAGCAGCAGAACAACTCAAAGCAGCGGAACATCTACGGGCAGCGGAACGAACGGCGATGATGGACTCCAATCCGCAGGGACTCTGGCTAGAACATTTATCCTAGCTCGCGAACACAGGAACCACACCAAAAGAAGCAAGCAATCCTGGCACGACCTGCAAACTGGCATGACACGCCAGGTCAGTACGTTGAATGTACTTGCAAGCTCACAATAAACCAAAAGCAATCAAGACAAACAACAGCATGGCATTAGCAGGTTAAATCATTCATGAACATGGTATTAACAGAACAACAGGGCATGTACAACTGAACACGATACAACTTAGCACAGGCATAGCATGAACATGATAATATTACATGCAACATGATGATACTAACATGCACCAATTATTTTGTTCGGGTTACCTCGCAACCATCACATGCACAAACTTACCAACACGGACATCACACGATCATCTCAGGATCAAATCAAGCTTGGTATAAACAATACCGTAGTAATCATTAAATGACCACAAGGAGCTTGATCTTTACAATTGACTCTCGCACAACATCACAAATATCCAGCACTCGGTATCATCGATACCACGGTGATCATTCCGGCAATCACTACCAACTTATCTCATCATCGAACCGGGGTTGTTATTAAACAAGTTATTATTATTATTACTGTTGACTCACAGTGTGACCGACATGAACTGGGCCCTTATCCGCGGGCACGGCTATCGATAGATTAGTTACACTCAGCAGAGGTAGCGCACTGTACCCACACCACAGAACCCATGGCCTCGTACTCCCATTCGGGTGGACCAACGGCGTTCCGACAAAACCGATCTACTGTCATGACACTCTCCGAGACACTCCGACCCACTTCCCTTTTTGGGCTAAGTCCTGGGTGGCCCCATGTCTACCAAAGACACAACGACCACCGCCGTGGCCAAACGGTCCCAAACAGGGACCCGAGCTCAAAACAACAACAACAACAACGGGCACACAAGGTTATGTCCGCCTACCTGATCAGGGTAACGCGTGTCCATAACATTCCCTCGTTGGAGGCACCGTGAGAGGCATGACAATAGACCCAGTTAGGACCTTCCCATAAAGGTAAGTGTGGCTGCACTGGTCAGCTCGATATGGTGGCACCATGACTCAGCCAACAGTTGTTCAAGTTCATTATTATCCGGTTAAACTTGAATGCAAAAAGTTGAGTCATAATAAAATAACATGATGCAACTACAATGCATGAACACTATATCAACATAAGCATGAAGGTGCACATAAGCATCGAGCATAACCACAATGAAATATTTAACCAAATAAACATGGCATACTGACGAGCATGAATATCATAAGCATAACGCTACTCATGGCATACATGGCTACTAGCATCATAAGTAAACACCATGCAAGAGCATACTAGCATCAACAATAAATACCATGCAAGAACCTAGCAAGAACAGTACCAAGTAAGCAGGTAACTAGCTAGTTGCAACGGAACATGCATATCACGGTATAACAAGCATGCATCAAGACTACTGCGAGCAAATACTTATACTACCAAGCATAACATGTGAATATGATAATATCAAGTAGTACAAGGTAACAAGAAGCATCAGATCATAGCATGACAGTGAACATGAAACCACGAGAATAACTGAAACAACGACAGCAGTAGCAAACAAGCAGACAGATAACAACAATCTTTTATTAAATATTCAAGTTGAAACCATGGCTACTGCATGGCTATCATGCAAGTGGTTATTGTGGCTTACCTGGGGTGACGGGATACTTCGGGAAGAAGTGCGGTGAAGCCGCGGAAAGAATCGCCGGAAATAGTTCTCTCTCGGAGGGGTTGTTTACGTGCAAGGGCAAAAAGGTCATTTTCATAGTGTCAAACCATAGTGAAAATGAAACCAACAGAACGGGCTCGACGAAACGAAGACGTGCGCTTTGGAATCACCTCATTTGGAGTTGTGGTTAAAAAAATATGAGGTGTTTTCTGCCAAGGACCCATCTATAATGAAAAACTTCAAAATCTGGGCCTGGACAGAAAAGCAGAAAGCGCAATTAGCTAAATACGCTTTCACAGAACTGAAAACGCATCTGTGGCTGAAGAAGAATGGAAATACGCTTCCTCTAAAAGAAAACGTACTCACGGGAAAATACGCTTTCATTACGCGAAAACATACAGAAGTGGTTTATGTTTCCACTTAAACATGTGCAAGGGGCTTGAGTAGCTGACGTGCGGGTCCCACGGGGGGGGGGGGGCTGTCACTTATCTAGCTCAGCCACCCGGGTCAACGCGTGCAGGGCGGGACCGGCCGTCTGGGTCGCTGTCAGGTGGGGTTCGCAGGGAGGAGGGCCCGCCTGGCCTGGCTCCTTCTTCCTCCTCGCTGTGTCCCGACGGAGCAGAGCAGGGGCGCGGCTCCGGCGACGAGCTCTGGCGCCACAGGCCACCTCCGACGGCGCGCCGGCCACCGGGATGGTCACGGAGGCGAGGCACATCCATCCCGCCTGGACACGGACGCCGAGGAGGACCGGAGCGATGAGGGCTCGGACTCCCGCGGAGATGGCTTCGGGTGGGATTCGGCTATGGGGCTGCGGGGCACTCCGTCGATGGGCAAGTAAGTGGGGAGGATCAGGGGGCCGAGGGGAGTTCTCTGGTGAAGGAAAGAGGAAGGAAGGGGTGCTACCGTGCTCGAATTTGAGCCGAGCAGAGCGGCGGCCCTGGAGGTCAACTACGGCGAGGAGAGGTTGTGGAGCTCGCGGGAGAGGTCCAGGGGGTCCAGAGGGCTGCGGTGAGGCTGGTGGTGATGCAAGGAGGGGCTCGGGGTGGCTCTTATATAGGCGGGGCGAGGTGCCGAGCTGGATGCCTCCGCTCGGGCGCGGCCAAGGCTGTGGCGACGCGCAGCGAGCACGGGCGAGCACGGGAAGGCAACGAGGGGGGTGCAAACGAGCTACAGCGAGGCACTATGCAGGGGGGCCGAGGGCACATGAGGGAAACGGCCGAGCGCCACTGAAGCTCGGTCCGCCACAGCGCTCTCATGGGCGCGCGACGACGAGCGCCGATGGGGAAGCAGACGGAGGGGCAAGGGGTCAGGGCGACGCGGGCGATCACGAGGATGCTACTGGACACGGTGGTGCGTCGAGACGAGGAGGGAACGGACGAACACAGCGCCTGATTCGAGCCAGAGCACGCTGGCTGCATGCCAGGGCGGTGGTCACCACGCACAATGGTGCACACAGTCCCATACTGTTTGCCAAACCATGTCTGGGGCTTTGTCCTTCCTGGGGAGGTTGCAACTGCTGTGGTAGAATGGTGAAAGGTGATACGGTTAAACAGAAATCTACCTCTGAAGTTTATTGTAGTAAACTTGATCATGAAGTAGTGATCAACTGATGTAGGGTTAGAGGCAAACAAGTTGTCTGGGGTGATTAGCTAAGGAAGAACTACCATGCTGGGGAGTTTGGCAGGAAATGGACCAAGATTTAATACGGTTGCTTTGCAACTACCAAATCTGGTCCAGAAATAAGATGATGAAGTAGCACTCACTTGGAGTAACCTCTTGAGCTGAATTTTGGTGTAGAGAGATTATTTGACCATATGGAGCTGTTGTAAAAAGATCATGCTATTTGGAGTTACCAAAGTGGCACTTCCTTCACAATGCTCCATTCTGGCCAGTAACTTAGAAAATTTACTGAGGGTAAATGGGTAACTGGATGGCGCCAAAACTTGGTGGAGAAGGTAGATGTAAATGTAAGAATGCCCTGGTAAATTCCCAGCTCAAATGAAGCAAGGTAAAATAGGGTTGCTTCACAAAGTGAAAATTTTACCAGAAAACTAGATTTGGAGCTGAGCTCACATAGATGATCTCCATGAGCTCTAATTTGGTAGAGACTCATGATTTGGTCAAATAAGGATGTGACCAAGTTTCATCTCATTTGGACATGCCTAGAATATACTTCCTTCACAAAGTTCCTTTTGTTGGAAATATGCCCTAGAGGCAATAATAAAAGTATTATTATTATATTTCCTTGTTCATGATAATCGTCTGTTATTCATGCTTGAATTGTATTGTACGGAAACAGCGATACATGTGTGAATATATAGACCACAATGAGTCCCTGGTGAGCCTCTAGTTACCAGCTCGTTAATCAACAGATGATCACGGTTTCCTGATCATGGACATGTGATGTCAGTGATAACGGGATCACGTCATTAGGAGAATGATGTGATGGACAAGACCCAATCCTGAGCATAGCACGAGATCGTTTAGTTCGTAATGCATAAGCTTTTCGGTGTCAAGTATTTATTCCTTAGACCATGAGGTTGTACAACTCCCGAATGCCGTAGGAATACTTTGGGTGTGCCAAACGTCACAACGTAACTGGGTGGCTAAAAAGGTACACATCGGGTATCTCCGAAAGTGTCTGTTGAGTTGGTACGAACCGAGACTGGGATGTTGTCACTCCGTATGACGGAGAGGTACCTCTGGACCCACTCGGTAAGACATCATCATAGTGAGATCAAAGTGACTAAGGAGTTAGTCACGGGATGATGGATTACGGATCGAGTAAAGAGACTTGCCATGACGAGATTGAACAAGGTATCGGGAATACCGACGATCGAATCTCGGGCAAGTACCGTACCGATGGACAAAGGGAATAACATACGGGATTGAGTGAATCCTTGACACGGTGGTTCATCCGATGAAGATCATCGAGGAAAACGTGGGAACCAACATGGGTATCCAGATCCCGCTGTTGGTTATTGACCGGAGAGTGGTCTTGGTCATGTCTACGTGTCTCCCGAACCCGTAGGGTCTACACACTTAAGGTTCGGTAACGCTAGGATCGTAGAGATACATGCACGTGGAAACCCGAAAGTTGTTCAGAGTCCCGGATGAGATCCAGGACGTCACGAGGAGTTCCGGAATGGTCCGGAGGTAAAGAATGATATATAGGAAGTCCAGTTTCGGCCATCGGGTGATCTCCGGGGTCACCGGGAGTGTCCCGGGACCACCGGAGGGGTCCGGGGGTCCACCGGGTGGGGCCACCCATCCCGGTTGGGCCCCTAGGACGCAAAGGGGAAGTGGCCAGCCCTAGTGGGCTGGCGCACCACATGGGCCCTCCTCCCCATGCGCCTAGGGTTGAAACCCTAGGGGGGAGGGGGCGCCACCTTGCCTTGGGGGGCAAGGATCCCCCCCTGGCCGCCGCCCCACCCTGCAGATCCCATCTGCAGGGCCGGCGCACCCCCCCTGGCCCCCTATATATATGTGGGGGGGAGAGGGCAGCCGCACCCTTGCCCCCGGCGCCTCTCCCCCTCCCGTCACACCTCCGTCTCCTTAACGCAGGGCACCGGCGAAGCCCTGCAGGATTCTCCACTGCATCCACCACCACGCCGTTGTGCTGCTGGATCTCCGACGACCTCTCCTCCCCCCTTGCTGGATCAAGAAGGAGGTGACGTTGCTGTACCGGACGTGTGTTGAACGCGGAGGTGCCGTCCGTTCGGCGCTATATCATCGGTGACGAAGAACGCGAAGAGTACGACTACTTCGTCCACGCTTCTTCGAAAGCTTCCGCTCGCGATCTACATAACGGTATGTAGATGCACTCTTATTTGCTCGTTGCTAGATGTCTCCTTAGTTGGATCTTGGTGAAAGCATAGAAAATTTTTGAATTCTGCTACGTTCCCCAACAGTGGCATCTGAGCTAGGTCTTATGCGTAGCATCTTGCACGAGTAGAACACAAAGCAGTTGTGGGCATTTGAGTTTGTTCAACTTTCTTGCCATTACTAGTCAATCTTGATTCGACGGCATTGTAGGATGAAGCGGCCCGGACCGACTTTACACGTACGCTTACGTGAGACTGGTTCCACCGACAGACATGCACTAGATGCATAAGGTGGCTGGCGGGTGTCTGTCTCTCCTACTTTAGTCGGATCGGATTCGATGAAAAGGGTCCTTATGAAGGGTAAATAGAAATTGACAAATCACGTTGTGGTTTTGGCGTAGGCAACAACAATTAGAGGACGTCTAACTTGTTTTTGCAGCATGTGCTATGTGACGTGGTATGGCCAAAACGAAGATGTGATGAATGATATATGTGATGTATGAGATTGATCATGTTCTTGTAATAGGGAATCACGACTTGCATGTCGATGAACTTGACAACCGGTAGGAGCCATAGGAGTTGTCTTAATTATTGTATGACCTGCGTGTCACTGAATAACGCCATGTAATTACTTTACTTCATTGCTAAACGTTAGCTATAGTAGTAGAAGTAATAGTTGGCGTGACGACTTCTTCAAGACACGATGATGAAGATCATGGTGTCGAGCCGGTGACAAGATGATCATGGTGCCCCGATGATGGAGATCCAAGGAGCAAGATGATATTGGCCATATCATGTCACTTTAATTGATTGCATGTGATGTTTATCATGTTTATGCATCTTGTTTACTTGGAACGACGGTAGTAAATAAGATGATCTCTCACTAAAAATTTCAAGAATTGTGTTCCCCCTAACTGTGCACCGTTGCTAAAGTTCGTTGCTCCGAAGCACCACGTGATGATCGGGTGTGATAGGTTCTAACGTTCGCATACAACGGGTGTAAGCTAGATTTACACACGCGATACACTTAGGGTTCACTTGACGAGCCTAGCATGTACAGACATGTCCTCGGAACACGGAAGACCAAAAGGTCGAACACGAGTCGTATAGAAGATACGATCAACATGAAGATGTTCACCGTTGATGACTAGTCCATCTCACGTGTTGATCGGACACGGGCTAGTCGATTCGGATCGTGTATCACTTAGATGACTAGAGAGATGTCATTCTGAGTGGGAGTTCATTAAAATTTGATTAAGATGAACTTAATTATCATGAACTTAGTCTAAATTCTTTACAATATCTCTTGTAGATCAAATGGCCCACGCTCCAGTTTCCCTCAACTTCAACGCGTTCCTAGAGAAAACCAAGCTGAAAGACGATGGTAGCAACTATACGGATTGGGTCTGTAACCTGAGGATTATCCTCATAGCTGCCAAGAGATCATATGTCCTTGAAGCACCGCTAGGTGATGCACCTGCTCCCGATGCGGCCCAAGACATTTTGAACGTCTGGCAGTCGCATAGTGATGATTACTCCCTGGTTCAGTGCGGCATGCTTTACAGCTTAGAGTCGGGGCTCCAAAAACGTTTTGAGCACCACGGAGCATATGAGATGTTCGAAGAGCTGAAAATGGTTTTCCAAGCTCATGCCCGAGTCGAGAGATATGATGTCTCCGACGCATTCTACAGCTGTAAGATGGAGGAAAATAGTTCTGTCAGTGAGCACATCCTCAAGATTTCTGGATTGCACAACCGCTTGTCTCAGCTGGGAATGAATCTCCCAGATGAAGCGGTCGTTGACAGAATCCTCCAGTCGCTCCCACCAAGCTTCAAGAGCTTCGTGTTGAACTTCAATATGCAGGGGATGGAGAAGTCCATTCCCGAGGTGTATTCAATGCTGAAATCAGCGGAGGTGGACATCAAGAAAGAACAGCAAGTGTTGATGATCAATAAAACCACTAAGTTCAAGAAAGGCAAGGGTAAGAAGAACTTCAAGAAGGAAGGCAAGGGAGTTGCCGCGCCCGGTAAGCCTATTGCCGGGAAGAAGCCAAAGCATGGACCCAAGCCTGAGACAGAGTGCTTTTATTGCAAGGGAACGGGTCACTGGAAGCGGAACTGCCCCAAATACTTAGCAGACAAGAAGGCCGGCAACGTCAAAGGTATATGTGATATACTCCCTCCGTCCCAAAATAAGTGACGCAAAAGCGACTCAACTACAAAGTTGAGTCGCTTTTGCGTCACTTATTTTGGGACGGAGGGAGTACATGTTATTGATGTGTACCTTACCAGCACTCGTAGTAGCTCCTGGGTATTCGATACCGGTGCGGTTGCTCACATTTGTAACTCAAAACAGGAGCTGTGGAATAAGCGGAGACTGGCGAAGGATGAGGTGACGATGTGCGTCGGGAATGGTTCCAAGGTCGATGTGATCGCCGTCGGCACGCTACCTCTACATCTACCCTCAGGATTAGTTTTAAACCTTAATAATTGTTATTTAGTACCAGCTTTGAGCATGAACATTGTATCTGGATCTCGTCTTATGCGAGATGGCTACTCTTTCAAATCGGAGAATAATGGTTGTTCTATTTATTTGAGAGATATGTTTTATGGTCATGCCCCGCTGGTCAATGGTTTATTTTTGATGAATCTCGAACGTGATGATACACATATTCATAGTGTAGATGCCAAAAGATGTAAAGTTGATAATGATAGTCCCACATACTTGTGGCATTGCCGCCTTGGTCATATTGGTGTCAAACGTATGAAGAAGCTCCATTCAGATGGACTCCTAGAGTCTCTTGATTATGAATCATTTGACACGTGCGAACCGTGCCTCTTGGGCAAGATGACCAAGACTACGTTCTCCGGAACAATGGAGCGAGCAACCAACTTATTGGAAATCATACATACCGATGTGTGCGATCCAATGAGTGTTGAGGCTCGCGGAGGCTATCGTTATGTTCTCACCCTCACAGATGACTTGAGTAGATACGGGTATATCTATTTGATGAAACACAAGTCTAAGACCTTTGAAAAGTTCAAGGAATTTCAGAATGAGGTTGAGAATCAACGTGACAGAAAAATAAAGTTCTTACGATCAGATCGTGGGGGTGAATATTTAAGTCATGAATTTGGCACACACCTTAGGAACTATGGAATTGTTTCACAATTGACACCGCCCGGAAAACCTCAACGTAACGGTGTGTCCGAACATCGAAATCGTACTCTGTTGGACATGGTGCAATCTATGATGTCCCTCACCGATTTACCGCTATCTTTTTGGGGTTATGCTTTAGAGACTGCCGCATTCACTTTAAATAGGGCTCCGTCGAAATCCGTTGAGACGACTCCGTATGAACTTTGGTTTGGCAAGAAACCGAAGCTGTCGTTTCTAAAAGTTTGGGGTTGCGATGCTTATGTCAAGAAACTTCAACCTGAAAAGCTCGAACCCAAATCGGAAAAATGCGTCTTCATAGGATACCCAAAGGAAACGATTGGGTACACCTTCTACCACAGATCCGAAGGCAAAGTCTTTGTTGCCAAGAATGGATGCTTTCTGGAGAAAGAGTTTCCCTCGAAAGAAGTGAGTGGGAGGAAAGTAGAACTTGATGAGGTGACAGTCACCCCTCCTGAACCGGAAAGTAGCGCAGCGCAGGAAATTGTTCCTGAGGTGCCTGCACCAACAAGGGAGGAAGTTAATGATAATGATCATGAAGAAACAGATCAAGTAACTACTGAACTTCGAAGGTCCACAAGGCACGTTCCACACCAGAGTGGTACGGCAACCCTGTCCTGGAAATTATGTTGTTAGACAACGGTGAACCTTCGAACTATGAAGAAGCGATGGCGGGCCCGGATTCCAATAAATGGCTTGGAGCCATGAAATCCGAGATAGAATCCATGTATGAAAACAAAGTATGGACTTTGGTGGACTTGCCTGATGATAGGCACGCCATAGAGAATAAATGGATATTTAAGAAGAAGACAGACGCGGATGGTAATGTGACCATCTATAAGGCTCGGCTTGTCGCTAAGGGTTATCGACAAGTTCAAGGGATTGACTACGACGAGACTTTCTCTCCCGTAGCGATGCTGAAGTCAGTCAGAATCATGTTAGCTATTGCCGCATTCTATGATTATGAGATATGGCAAATGGACGTCAAAACAGCATTCCTTAATGGCTTCCTCAAGGAAGAGTTGTATATGATGCAACCGGAAGGTTTTGTCGATCCAGAGAACGCTAACAAGGTATGCAAGCTCCAACGCTCGATTTACGGGCTGGTGCAAGCATCTCGGAGTTGGAATATTCGCTTTAATGATGTGATCAAAGCGTTTGGCTTTATACAGACTTATGGAGAAGCATGTATTTACAAGAAAGTGAGTGGGAGCTCTGTGGCATTTCTCATATTATATGTGGATGACATATTGCTGATGGGAAATGATATAGAATTCTTGGAAAATGTAAAGGCCTACTTGAATAAAAGTTTTTCAATGAAGGACCTTGGAGAAGCTGCTTACATATTAGGCATCAAAATCTATAGAGATAGATCAAGACGCCTCATTGGTCTTTCACAAAGTACATACCTTGACAAGATATTGAAAAAGTTCAATATGGATCAGTCCAAGAAGGGATTCTTGCCTGTTTTGCAAGGTATGAGATTGAGCAAGGCTCAGTTGCCGACCACGGCAGAAGATAGAGAAAAGATGAGTATCATTCCCTATGCCTCGGCCATAGGTTCTATCATGTATGCCATGCTGTGTACCAGACTTGATGTGAACCTTGCCATAAGTTTGGTAGGGAGGTACCAAAGTGATCCCGGTACGGAGCACTAGACAGCGGTCAAGAACATCCTCAAGTACCTGAAAAGGACTAAGGATATGTTTCTCGTTTATGGAGGTGACGAAGAGCTCGTCGTAAAGGGTTACGTCGATGCTAGCTTCGACACAGATCTGGATGACTCTAAGTCTCAAACCGGATATGTGTATATTTTGAACGGAGGGGCAGTCAGCTGGTGCAGTTGCAAGCAAAGCGTCGTGGCAGCATCTACATGTGAAGCAGAGTACATAGCTGCTTCCGAAGCAGCACAGGAAGGAGTCTAGATGAAGGAGTTCATCACCGACCTAGGAGTCATTCCAAGCGCGTCCAGCCCCATGACTCCCTTCTGTGACAACACTGGTGCTATTGCTATTACCAAGGAGCCCAGGTTTCACAAGAAGACCAAGCACATCAAGCGCCGTTTCAACTCCATCCGGAATTATGTCAAGATGGAGATATAGATATTTGTAAAGTACATACGGATCTGAATGTCGCAGACCCGTTGACTAAACCTCTTCCACGGGCAAAACATGATCAACACCAGAACTCTATGGGTGTTCGATTCATCACATTGTAACTAGATTATTGACTCTAGTGCAAGTGGGAGACTGTTGGAAATATGCCCTAGAGGCAATAATAAAAGTATTATTATTATATTTCCTTGTTCATGATAATCGTCTGTTATTCATGCTTGAATTGTATTGTACGGAAACAGCGATACATGTGTGAATATATAGACCACAATGAGTCCCTGGTGAGCCTCTAGTTACCAGCTCGTTAATCAACAGATGATCACGGTTTCCTGATCATGGACATGTGATGTCAGTGATAACGGGATCACATCATTAGGAGAATGATGTGATGGACAAGACCCAATCCTGAGCATAGCACGAGATCGTTTAGTTCGTAATGCATAAGCTTTTCGGTGTCAAGTATTTATTCCTTAGACCATGAGGTTGTACAACTCCCGGATGCCGTAGGAATACTTTGGGTGTGCCAAACGTCACAATGTAACTGGGTGGCTAAAAAGGTACGTATCGGGTATCTTCGAAAGTGTCTGTTGAGTTGGTACGAACCGAGACTGGGATGTTGTCACTCCGTATGACGGAGAGGTACCTCTGGGCCCACTCGGTAAGACATCATCATAGTGAGCTCAAAGTGACTAAGGAGTTAGTCACGGGATGATGGATTACGGATCGAGTAAAGAGACTTGCCATGACGAGATTGAACAAGGTATCGGGAATACCGACGATCGAATCTCGGGCAAGTACCGTACCGATGGACAAAGGGAATAACATACGGGATTGAGTGAATCCTTGACACGGTGGTTCATCCGATGAAGATCATCGAGGAACACGTGGGAACCAACATGGGTATCCAGATCCCGCTGTTGGTTATTGACCGGAGAGTGGTCTCGGTCATGTCTACGTGTCTCCCGAACCCGTAGGGTCTACACACTTAAGGTTCGGTAACGCTAGGGTCGTAGAGATACATGCACGTGGAAACCCAAAAGTTGTTCGGAGTCCCAGATGAGATCCAGGACGTCATGAGGAGTTCCGGAATGGTCCGGAGGTAAAGAATGATATATAGGAAGTCCAGTTTCGGCCATCGGGTGATCTCCGGGGGTCACCGGGAGTGTCCCGGGACCACCGGAGGGGTCCCGGGGGTCCACCGGGTGGGGCCACCCATCCCGGTGGGGCCCCTAGGCCGCAAAGGGGAAGTGGCCAGCCCTAGTGGGCTGGCGCACCACATGAGCCCTCCTCCCCATGCGCCTAGGGTTGAAACCCTAGGGGGGAGGGGGCGCCACCTTGCCTTGGGGGGCAAGGATCCCCCCTGGCCGCCGCCCCACCCTGCAGATCCCATCTGCAGGGCCGGCGCACCCCCCTGGCCCCCTATATATATGTGGGGGGGAGAGGGCAGCCGCACCCTTCCCCCTGGCGCCTCTCCCCCTCCCGTCACACCTCCGTCTCCGTCCGTTCGGCGCTAGATCATCGGTGACGAAGAACGCGAAGAGTACGACTACTTCGTCCACGCTTCTTCGAAAGCTTCCGCTCGCGATCTACATAACGGTATGTAGATGCACTCTTATTTGCTCATTGCTAGATGTCTCCTTAGTTGGATCTTGGTGAAAGCGTAGAAATTTTTTGAATTCTGCTATGTTCCCCAACACCTTTCTGGACAGAAACTTTGGAAAAATCATTGAAAAATATTCACTAGGCAAATGAGTGTGAAAATTGGCACATGTCAATGATATGGACATGAAAAGATGTCCAAGGAGTTTGAAGTCAATTGGGAAAAGGAAAGTATCACTTACTTCACAAAGTGCCATTTAGGGCATAATAGAAAAAGGAATATTGGTGCAATATTTTTGAACATGGCAATGAAATTTTTTGCCATAATGGATGAATATATGACCCAAAAAAATTATTATCATTTATTTGGGAATTTTTGGAGGGAAAGAAATATAGGTTGCTTCACAACCTAGGGTAGACAGGGTTATTCCTTTAATAGAAAAAGGAATATTCCCTAGAAAAATAATATTGAGGTTAGTCCAAGATGGAAAATGGCTAGGTCTAGAGATAGATATGAGGATGACAAGCCACTCTGGAAAGAAAGAAGAGGTCATCTTCTTCAGTTTCCAGACCACATAGCCACGGAAAAAGAAATCTCAAGCAAAAATCTCAGAAAAACAAAAGAAAAAGAAAGGGCCGAAAATCAGGCTGTGACAACTCTTCCCCCCTTGAAGAAATCTCGTCCTCGAGATTTGGTTGCTCAGGGAACAAGTATGAATATACTGACTTAAGGAAACCGTTTCCAACTCGGGTATCCTTTTTTCCTTTTATTGATGGTTCCCATTAAATTTCATATGACTGTCTGTCTGGCTCGGGGTGGTTTGCTTTACTGTTTCCATATGCCGACGGACCTTACCTCACATGTTCATGCTGATGCTGGCTTCCATTATTTTTACATCGGCTGACTCGGCTGAGTGTGATCGATTATTATGACGGAAATATATGTCCGTCTCACAAGTCCAAGAGTGATCTGCGTTTGATGTGTCATCCAGCACCGGCAATCTTTCATGAAATTGTGAACAATTTTTTTCCTGGTGGACACCCAATCTTTTCTCCTTGCATTGGGTTCCTCAACCAACTAGGGGTCCTCCAGGTTTAAAATAGTGAGGTAGATCATAACCGTTCACCTGACGTATTCTGACTTCTTGTAGGAGTTTCTGAATCATCTTAACGGGTTCCACTGTCTTGAGTGTCAGATCTGTACCAATTATTTTACTGACTCCTGTCATGGACAACATAAAGGGATATGACCTTATAGGATAATATTTACATATTGGACTGACGGTGGAGGGCTTGGCCATAACTCTTAATTCTTCGTGTGGCCATGGGTTCTGTAAGGGGAAATATTTTGACAGGCGTATCTTTATCCTTATCCCCTGGCAGGTAACATTTCTTCAATGGCAGGTTTATCGCCTCTCAAGTTTTTAGGGAAATGATCATCTGAACCTTTGCAAGAAATCGACAAATAAATCAATAGCCACCAGAACGATCTTTACAACTTAGATCTGGGACATTACTGAAATAACTCAACCACGGCTCAAGACGGCCGCAAAGTAGCGCAGAACATGAGACCGGGTTGATAAGAAGAAGGTGACAGCTCCTTAAAATAGCCAAAAAGCAGCTATAGGGCTACTGTCACAAAAATAAACTCAACAGCTGTACGAGATGACCGAAAAGCAGCTCAGAACTCGTGACAGTCGTTGAAGAGAGAAATAAAAATTGGCATCCACCCCGGATAACTAAAAATAGCTTGGATCACACGCGTGGTGCCGTCACTGGGGAAAAATAGACAAGGGCTCATCAGGATCACATTCCAGGTTCACTGGTGCTTGTACAGAGCTCAGTGTTGTCGTCAATCTTGATAATCCTTTGTCATACTGAGGTATATGTCTGGCTTCGTTCACATATATTTGAGAATCTAATTCCCAAGGCGGACTTGTTTTCTGACTGATTCTTGCTGCTGACCAACTCTGGCGGATCTGATTTTTGAGATGCACTGCCTTATGCTGTCATTTCACCATTTAATATTTTGCACAAATGTCGTACTGAGGGAGATTGGATGGCTTATACTGGAAACCATCAAGAGCATCTTGCTGAGGAAGACTGTGTACCATGCTTCAGAAGCTTCCCCCCTTAAAGAATTGCTAGGGAGAACTTGGTACCTTATGCCAGAAGCGGTTGCTTACTGAAGAAGACAGAGTACCTGGCACGTGAAGTCATCCATATATCATACTGAGGAAGATAGATTTAATCTTGCCTTGGAAGCTTCTCGGGTATCTTGCGAGGAAAGACTGGATTGCTTACAGCAGAAGATTCTCACTGTGATATGCGGACCGATTTCCGCATATTTAACCATCTTAATATTTTTGCTCTTGATTCCTTGTATGAAACGGGATTTTGCAGGACTATCTTCCTTTCTGAGTACATGCCATATTTTTGCTTGCTTCCAGGTACATCGGGTTCCAAAATTATCCTCAGTGAAAAATTAAACTTGTATCTGGGCCATACCTTTGATAATATTCTGTCAATCTTGTTCGCAATTTAACTTCTTGCTGATTTGATCATTTCTGCTATGAAGAGTGCACGCTGAGGGAAACTTGACACTCAGATCGGATATCCCCCAAATCTGAATGCAGCCGGCTAAGAATTCCATACTGTTTGTGAGGAGTGCACGTTAATGCAAACTTGATTAGTAGCATCCAGGTCACGCATTCTCCATTTTACTGCAGTCAGCTGAGAATTCCATTTTATTTATCTGAGCTTCCAAATATTTGAATTTCCTGCTGATTCTTCGGGTCCGATTTCGGCTGATGAGCAACTTTAATAGGGGAAAAATTATGCCACACCAAAGGCCCAAAGAAAGAAACAAAAGAAACGACTAAAATAAAAACACACAAGCATACTACTAACATAATTAGTCAAGCAATCATCACATATTACTGCTACTCACACCAAAATATGCATGCACACCTAAGCACACAAATCGCGCGGAACTCCAGTATTACGGTCTAATATGCTGTGGCGGTGTGCACGAAAATTATATCCCTGTGTGGAAGGAGTTGGCGTAACCGAAGCTACACCAAGCACTGGCTGAACAGTGGCTAGATCTGGATGGATGCACAGGTGAGGACGGACTTGACGATCAAGTAGCGAGACACAAAAGTCACGACCACCTCATCATCAAGCGTACGAATGGAGTCGTACCGTCCAAAGAATGAAATGATGGCAAGATAACAGTGGAAGACTAGGTTTATTGGCATTGCCCTTTTCTGATAACAAAGATCAGCAAGGGTTGCCAAGGGGACGAGATGGAGGGCATGGATGATGATAGAAACAAGTCTATCATCGAAATAATATGGGTGGATGGCGAAAAGATATTGAAGCGATACCTAAGCATAATTCCTTCGAAGAGTGTCTGGAACACTCGTACCAGGGCATCACTCTGCTGGGACAGAGGTGACGCCAAACACCGAAAAACAGGTATGCAAAGAGGGATAATGCAGGTAGTGGATTGAAACTTATACCACCTACACTCACAAGATAAACTGCTAACGATCAAATAATAATCTATATGCATGCTATGCGACAAACAAATGCAGCAATCAAATGCAACAAACCAACCAAACTCTATACTACCGCATTGTAACGTTCGCGCGGTCTAGGGCGTCCTACAGCCAGAACTGCTCTGATACCAAGCCTGTGGCACCCCGGCTGAGAGAAACCGGAACGCCCCGTATTCCAGCCCAGAGATCGAGGAGAAGTCTTCTGGAATATGGCACTGCTTAGCATAGAACAAACCAGCTTTCTATTACAACGCGAATATGAATACAAGGTCTCCGATATTACAAGGGGATTACATCGGCACGGTGACACTACGCCTGCCACGGTTGCTCTATGCCAGTAGCAGAACGACTCGAAGTAGCGGAACATCTACGGGCAGCGGAACGAACGGCGATGATGGACTCCAATCCGCAGGGACTCTGGCTGGAACGTTTATCCTAGCTCGCGAACACAGGAACCACACCAAAACAAGCAAGCAATCCTGCCACGACCTGCAAACTGGCATGACACGCCAGGTCAGTACATTGAATGTACTTGCAAGCTCACAATAAACCAAAAGCAATCAAGACAAACAACAACATGGCATTAGCAGGTTAAATCATTCATGAACATGGTATTAACAGAACAACAGGGCATGTACAACTGAACACGATACAACTTAGAACAGGCATAGCATGAACATGATAATATTACATGCAACATGATGATACTAACATGCACCAATTTTCTTTTCGGGTTACCTCGCAACCATCACATGCACAAACTTACCAACACGAACATCACACGATCATCTCAGGATCAAATCAAGCTTGGTATAAACAATACCGTAGTAATCATTAAATGACCACAAGGAGCTTGATCTTTACAATTGACTCTCGCACAACATCACAAATATCCAGCACTCAGTATTATCGATACCACGGTGATCATTCCGGCAATCACAACCAACTTATCTCATCATCGAACCGGGGTTGTAATTAAACAAGTTATTATTATTATTACTGTTGACTCACGGTGTGACCGACACGAACTGGGCCCTTATCCGCGGGCACGGCTATCGATAGATTAGTTACACTCAGCAGAGGTAGCGCACTGTACCCACACCACAGAACCCATGGCCTCGTACTCCCATTCGGGTGGACCAACGGCGTTCCGACAAAACCGATCTACTGTCATGACACTCTCCCGGACACTCCGACCCACTTCCCTTTTTGGGCTAAGTCCTGGGTAGCCCCGTGTCTACCAAAGACACAACGACCACCGTCGTGGCCAAACGGTCCCAAACGGGGACCCGAGCTCAAAACAACAACAACAACGGGCACACAAGGTTATGCCCGCCTACCTGATCAGGGTAACGCGTGTCCATAACCTTCCCTCGTTGGAGGCATCGTGAGAGGCATGACAATAGACCCAGTTAGGACCTTCCCATAAAGGTAAGTGTGGCTGCACTGGTCAGCTCGATATGGTGGCACCATGACTCAGCCAACAGTTCTTCCAGTTCATTATTATCCAGTTAAACTTGAATGCAAAAAGCTGAGACATAATAAAATAACATGATGCAACTACAATGCATGAACACGATATCAACATAAGCATGAAGGTGCACATAAGCATCGAGCATAACCACAATGAAATATTTAACCAAATAAACATGGCATACTGACGAGCATGAATATCATAAGCATAACGCTACTCATGGCATACATGGCTACTAGCATCATAATTAAACCCCATGCAAGAGCATACTAGCATCAACAATAAATACCATGCAAGAACCTAGCAAGAACAGTACCAAGTAAGCAGGTAACTAGCTAGTTGCAACGGAACATGTATATCACGGTATAACAAGCATGCATCAAGATTACTGCTAGCAAATACTTATACTACCAAGCATAACATGTGAATATGCTAATATCAAGTAGTACAAGGTAACAAGAAGCATCAGATCATAGCATGACAGTGAACATGAAACCACGAGAATAACTGAAACAACGACAGCAGTAGCAAACAAGGAGACGGATAACAACAATCTTTTATTAAATATTCAAGTTGAAAACCATGGCTACTGCATGGCTATCATGCAAGTGGTTATTGTGGCTTGCCTGGGGTGACGGGATACTCCGGGAAGAAGTGTGGTGAAGCCGCGGAAAGAATCACCGGAAACAGTTCTCTCTCGGAGGGGCTGTTTACGTGCAAGGGCAAAAAGGTCATTTTCACAGTGTCAAACCATAGTGAAAATGAAACCAACATAACGGTATCGATCAAACGAAGACGATCACCTCATTTGGAGTTGTGGTTAAAAAGATATGAGGTGTTTTCTGCGAGGGACCCATCTGTAATGAAAAACTTCAAAATCTGGGCCTGGACAAAAAAGAAGAAAGCGCAATTTGCGAAATACGCTTTCACAGAACTGAAAACGCATTTGTGGCTGAAGAAGAATGGAAATACGCTTCCTCTAAAAGAAAACGTACTCACGGGAAAAACGCTTTCATTACGCGAAAACGTACAGAAGTGGTTTACGTTTCCACTTAAACATGTGGCAGGGGCTTGAGCAGCTGACGTGCGGGTCCCACGGGTGGGGCCTATCACTTATCCAGCTCAGCCACCCGGGTCAACGCATGCAGGGCGGGACCGGCCGCCTGGGTCGCTGCCAGGTGGGGTCCGCGGGGAGGAGGGGCCCGCCTAGCCTGGCTCCTTCTTCCTCCTTGCTGCGCCCCGACGGAGCAGAGCAGGGGCGCGGCTCCGGCGACGAGCTCCGGCGCCACAGGCCACCTCCGGCGGCGCGCCGGCCACCGGGATGGTCACGGAGGCGAGGCGCATCCATCCCGCCTGGACACAGACGCCGAGGAGGACCGAAGCGATGAGGGCGCGGACTCTGGTGGAGATGGCTTCGGGTGGGATTTGGCTATGGGGCTGCGGGGCACTCCGTCGATGGGCAAGTAAGTGGGGAGGATCAGGGGGCGAGGGGAGTTCTCTGGTGAAGGAAAGAGGGAGGGAGGGGTGCTACCGTGCTCGAATTTGAGCCGAGCAGAGCGGCGGCCCTGGAGGTCAACTACGGCGAGGAGAGGCTATGGAGCTCGCGGGAGAGGTCCAGGGGGTCTAGAGGGCTGCGGTGAGGCTGGTGGTGATGCAAGGAGGGGCTCGGGATGGCTCTTATATAGGCGGGGCGAGGTGCCGAGCTGGATGCCGCCGCTCGGGTGCGGCCAAGGCTCTGGCCACGCGCAGCGAGCACGGGAAGGCGACGAGGGGGGTGCGGACGAGCTACAGCGAGGCACTATGCAGGGAGGGGGCGAGGGCAAAGGAGGGAAACGGCCGAGCGCCGCTGAAGCTCGGTCGACCACATCACTCTCGTGGGCACGCGGCGAAGAGCGCCGACGGGGAAGCGGACGGAGGGGGCAAGGGGTCAGGGCGACGCGGGCGATCACGAGGATGCTACTGGACACGGTGGTGCGTCGAGACGAGGAGGGAACGGACGAACACAGCGCCTGATTCGAGCCAGAGCACGCTGGCTGCATGCCAGGGTGGTGGTCACCACGCGCACTGGTGCACACAGTCCCATACTGTTTGCCAAACCATGTCTAGGGCTTTGTCCTTCCTGGGGAGGTTGCAACTGTTGTGGTAGAATGGTGAAAGGTGATACGGTTAAACAGAAATCTACCTCTGAAGTTTACTGCAGTAAACTTGATCATGAAGTAGTGATCAACTGACATAGGATTAGAGGCAAACAAGTTGTCTGGGGTGATTAGCTAAGGAAGAACTACCATGCTGGGGAGTTTGGCAAAAAATGGACCAAGATTTAATATGGTTGCTTTGCAACTACCAAATCTGGTCCAGAAATAAGATGATGAAGTAGCACTCAGTTGGAGTAACCTCTTGAGCTGAATTTTGGTGTAGAGAGATTATTTGACCATATGGAGCTGTTGTAAAAAGATCATGCCATTTCGAGTTACCAAAGTGGCACTTCCTTCACAATGCTCCATTCTGGCCAGTAACTTAGAAAATTTACTGAGGGTAAATAGGTAACTGGATGGCGCCAAAACTTGGTGGAGAAGGTAGATGTAATAGTAGGAATGCCCTGGTAAATTCCCAGCTCAAATGAAGCAAGGTAAAATAGGGTTGCTTCACAAAGTGAAAATTTTACCAGAAAACAAGATTTGAAGCTGAGCTCACATAGATGATCTCCATGAGCTCTAATTTGGTAGAGACTCATGATTTGGTCAAATGAAGGATGTAACCAAGTTTCATCTCATTTGGACATGCCTAGAATATACTTCCTTCACAAAGTTCCTTTCTGGACAGAAACTTTGGAAATATCATTGAAAAATATTCACTAGGCAAATGAGTGTGAAAATTGTCACATCTCAATGATATGGACATGAAAATATGTCCAATGAGTTTGAGGTTAATTGGGAAAAGGAAAATAGCACTTACTTCACAAAGTGCCATTTAGGGCAGAATAGAAAAAGGAATATTGGTGAAATATTTTTGAACATGGCAATGAAAAGTTTTGCCATAATGGATGAAGATATGACCCAACCAAATTATTAAAATTTATTTGGGAATTTTTGGAGGGACAGAAATATAGGTTGCTTCACAACCTAGGGCAGACAGGGTTATTCCTTTAATAGAAAAAGGAATATTCCCTAGAAAAATAATATTGAGGTTGGTCCAATATGGAAAATGGCAAGGTCTAGAGATAGATATAAGGATGACAAGCCACTCTGGAAAGAAAGAAGAGGTCATCTTCTTCAGTTTCCAGACCACATAGCCACGGAAAAAGAAATCTCAAGCAAAAATCTCAGAAAAACAAAAGAAAAAGAAAGGGCCAAAAATCAGGCTGTGACATAGAGCTAGCTTGGCATTCGTATTCTTTTCTCTTGAGAATTGCATTTCACTTGAGGCCGTATGAATAAAAGGGGCAATGTGCATGGGGCAAATGCCATTTAGCCAGAGAGAGTCCCAATTTTTGGCCCTCTGGCCATCGCTGACTGTGACTTTGGTTAAAGCATTGAAGAGAAGCTTGGCATCCTTATTGCACTATTGGTTATTGTTTCGTTTCTAGTACACACTCCTATTAGAAGTATCCATGAAATAATTCATAGTTGTAGTACATAATTTAATAAGTGTACATACACATGGTAAATTCTCAAAAAACTCGAGGGAGCACAATATTTGAAATTGCCACTGAACATTTTTCTAACGCTATATATAACACATGGTTGTATAAATAAACAAACTTTTAATGGCTTCATAATATTAAACTCTTTCAAATACCACATGGTATTAAATACTTGGAAAAACATATAGTAATCAGGCCCTCATATTTCACTTCACTAGTTAATTAAATAGGACAAAGGCATTTTAGGCTTTACACCTGTCAACAAAAATGAAAATATCAAACCCAAAATAAAGGAAGTTCAGCCTCAGCTTCTCAAGACTTCTTTCCATAGCAACTCCTATGAATAATTAAGTTGAAACTAATTTTTGCACAAGCCGAAGCTAAAAGAACTAGCCCCTCAGACAAGCCAACAGGTAGTTGCGGCACAAAATTTAGATATGTTGTTCCTCAGATGCAGGGCCGGTCCCAAAACTTTGAGGGCCTGGGGCGAAACTAGAGCTCCGGGACCCTTAGAGCACGTTGATTGCACCGGTTTTCTAGACATTTTTCCTGCTTCCCATTAGATCCCGGGATTAGTGTCCAAGGCCCGGCAATTATTTTTTGCCCACGAGCAATCATAATTGTAAGCACTGTCAAATCAAGTGTATTCTGAAAAAAGTAGTTTAACCATCTGACGCAAAATCAAGGACATGTGTCTTTTCCTAGACAAGTGCTTGCATTTGTGTGTTCCGGAGAACATTGCGTAGAACAAACACGATCAAATCAAATTAATTGGGCAAGCATCTAAACATTACAATCAGAACCGAAGGTAAGGACTCTTAGACAAATGCTATGCAATTATTATTATTGTTGTTGTTGTTGTTGTTGTTTTATTATTATTATTATTATTATTATTATTATTATTATTATTATTATTATTATTATCACATTGAACTAACCAATGATAAAGCCAAATGATATCTATCGCTAACAATGGCTAATCGATCAATTAAGATGGAATATTTATTTACCACTTGTAATTTTTCATTGGTAGTCATGGCAAAAGCAAACTCGCTAGGGCATAAGATACCTTCTCTACAATCAGCCTCCCGGTTTTGTGATGGGGTGTCTCCGGCTAGAGTTGTAGCCGCATGGCGCATGCTCGGTGGGCGTCTCTCGACCGCCGTTGTTCAATTGTTTTCTTGCGGTTGCAGTAACTACATATGAGGAGGAGATGGTGATTACCGATCAGGCCGACGGCGTGACACACGAGCTGAAGAGGCATCCGGCGGTAGCCGTGACACCGTGCCTCATGCATGCATTAGGGTGTAGATGCGTTCTTTCCTAAAAGGCCGACTCGATCCACGATCGTTCATGTGTTTTAGGTCGTGCATTAGTAGCCGTGATTCCCTATTTGACGCGCACTGCTGTCAGATTGCCCGGGCTTCGCACACGCGAAGCGACCGAGCGACGCGATGAGCTGACCCATTTTGCGTAAGCAGTTCGCCTACAACATCATCTGGTTTTGTCAGCCTACTAAAAGGTTCCTTTAACCGTTTTTTTTCTTTTGTCGGTTTTCCCTTTCTTTCTGATTTTTTCTTTTTTCATTTCATTTTGGCCATTTTTCTATTTCTTTTTCTTCTTTCGTTTTTTTCACTTATTTTTGTTTCTTTTTCCCATTTCAAGTTTAATTTTTATTTCTTCAAAAAAAATCACATTTTTCAAACATGTTAAAAATGTTCGTGAGTTCAAACTATACTCATAAATTTGAACAACGTTCACTTTTAAGAATATTTTTGGGGATTTTGAAAAATTGTTCCAGTTATCCTAAATTTGATCGCAATGTTTTGGTTCAAATTTTCAGAAAATGATAAGAATTAAAAAATATCCAGTTTTCAGATATTTTTTCCAAAATTTATTCTATTTTCTGGAGTTTTAGAAAAAGTTCCCGTTTCAAGAATCTTACACAAGTTTCAAAAAATGTTCATGTTTTCAAAAAAAAATCCGAATTTTCAGAAAATTGTCAGAATTTTTTTGTAAAAAAATTAAAACATCTAAGAAAATGTTCCCCATTTTCAAAAATTGTTCAAAATTTTTAAAAATTATTCATGTTTCCATTTTTCAGGGGTTTACAAGAAGTACCCATTTCCAAAATTGCTCACAAATAAAAAAATGTTTCGCATTTCAAAACTTATTCACTTTTCTCAGTTTTTTGTTCAATCTTTTTAAAAACATTCAGGATTTGAAAATTTACACATATTTTCTAAATACTCAAAAGTTGTTTGGAAATTTGAAATAGTTACTCAAAATTTTAGAAAATTCATGTTCACAAATTTTGCTCTTGTTTTTAGAAAATGTTAACATATTTTCAAAATTTGTTATCTCTTTTTCATAAACTATTTTTTGGAATTTCCAATTGTGTCCACAGTAATTGGTTTGTGTTTTCTAAATGTGTTTTCAGAAACATATGCAGTATAGTACACGTAAAGAAAATAGCATGGTACAGGGGAATATCTCACAACATTAAATTCTTAAATACAATCACACTGTGCTTTTCTTCGTGAATAGCCCTCTGCCCTGGTGGCTAGCAGCGCTTGTGTTCGATAGGGATGTCGCGTGTGTTTTTTTGGGAAAAACTTCCGATTTATTTATGTTCAAACACGATTGTACAACAAACACTAAAAATGATAAAAATTACATCTAAATTCGTAAACTATCTATCGACGAGTACAAGCATTAAAGCGAGCCGAAGACGAGCCGCTACTATCGCCCCCTCCCTCGTTGGAGCCGGCATAACATGTTATAGTAGACAGTTGAAAAGTCGTCGTGCCAAGACACCATAAGACCAACGCACCAGAACAGCAACCGCCATCGATGAAGAGTAGCGTAGATCAGAAGGATCTAACCTGAAGACACACAAACATAGAGGAACGACGACCAGGCCTGAATGTCTGATTCCTCATAGCGTCGCTTTCTTTTTTGTGTGGCGCCTTTTAGTGGACAGGCCTAGTCGCACGCCTCATGTGCACCACGCGTGCTATATGCCGCAAAACATGTCATATAGGAGCTTACTTATTAGATAGCCTTTCTATGTCCGCAATGTAGTAAGTTGGGCTGGTAGGTTATTACGTTTCTTTTAGTCCATGCAACAACAGCCTATCTCATAAGCGCAAACCCAAGGGTGGGGCCCCCTCCGTTCCGGGGACCTGGGGCGGCGGCCCCCTCTCCCCCC
>LR738714.1:608027889-608041445 GCA_902687465.1 Secale cereale | reverse complement strand
CCCCCTTCAAGGTCGGGCCTAGATCGTCACTACTTTCCCTATGCATCTGAAGCCTACAAATATTTTTTATATATTATTGCCAACATAGCCATAGGAAGTTTAAAGTTCGCACTGGATCCTTGTCTAATCCACACATGATGAGTTTGTATAATATCTTCACACTATCTTCTGTGTTATAAAGGAGGGACTAAGGATAGGAGGGGAAGGTTCTCATTTAATGCGACTACCCGTTGCAGCATGTGTAAGTTAATACCATAACATCAATGTACTCCCTCCGTCTATAATATAAGATGTTATAAGTCTTATATTATGGGACGAAGGAAGTAGTTTTTTTTTCCGGACATGTTGTGTTGTAGTCATGTACTCCCTTTTAACAAAATTGACTTGCATCCTCTTGCGGTCTTTAGTTATCTAATAATTGAAAAATTATAAAGGAAGAAAGGAGATTCAACGTTTGGTTCCATATAACAACTCATAAAAGAAGATGTGCTTTGATCCCACATCCGGTAAAAGCACTACATTATGTTCTCCCAAAAAAACACTGTATTCTGTTATAGGGAGCAACAAGCATAACATTCAGCTCTAGTTTACTAAATAATACTATAATAATGAGATTTTTACATTTGTGCCCCTAATTAGAATTCACTACTCAGTTTTGCCCCTAATTTCGAAGCATGCCCGAATTTGTCCCTTTGCCGTTAGTTTTGCTTATTGAAATGCCCTTCTATGTATTTATCATCCAGTTAAAGGGCTTTGACTGCTTTGTGGGCATTTGCTGGACAATTTTCCCTCTCTTCATGTGTCACTTACAAGTGGGACCCGCTGAAGAAAAATATGAACAAAGCCCTATCCACCCTCTCACTCACTAACAAGTGGGACCCACTGAAGAAAAGTAAAAACCCTATCCACCCTCTCACTTACAAGTGGGACCCACATAAAAAAACCTATCCATCCTCTCACTCACTTTACATGCGGGCCCATTGAAGAAAAATAAAAATAAAAACCCGCGCTCTCACTTACATGTGTAGTTGTTTTGTTAATTGGCAGGGCCCACAGATTAGTCTCACTAATAAGCATATATAGTGTTAACACTAGCTATGATTAGGGCTCAACTAATTAATCGACCCATCATGTCATGGGATGCCCACTAATCCTAATCAAACCACTAGCATTAAGCCACCTGCAAAGGGCATGTGAGCTTTTGTCCTGCGCCCAAAACGGCAGGTGGATTCATCCTACGCGCTCCTGGGCCCGCTCCACGTCGAGTGGAGGTGGTAGGAGTAGGACGAGTGGGGATGGGATGGCCAAGGACTCTAGCAGCGCCGGTCGAAGCATGGCCAAGGAATCATAGGCTTGTCTAAATTTAACTTGATTAAACTTAAACAAGTTTAACTTAAAACAAAACAATATGGCTATATATTTTGGGAAAGCCTATTCCGTGCCTCTACTAAGGCCCAATTCATTAGGCTGCTTGAAAAATAAGCCCTAGCCCATGCAGTATGAATTGGGCCATTCAACTGGATGAATCCACGACATCTCAGGCCTCATACGATGTTTGGTTGGCCCGACAATTCCCGACCCGACCGCGGGCTCCACCTCGTCAGCGGCCAGAACTTTCTTGCTTTCCATCGCCCAGCACATCTCTCGGTTCTCTTCCCTCAAAAAAAAAAAAAAGAACATCTCTCGGTTCTCGCAACGCCGTCATGTTGCCATCGCCGGAGCGCTCGCCGCCGACCACCACCGTCACCGCCGCCGATGCCTTCGCCGCTGGAGGAGGACAGGAGCCCTCCAACTCCTCCTCTCTCTTCCCCCTCTTCCCGCTCTCTGCCCCCACCGAGGTGTCCCAGTGTCTCCCGAACCCTAGCTTCTCCTTCGACGCCTCCTCCCTCAGCATCCCACCCACTGCATCCTCGTCCCTCCCGCCGCTGAGCCCCTCTTCGGACGAGGAGGAGGAGGCGGCCCCGAGGCCCGCTCCCGCGAAGTACGACCTGCTGCCGTCCTCGCCGTCCGACGAGGAGAGGGGGTCGAGGCGGGACGACCGGAAGAGGAGGAAGCGGAGGAGGGACCAGGAGCGGTATGAGGGGGCCGCCTCTTCGCGGAAGCCGGGGGTTCGTGCCTGGGCTGGGTCGGAGACCAAGCTGGTCAAGGATTACTACGTCGACGCCAAGGGCGACCAGGATAACTTGGCATTTGGATCAATCTACAGGTCAGTATTTGCTTATGTTTATGTACGGATTGTTGCATAGCGAAGCCTGTTGTGTTAAGTTCATGCTTATGTGGTGCTGAAATATGCTGGACAGACTGATTATGCTTCCACATGTGAAGTTATTGGTGTCAAAAGCTACATTTCACCGATTTCATTGTTGCGGTGTTTGTTCTAGTAGGAAACGATTAGAGTTTCTGTTCATTTTTGCAATTGGATGCAGGTGTGGTAGATCACATGCCAAAGGCCTGTGTAAGAGGTTATGTATAGTTGCTTATGTTTAGCGTCTTATCAAAGTTATTAGCACCAAGTTTGATTTCCTAGATGCATAAACTATATGGTTGAACTCGTGTATTGGTAATTTCCAGAGCGTTAACTATGCAGTCTGGAATTAAGTTGCAAACAATCGTGAGGCAGAGTTAATGATACTGATGGATATGGACTGATAGTTTAAGCTTTAAACCCAGTGTAGGTACTCATAGTTTCACATGTTTAATCCCGTGCTAATTTAGAAGCTGGGTTGGAATGATTTTATTTTTACAAAAATCAGATCAGTTTGTTAAACAGGAAAACTCTCTGTTATTGTCTAGTTAGCCATTTATCTTCTGGGACTTGCTACATCTGGAAGTTACTAATATCAGTCTGTTTCAAAACATTGTAGAATATATCGATGCGGTTACTGTGAAGATTTTTTTAATCAACTGCAACATTATGTAGCTTACTATTCTGTGGTGTCTTGTTATTGCCAGTTCAGTATTTTACTTGTATACAATGTCAGAGAACAACACAGGCTTAGGCGGGCCTGTAGCTGCTATCCAAATGATGCACCCGACCCTTTGTTAGACGTTAGTTAGTACTCCCACCATCCGGAATTAGTTGGTGCTCTAGATACATCCGTTTGAGCGTCAACTAATTCCGGACGGAGGAAGTATTCGTTTTCTGTTCTTTCAACAATTTCTTCTTCAAGTAGATTCGTCCAAACTTGGCTTGCTACGTCAAAATTAACCTATAAACAATATATGTGCCAATGGAAGCTTGCACTGCGGAGCAATTCGGCTGATATTTTCAATGGTAACAATGTAAACAATACATGGAATTAGTATATCATCAAGCTGGAAAAGTTAAATGTAGTCACTTTGTTCAGAATATCAATGCTTAATAACATGTTGCAGTTTTCCAGTTTTTACCTGCCGCAGAGACTTCATTCTGTAAGCCGAACTTGTTCAGGTAACTGATTTTGTTCTAATCAAGTCTAACACCACATAGTAATATGCAGAATGGATATTGCACGTTACAAGCCTCAAAACACACTGGAGACACGTGGGCTTAATAGACGTTTCTATAATTGTGGACATGCTTCATCACAGATGGATCTAGATTCAGATTTGGATGGACTGGATAACAAAGTAAAAGTGGGTGGGCGTTACTTTTCAGCAAAACATGCTGTTTTAGAAAGAAACAAGGGTTTCAAGCACCTGAAAGTGTTGAAAAGTGATATGATTGCAATTCTCCCTGAAGATTTTATCCCTGTAGAGACATCATCCCTTCCTGCGAAAAGCACAACCGTGCAACAGGAGCTTGAGGAATCTTGGGAAGATGAAATACTTCGGAGGACAAAAGAATTCAATAAGATGACACGAGAATGTCCTCATGATGAAAAAAATTGGTTGGCCTTCGCTCAGTTTCAGGTATCACAGTTTTAGAAGAATATTTCTTTCACCAGGCTATCACATTGTGTAGTGCAGAGTTGATTTTTTTAAAGCATACAGTTAAGTCACAAACAGAATCTTTAGCTATGAAACTGTTGACTTAGAGTTTTACTTCAACTAACCTTTCCGCCTTCCGCCTTATAGTTGTTAAGAAATCTAGTGAAGTGATTTCCTCTGCTTCTGCATTGCAGGACAAAGTCGCCAGTAGTCAGCCACAAAAAGCAGCACGTTTGCAAACAACTGAAAGAAAAATTAGTATATTGGAGAAGGCTGTGGAGCTCAATCCAGATAACGAGGAATTGTTGCTTTGCCTTCTGAAATCGTATGGTGAGAGGGATAGCTCTGAGAGTCTCTTTGGTAAATGGGAGAAAATACTTATGGAACACCCTGACAGTTGTAAGTTGTGGAAACAGTATCTACTTCTGTGCCAAGGGGAATTCTCCAGATTCAAAGTATCTGATACACGGAAGTCTTACTCATATGCAGTACATGCTCTATCTTCAGCTTGCACAAAGCTATGTAGGCAGGTTTAGTGTCTCATTGAACATATTTCAGCATAACTGTTCTCCCTTCTCTCCCTCTCTTTGCATGAATTTGCTATAGCCATTAAAATGTTTTGTTCTGGAATTTTCTGCAGGATTTTGAAAATGCTGATCTCAAAGCACACCCTTCCTTAGTTCAGCTTGAACTTGGTTTAGTGGATATATTTGTGAATCTTTGCCGGTTTGAATGGCAAACAGGACATCGAGAATTAGCAACTGGGTTATTTCAAGCTCAAATTGAGTTTAGCCTATTCTCGCCTCCCCTTTCCCTGTCCACAAGCAGTAAGCAAAGACTCTTTGAGCACTTCTGGAATAGTGGTGGTGCCAGAATTGGAGAAGATGGGGCTCTTGGATGGTCTACATGGTTAGCAAAGGATGAGGAGAGTCGACAAAACATGGTTATGCAAGAAAATCCCCAAGAGCCCGAAGGGGGAGGCTGGAGTGGTTGGTTTAATCCCTCTGTTGCAAATGCTGAAACGAATGATCTGTCTAACAAATCAATAGAAGAATTAGCTGCTGATGGAATTGATCCAGAAGACCCTGATGCTGAGGACACACCTGCACAAGATGATGTTGAATCTTTACTAAAAAAGCTCGGCATCGATGTAGAGACTGAGTACAGTAGCGAAGTTAAGGATGCAAAAACATGGAATAGATGGTCCACAATGGAGCTGTCGAGGGAGAATGAACAATGGATGCCCCTTCGTGAAAATTCTGGTACTTCCCTTCCCCCTTTGTTGGTAAGATTGAGAAGTGACTTTGAGATTTGTTTAGTTAACTCAATTCTAACACTGGGATGCTATTTCCAGGAGCAGGACTGAATCATTCTAATGATGCCTCATCTGGAGAAGTCAATGATCAGCTTTCCAGAGTAATCTTGTTTGAGGACGTAACTGAGTTTCTGTTCTCTTTATCATCAGAAGAGGCTCGTTTTTCCTTGATATGCCAATTCATTGATTTCTATGGTGGCAAAATTTCTAGATGGTAAATTCTCGTACTTCTATCCTGTTAAGCTTTGGTCATCCTCCTGATGTGAACAGAACTAAATACTCCCTCCGATCCAAATTAATAGTTGCAGCTCTAGTAAAGTTGCACTAGAGCGGCGACAATTAATTTGGACCGGAGGGAGTAGTATATTTTTATTGCCTTATAACTTGTTTCAATTTTTATTGCTCAGTGTGCAACTTATAACTACAATGCCTGACAAGAAAACTGGATAGTATATTTTTATTGCCTTATAACTTGTTTCAATTTTTATTGCTCAGTGTGCAACTCCTTATTACTACAATGCCTGACAAGAAAACTGGATGGTACTATCTATGTTTTTAAGGCGGTAGGGCGACCTAAGGCGAGTACCACCCGCTCTAGCGCCTAGGCGACGCCTAAGCGCCTAAGGCGGACGCCTAGGCGCCTAAGGCGGGCATATTTGTAAGGCGCTGTCAGGGCACCTTATCGCCTAAGTGTCGCCTAAGCGTCCAAGGCATGACGCCTTAAAAACATAGGGTACTATGAGGCTAAAAAACAATTTGATCAAATCTGCGACCATATAATGGGAATTATGAGATGTATGGCTATACCTGCAGCTACCCAGCTGGGTTTCCTCATTATTTTGGTCATGTAGCATGTTAGTCTTTTAGTTTAATTCATCACGAACATTTCAGCATCCTAGAGTGGATTTCGAGTCGACAGCTGGGGGATTTGAAATTTATCCTAGTTATACAGAACTTATGCCAACTTGTTGGTCCTGAAAACCTACATCAGTAAGAAGTTGTGCACTGGGTTGCACAATGGAAAGTTGGTTGCGGTTGTTATTTTGATTTCTATATTTTTTGTATAATTAGCTTTTGGTGTTAATTACAATATATTCCTAAATTCCAGGACTCATCCTTAAGTTTTAACCAATATTCTTAAATTCCAGGACATCCAGCAACAGTTCAAGTTGGCTTGATAGAATTATGAGCCTTGAGATGATTTCAAATGATATTTCGGAAGATCTTATCGCCATATCTGACCTTGCAAACAAGACACAAAATTCAAGTCATTGTAGTTTGGAGTCTTTATTAGGAAGTATGCATGATCTTTCTCAAAGACCTGGCCTGGTGAAATTTCTGAAAAATGCAATATTGCTCTCCCTTGATATATTCCCTCGTAATCATATCTTGGAGGAAGCTGTCCTTGTTACCACCCAAATGTATACGGCACAAGAGAACACTTTGTCTACTCCAGCTAATGCATCACGGGCTTTGGCCAAAAACCTGCTGAAGAAAGACAGACAGGTATGCTTTATCCTCTTTCTTTTTTCTTGATTTTCACATAAATTTTTCGTGGGGCATAAAAGTTATAAGCAACTAGTTAGTTGTGCAATAAACCACAAAGAAGTATGATCATGTATTTCTAGCCAGTAGCCACCTAATTCACACGATATGATTTTGCCAAGTGATACCACTCAGCGTAATCTGCATCAGTTAGCAAACTAAACACAGCATGCAGTTATGGGACCAAAATCAAGCCAAGGCAATCCGTAGATATAGCTGAAGTCCTCAGTTCAATAGCGGTTACTCATATTTTGCATTAACCAATTTAATGATCCATCCATTATCTTGTTTTAACTGGTGTTCTTCTGAGAATTCTCCGTGTCTATGTTTCATTTTTATGTATGAGTGCATTTTATTTATCATAAGTTACTTGTATCATATGTTTCGTTTTTATATATTCTCCGTGTCTATGAAGTCCTCAGTCTTAATCATATGTAGCTTGGAGTATTGCATATTGTTAGAAGAAATGTAACCATGACCTTTCTTGTGGTCAGGATCTTCTGCTTTGTGGAATATATGGCCGAATTGAGGCTAGGCATGGGAACATTGACCAAGCAAGGAAGATATTTGACATGGCACTGTTATCTACAGGAGGAGCTACACAGGTATTGTACAACCGTAAAATAAATATATTTTATGGAAGCTTGTATATCCATTCATTCCAATCAGTATTAGTCGCTACTAGTATTAGTTGTATAATGCATAATGCTGCTGTTCTAGCATCTTTTGTGTGTGCATAAACGTAGATCTGCCTCTCGAATGCATGTTACCACCTCCAGTCTAAAATAGATGTCTTTAGACATTTTGACATTATCTCCCACGTACAAGTTTGCCCAATATTTTTCTTATTGTATGTTAGTCAGCAATTATATTATAAAATGACAATTTGGAAATAAGTTATGACGACAATCATCCTCATGTGATCGTTTCCATATGAAAATTTTAAGTACTTATTTGTGGTCAAGCTTTTAGAGTTTTATTGCATGCATTTCGTGATGACTTCTACTCCATCCGTTCCCAAATATAATTCTTTCTAGAGATTCCAACAAGTGACTACATACGGAGCAAAATGAGTGAATCTACACTCTAAAATATGTCTACATACATCCGTATGTTGTAGTCCATTTGAAATGTCTAAAAAGACTTATTTAGGAACGGAGGGAGTATTTTTTAACGGATGTAGTAAGAGCTAAGAGACCGGCTTTCTGTTGTTAAGGTTCTTCTGGTCGTTGCTGTTGTTGACAGGATCTCGTCAGGAAGGTTCCTATTCTTTATTTTTGGTATGCTGAGATGGAAATATCAATATCTACTTCAAGAAACAATTCCGACTCGGTGCATCGTGCAATTTACATTCTTTCCTGCTTGGGTAGCAATGTCAAGTATTCTTCTTATGGTGGTCCTATATCACGCCCGCTTGTATTAAGGGCTCGTCAAGGATTTAAAGAGCAGATTAGAAGCTTGCGGTCTGCATTTGCATGTGGTTGTTTGAAAGAAGAATCAGTTGCTCTGATTTGTTCAGCGTCCTTGTTCGAGAGTATGACCTCTGGTTATTCTTCTGGTCTTGAAGTGATAGAGGAGGCCTATCCATTTTCAGGTTCTTCATCCTCTTTCTTTTGTTCTGGATCTATATGGATGATATCGTTTCAAACCATTATGTTCTTTTGCTCCTGTGTGATGTGGCTTTACTTTATCATTCTATCATTTTACAAAATGGCAATTATTCTTGTTATTCTTTTGCTTGCCACCTCTATTTGTCAATGTCAGTTGCTGATGGTCGAAGCTGCTGCTGAAGCAACAGCTTAATAACTGCCACCTTGGTCCTGTGTCATGCATACTAATTTCTATTCCTTCTGCTGATGTATATTGGCTATCCTCCCTTGTTAACTATCGAGTATTGGCAACGAAATATGCACACATCTTTAGGGTTCTGTTAGTGCAATTTCACTTTTGTTATCAATTGTTATTTACTACTCCCTCCGATCCATATTACTTGTCTTAGATTTGTCTAGATGCGTAGTGTTAGATACATACATCCGTATCTAAACAAATCTAAGACAAATAATATGGATCGGAGGGAGTACTAAATTATATTAGATGTATTTGTCTAAGCTATAAGATATTTTATTTATTCATTTATCTTACATAAACAAATTATACTGTTGTTATACCGAACGTAACAGCCTACTTTTGACTGCTCTCAAGGGTCAAGATGGATGGATCCTTGTGACCGTTCTCAAGGGTCTTTTTTAGTTTCCACTAGAAGTTTTTTTTTTGAGGAACAGTTTTCACAAGAAGTTAATCACCTTGTTGTATTTTACTTTTAAACTTACCTTTATGTTTAACCTCTGCATTTGTTGTTCTGCTGTTATTTTGAATCAGATAAAGTCTTAAGTATTTTTCTGCATGCTTATAATTATTATTTTTGTCAAATTTGCATTCGATAAAGCATTCTCTTATTATGTGAACTTGATTTTTTCAGAGAGCCATACCTTGGAATTTGAAGAGTTGTGGCTGTATTACATCGAACTGCTTCAGAAGAATCTGAGCCAGTTGAGTCTCTCAAGGGTTTGGCCGAGCATATTGAAAGGAGTACAAACATATCCGTACAATCCAAAATCATATGTATCCATGTTAACTCTGAGCTGTCTTTACAGTGTTCCCAACAATCTGCGTCTCACACTTGACAAATGTGGTCAAAGGTAAGGGTGCTTTGTTTCCGTGAAAACACTCTGTGTCGTATATCTAGTATAATGTGATATGAATATAACTTCTAAAGGAAAGGCCCGTCTAGTTCCCCTTAAATGTGGTCTATCATACTTTTTTTATCTGTACTCATATATGGTGTTTAAAGATGGAAATAATATAAACGAGCTTTTATTGTCTTCATGCAATTTTGTTGCGTGCATGTATGACTGTGGATGGCCATGCTGCCTTCTATTGACTGATTATTTTTTGAACAGGGACCCTTCCATAGTTGCCTTGCTGTTCGCTTTGTCCTTTGAATGGAGTAAAGCAGGATCTTACAATAGAATACACAGTCTGTTTGAGAGAGCTCTAGCTGATGATAAGTTACAGAAGTCTGTTCTGTTGTGGCGCTGTTATCTAGCTTATGAGGCAGAGATTGCCTGTAATACTTCTGCGGCACGACGTGTGTTCTTCAGAGCTATACATGCTTGCCCATGGTACGCGAGTCACATAAACATGGATATCAGAGCTTAATTCTGTCATTTTACTTAATACGATCCACTCAATCCGTTGTATATCCTCCGTCCGAAAATACTTGTCATCAAAATGGATGAAAAGAGATGTATCTAGAACTAAAATACATCTAGATACATCCCCTTTTATCCATTTTGATGACAACTATTTCCGGACGGAGGGAGTAATATGTAAGAATAATGAGCATGTATTCTAAATAAAGTGCATCTAAGAGAAGCAGTGTTTCAAAGTTTGGTTGGCGATGTCACAAAATTTGAGTAGTTTATGAAATGTTAGCAGCTTCTGCTTTCTTTCCTTTGCTTTCTCATGTGAATACGTAAGTGATTTTTATTCCATGTGTATTCTCTCATATTTCTCTTAGCAGCCACTATTTAAACTGTATATTTTTTTGTCTGTTGGGCTTAGACTTGTGGTGGTTTAATTTTGTTGTTATGGATGATTGTGTTTGGCATCTAAGATCTAACACTCTTACTTCGCAGGTCTAAACGATTATGGCTTGATGGGTTCCAAAAATTGAGCTCAGTTCTGACTATGAAGGAGTTAGCAGATCTCCAGGAAGTTATGCATGGCAAGGAATTGTTCATTCGCACTGATATCTATGAGATACTGTTACAAGATGAAGATGACATATGATCAGATGTGTATTCCAAATTCCAAATCTGTCCCTGATGGCCATCATTTGAGCTGGTAGTTTCCAAGATCACAGCCGTCAACCAAAGTCAGTTCTACAGCCGTCATAATGCACATCCAATGTGATCTGGATGCATCTTATAAACGGACACGTCTTGGGATTGTCAATATTGCTGATTTTAATTCTCTCTTACTTTCTGCTCCTTCCAAGACATTTTTGCCAGGTTTGTTGCCACTTAGTTCTCCCATTTGATCCTTGGTTATTGTAATTACACAATAGCTTCACTAGGCTATTTTAAACCACAGGAACATAATCAATCTGAAAAGGTCTTATGACAACTGCTGAAGGCAATTACAAAGCACAGTGAACATAAGTTTGGTGTTCAGATTGTCTTGCAAGAATGGAGCACCAAAAATATGCTAGTGCAATATTACTGCAACCTCAGGCAAGTGAGTCATGTATTTTGCAGGGGGGCACGGTTTCCTGTTTTCTCTTCGCCCGGCTACATTTTACTTTTTTTTCTTATGGCTCTGCTGGTGAATCAGGTTAAGCGGGCCTTGTGAGGTATCCCAGGATCTTGGCTGTTGAAAGAAAACCTTAGTTTGCCGAAGGCCTGGTTTCTCTGCAAATTTATAAAATCACTCGCCTGTAACATCACCAGGTTTCTCTGCAAACCTTAGTTTCGCTTGTAACCTGAATCGGCCCCTGGTTGAACTAAAATGAAGGGCATTGAGTTCTGCGTGTAACTGATGAAATAATAGAATGCCACTCCGTATTACAACGATTTAACTGAACCACTTGATTAAACCTTTACAGACCAACGCCAAAAGTAGGCTCAGAGAAAAAGGAATAAAAAGGAAAAGGAAAAGCCGTGGCTAGATGATGAGTGTGCGCCCCCTCGAGTTACTTTTAACCGGGCTGTTTCAGTAAGTGAATGCTTGCCATGACTTCAATTTTTTTTAGGAATGTGTGCTGCGACTTCATGGGGTTGTTGCATGCAATGAGTTGTATGCACCACACCATGTGGTACCGCTGTTTCACCTGTACATACATATACGGTAGCCTGGAATAGTACTATTTGTTGGTCCCGGTTGGCCCCAATTTGCAGCGAAGTTCAGTTCAGTGCACAGGGTTGTTGGCTTATTACTGCCCACCTGTGCGTGCACAGTTCAATCATGCTCGTCAGAGCGTAGGTGTCGAGCAAATGTTGCAGGATTCTACGAACTCAAATTCATGTCAGGTTGGTGGTGCTCGGCACAAGCTAATGCAGTCTCCAGATATGAGCTTCTGAGGGTGGAAGCTCCAATCACGTCGACGACCAACGACGAGAGGTGCCGTGGTTAGACGACGGGTGTGCATTCCTTCACGGCTGCTAACTGGGTTCCTAATTCTGCCTAGCTTTTGCTCCATTCATCACTACGGGGCACCACATATGTTAGGCATGGTAGATGGGTCTAATTGCCAAAGAAATGGGAAGCAATCTGCTCCATCAAAAGTGCTGCGTTTCTGGGCTTTTATTGCGTGAAATCTACTATTTTTGAGAGCACCATGTGGAATGGTACCACCGCTTCACCTGCGCATATACGGTAGACAGATATCGCCCTGCTTTGATGGTCCCGATTTTCAGTGATACCAGAAGTTCAGCAGTTCAGCGCGCGCGCGCGCACACACACACGGTTGTTGGCTTGTTATTGCTCGCCTGGGCGTGCACAGTTCAATCAGCCTCGTCAGAGTTTGGTTCTAGGTACAGAACAGTGGCTGTATTTTACGAACTCACAATTTATGTCAGCTTGGTACTCAGACACGATGTTGAGATATGGACATTGGTACACTGACTGGCAACGCAATGCAGCCAGTCTCCAGATGCCAAATTGTGAGCCTCTGAAGGTGGAAGCTCCAATCATGTTGATCACATGAGGAGTTTGCATGGAGAATCTTATTGAAGGGATTAGGCATGGAAAAGAGAAACGGACGTTTAAAAAAATCTGAATTCAAAATTTTCAGTTTTAAAAAAATCTGAATTTTTTTGTGCAAGTAAACAAGGATGTTATGTGTATTGTGTGTAAAATTCAAAGTGAAATACGTTGAAATGTGACCTGTACGAAAAAGACAAAATCATAGCCTAAGATGATGAATACTATCAAGAGTTAAAAAGCCTCATATTTGTCTTTTTTGCACAACCCTCATTTCAGCGTATTTTTCCTTGAAAATTTACACACATGTGTTTTATGCCTTCATGCATACTTATATTTTTTTTCAGAATTTTTTGAACGTAGAAAATATGAATTTGACGATTTTTGAATTTTTCTAAACCGGGCTCCATGGAGCTCAGAGTATCCGCATGGAAAATATATTTTTAGTCCCATTCTTTGTTTGGTGCACGGTGGGAATCAATTCGGGATGGAAACTTGCTCATGAATTAACAGGGTCCCTCGTGGAAATCTCCGCAAAAAAAAGAGTCCCTCGTGGAAGGAAATTGACGAGAGTTGTTTCCCCAAATTGTTTCCCTCAACTCACATTCCCTTTTCACAATGGACTTTTAATCGCCATGCCCTTTAAGGGCATCTCCAATGCCGACCCACAAACCTCCCACATCCGTCCGAGCTAAGCTGTTCGGACCCCGCAAACCATCCAACGGCGTCCCTCAACGGTCCGCGGACTAGTCCGGATCGCTATTTTCCCTCAAACTGGAACCAAATCAGTGGGGCTTTGTGAGAGTCGGGAGCACCGTTTTCCGCAAACCGGAACCAAACCAGGGGGTTGTGTGGAGTCCGAACATCAACCACGTAGCTGTCCGACACCTCAGACCCACCCAAAACTAAGCTGGAGTCACACTTTTGTAGCTAGTTGCACTGTTTTTCGTGGCAAAATCCCTCTTTCCCAGCACTCCCCTCTTTCATCCCGTTGCTCTCCATCCAATCCCCCCCCCCCCCCCCC
>LR738714.1:608008677-608023342 GCA_902687465.1 Secale cereale | reverse complement strand
GTAGCAGCTCTAGCACACCCCATGTTCCTGGTGGTTGCACACAAGAAAGCAGGAATCCAGATGCCAAGTTGAAAGCTGTTTTGGAAGAAGAAGAAGAGGGATATCAAGGATATGAGGTTTATGAGGACAGTGATGCTTCTGGCTCTGATGAGGATGGTCAACTTGGAAGTGACCCTAATTATATGTGTGATGATGAAGATGTAGAGGTGGAAGAGGGGAAGAGACAGAGAGAGTTGGAAGTACAGGAGGAAGAATCAGATGATGAGCAATCAGATGAGGAACCAGTGCTGCATTATGAGGGTGACACTGAAATTGAGGACCCATTTGAGGTAGAGGAAGAGAGGACTTATGAAGAAGATGAACAAAATATATTTGTACCTGCAAAGAAGCAGAAACTGGCAGTTAGAAGAGGACCAACCACTAGGTCACATTCCAGTAAGCTACCAGATGTTGAACCTGATTTCAGACCATCATCAGATGAAGAAGAGAAGGGGTTGTTGAGGGAGAGTGATGATGATGGTTTTCAGCCTATATCTTTTGTCCTATCAAAGAAAAGGAAGAGTAGGGCAAAGAAAAGGCCTGCTAGGAAGTGGTACAATGAGAAAATGGAGCAACCACATGAACAACTATGTCTAAAGTTGTGTTTTAGGGATCAACATCAATTTAGAGATGCTTTGCTGAATTTGCACATCACTCAGGCCAGGAATTTCAAATATCACAGGAATTCAGATCAGAGGATAATTGTTGAGTGTACAGATAAACAATGCCAGTTCTTTATGGTGGCAGCAGTTATAAAAGGGGAGAAAACCTTTGTAATTAAGAAGATGAGACTAGAGCACACTTGCCCTAGTACTACTGAGACCACCAGGGTTAGTGCTAAATGGCTAGCACAGAAATATGAGCATCTCTTCAGATCTGATATAACTACTGGTATTCAGACTATAATTGATGCATGCATGAAAAAATATGGTGTAGATGTGCCCAAGTGCATGGCATATAGGGCAAAGAACATAGCTATTGATGCTGTGTTAGGAGATCACAAAAAGCAATATCCTAGGCTTAAAGACTATGCTCAGACTGTCATGGACACAAACCCTGGTAGTAGAGTAATAGTCACTACTGTTACTCCAGTACCAACTGCAAAAATACCACACCCAGGCCCAAGATTCCATGCCATGTTCTTTTGCTTGAATGGAGCAAGGGAGGGGTTTCTCAATGGTTGTAGGCCATTCATTGGTGAGTTCAAGAACCTTGTGCACCAATTACATATTGTACAGTACTCCATATTGTATCTCTCTTGAATGTATTTAATGTATGGAAATCTTGATGATGTAGGTGTTGATGGATGCTTCATTAAGCTCACTACAGGTGCTCAACTCCTTGCTGCCACAGGCAGAGATGGCAACAACAACATTTATCCACTGGCATTTGGCATAGTTGGACAAGAGGACACACCTAGTTGGTGTTGGTTTCTACACCAACTAAAAATTTGCCTAGGAGGAGAAGTGGGCAAGTTTGGACCTTATACTATAATGTCAGACAGACAAAAGGTATGTGTTTGCATATTTCTGCATATTTTTGTAGCTTGTTTCATTGGTGCATATTTTTGTAGCTTGTAGCTTAGACTTATTGAATTGTTTGTGTCAGGGCTTACTGAATGCAGTAAATGCTGTGTTTCCAAATTGCAACCAAAGATTCTGCCTTAGACATTTGTATGCAAATTTCCAAACTGCTGGGTTTAGGGGTGAAGATCTTAAGAAGTGCATGGATAATGCTAGTTATGCCTACAGTGAACACAAATTTGATATTGCAATGACTCATCTTAGAGCTGAAAGTGAGGAAGCTTGGGAGTGGCTTACTGCAATACCAAAAAAAACTTGGGCTAGGCATGCATTTGACACAAACTGCAAGACTGACTTGGTAGTGAACAACTTGTCTGAGGTGTTCAACAAGTACATTCTAGATGTTAGGAGAAAACCTATAAGGACAATGTGTGATGGGATAAAAGATAAGCAGATGGTGAGGTGGCACAGGAACAGAGAGAGTGGAAAGGCAGCAAGATGGGAGATAACACCTCATTACAGTGAGAAACTAGAGATTGAGAAGGAGAGGGCCAGATACTGCAAGCCAATACAGGCAGGTGTCAACTTATGGCAAGTTACAAGTGGTCAGCAAACACATGCTGTCAACCTGGAACTTCAGACTTGTGGATGCAGGAAGTGGGACCTTAGTGGCATACCTTGCAACCATGCCATCTCTGCAATAAACAAGGCTAAAAGGAAACCAGAGGATTATGTTAGCAAATTCTTCAAAAAAGAATTTTATGTTGCAGCTTATGAACCAATGATCTTTCCTGTGCCTGGTGAGCATGATTGGACAAGGACACCTGGTCCAGACATAGAACCACCTGCATTCAAAATCAAGAGAGGAAGAAGGAAAGAAAAAAGGATCAAGGGCAAATTTGAAGTACCAAAGCCAAAAGAAAGTTCAAGAATGGGGACCATAACATGTGGCAACTGTGGTCTCCAAGGGCATAGGTACACAAACTGTCTTAAACAGTTGAAGCCTGAGCTAGCTTTGAGGAAGAATAAACATGTGGTAATAATTTGTAACCTTGAAATATATTAATTTTTCCTTTCTTGTACTTTACTGCTGCTAGTAATATTAACTGTTTTATTTTTCTTTTCAAGTCTACTCCAAGCAACTCACAGCCAAGAGCAGCTGGTCCTTCTCCTACACCAACAGCAAGACAGGCAAGAACTGCTGCTTCTGCTCCTACACCAGCATCATCTGGAAGAAGAGGAGCTGCCAGTGGAAGAGGAAGAGCTGCTGCTACTTATACTACACCACCACCATCTGGAAGAGGAGCTGGCAGAGGAAGAGGATCTGGCACTGGAGCTGCAAGAGGAGTAGCTGGAAGAGGTTCTCCAAGGCCATTCAGTGCCCCCAGGCAATATGCTAACATTCCTACTGATGGTACACACACTGGATGGATGTCCTATTTCACTGCTAGCAGAGGAAGAGGAGCCATGTAATTTGATGCTGATGCTGATGTTGATGTGCTGTTGCCACTAGTTAATGTAATGTTGAACTGAGTGAGGTGCAGTACTGTAGTGTTGATGTTGCTACTGAATGTGTTGCTTTTGTTGTTTAAGTAAGTGTTGAGGTGAAGTACTGTAATTTGATGCTGATGTTGGTGTTGCTTTTGTTGTTTAAGTAAGTGTTGAGGTGAAGTACTGTAATTTGATGCTGATGTTGGTGTTGCTTTTGATGATTAATTAAGTGTTGCCAGTGTCTGAATCATCAACACGTCGGTTGGCACTGTCTGAATCATTAACTTTTGCAGTTACTTGTTGCAAGTCAGTACCAATACTGCGGTTACTTGTTGCAAGTCAGTACCAATACTGCGGTGATCAGTTGCAACTCAGTACCAATATTGTGGCATGTTAACACCTGCAGTACCACATTTGAGGATTCTGACAGATGGGACCGATACCTCTCATGCTCCATAAAAGCGAGTGGGGAACGAAACTAGGGTTTGTCCAGTTCGAACACAGCCTAAGAGAGATCTCAGTGATGTCGTGGTCATCCAGCGCCGGGTCTGCTCCCGGATTCCGTCGGGCTGCAGGAAGGAGGGGGGAGGAGTCGCGCTCGCCGGTGCGCTACCGCGAGAACCCGATGGCATACGAGCCTCCAGTGATGTGCTTGTGCTCACCTCCGAGGAAGGCGCCAAGATGGATCTCCTGGAGCAGGCAGAACCCTGGCAGGAGGTACTACAGCTGCGTGGATGCTCTGGTGAGTGCTTATTTGCATATTTTTGTTCCTTTTTTTTGTGCAATATTATGATATTTATTTGGAAATTTGTTTCTACATCTTAATAGCACGGTGGATGTGGATTTGTGCTATGGCATGATGATCCATTGCCCAATTTTTGGAGTGAGCTCATTGGTGATCTGCGTGATGAAGTCTGGAGGCTTAAAGGTGCTACTGTTCCTAGATCTGAAGATCAATTTCCAGTGCTAACTGCCAGTGAAGATGATGGCACAAGGGAGGCCTTGCTTCTGTCTCTGCAAACTCAACTTGGAGAGAAGAATGCAGAGATTGCAAGGATTAGGACCAAATTTCAAAATGTGCTGTTTCTGTTCATTATCTTTGTGCTTGGCTTAGTTGCAGGCAAGATCTTAAGTTAGTTAGTTGGTCTAGTTTAAGCCAAGTTGCTCTAGTTTAGTACTGTCTGGTTTAGTTGCTCTAGTTTAAGCCAAGTTGTCTTTTGTATGCTGTTGCTTAATATGTAATGGATCAGTGATGTTATCTTATGATGCAATGAGATTGAGTGAGTCTTGATCCTATTTTTTTGTGTGACATGAGTGGTTTGCTGCAACATTGTCATAATGTATCATCAACAGCATTTCCTTCTACATAATAAGCATATCCATAAACATATACTTCTACATGGCACTACACAATAAGAAACTGATCCCTGGCACATTTGTTTCTGGAGTTCAACTGATTATAGCCATACATAACCAGTGTTCACAATAGATAGAGGAGTTTAACTTCAAATGCATAGTTCATCCTTTTTTCACAAAAGGATGAATAGCATAACTACTACATACATACACAGCCATAGTTCACAATTAGTACAAGCATACAGTACACAACCTTAGTTCCTACATGCTAGGTCATTACACAACCATCATTCCCAAAAGGTGAGCAATGCCTCTAATCTCATTTTCATCTTCTTCAGTTCTCCAAGATGGCCTGAATCCCCTTTAACTTCTCCTTCAGCTTTTCAAATCCCATCATGAGCTCAGCATTCTGAAACTGTAAATGACACATCTCTTCAATATGCTTTTCCTTTCCCTTAAGCAGATCAGCAACCTGAAGCTTCAACTCTAACTTCTCTTGGGTGAGCTTCTCCTGACACTTTGTTAGCTCTGCATTCTTCATCTCCAAATTCATCCTAGCTTCAGTAAGCACTTGCTTCTCTTTCATTTTGTTCAACTTTAGGTTCTGAATGACTGTTGCTTGAGCTCTTGTCAGGTTGACCAGCAGATCATACTTCTGAGTAAGTTTCTGGGTCTCTGCATCTTTCTTTGCCATCTCAGTTGCCATCTTTGCCTTCATATCATCAATCAGTTCCTTTCTTACCTCCTGCTGATATGTAAGGTTAGACTGCAGATATCTGAAATCAATGACCCTATCCTCCTGGAAATTCATAAGCTCATGGACATCCTGGACAAGCTTGTCATAGCTGGCCTCTAGCTTGTTCTTCTCTTCTGTCAGATGGTGTATAGTGAAAGAACTTTCAAGATTGTCATTCACCCTAGCACTTTTGGCATCTTCAACCATTGCCCATAGCTTCAACAATGCATTCTGCATTGTTGGGGGCCACTGGTGGTCAACCCATTCAACAAAACCACAATTGATACCTTCCTGCAAAAACAACAACACCAACAGAGTTCATACATATTGTAATCACACAAGATCACTGTAATTGCCAACAAGAATATCTAATTTTATAATCAAACCACTACATTTAACTACACCAACAGAGTACCTAACTGACTAGGTTAGTTATTCTATTGGTAGTTACTCTAGTATCCATTTCAGTATTTTCAGCATCTACTAATATGAAATACTATAGTACCACTATGAACCAAAACTATAATAAGCTAAATAAGCTACTCTAGTAACAATATGAACCAAAATGACTATGCAACTGGCACTGACAACCTAAGAACAAATTTCAGCCAACAATCCATACCGGCTGTGCACAGGCTAAAAACCTCCTGCCTGTGTCTGTTCCTTCAAAGGCAACAAGCCTCTCAGATGCCATGCCGTGCTTCTCACATGGGGACATGACATCCAGCTCAAGCCCCTTGTACTCTGGATCTTCAAGGCTGAAAGGGACCTGCAGAAGCTCGCACAAAGACAATGGCCAAGCCAAATCCTACATAAATCAACCAAATCAAGAAATCCCAAATCTGAAACCCTAACCCTAAACTCACTGTACTGACCTGGTTGAGCCCGTCGGTGGAGGAGGAAGACTGCATGTACGGGAGGCTAGACTGGTCGTCGCTGCTTTCGTCCTCCAAAACCATGGCGTCGGCGGTCGGTGCGGCGGCCGGCGGTCGGGCGGCGGCCGGCGGTCGGGACGGAAGGTTCGAGTCGAGGAGGAGGAGGGAGGGGAATGGTGCGGTGGGGCGAACCGGTGCGACCGGACCGGTAGTTCAGTTCGGCTCGTCCGAGTCAGCGCGCGGGCACGCGCCTATTCGCCACCGTGTCACCTGACAGGTGGGCCCGAGCTGTCGGATACAGCGTCAATACGTATAAAACAGCGTTTTAGCCCTATTTGCAAAAATCCGGACCGATATTGGTACTGACACGCAAAGATTAAGAATCGTGGTACCAATCTGCATGTTGAGCCCCAATTGTGGTACTTCCGTGCAATTAACTCTACTCAAGGAGAAGAAGAGACCGCAACCGCTTCGGAGGATGCTAAGATGTTTGACCTTGAAGATGAGGGATTTGGATGGCAATGCAAGGATGATCATGCAAGCTGTCCTTCTTAAGATATTGAAGCACACGAAGGATCACTTGAAGAGGGCAGAGAAGAAGGCAGCCGAGACGGCGACGGCGACGGAGTGAGCGCGGAGGCTTGGATTGCCAGTCCGGGTAGAAAATCAATTTTTTTTTAGACGGATTGTCAGACTGATATTGTTTTATATCAGGCTTGTAAAAGTTATGCATACTTGCGCCTTTTTTATGATCGGACGGTATGTGATCCGGAGCATGGTATGGTCGGGCTAATTTGAATTTCAAAGTGACCATACGTCCATACGGATATTTAGGAGACAGCTTTGCATGCCCGGACCGATACGGCGTCTGGTTTGAGATCAAAACTCCCATTCCACATCTCTAATTCCCACGAACCAAACACACCGTAATGCTAGGCTGCTTCTTATTTTGGGAGAGGTTAGGAAAGACCTATGTATTTACAAGAAGTAGGTGATCGTGGGAAGTTCTTTTTCCTCTTCATCTAATCCATACGCCCCATCCTCCGTTTCTTGTTGAGAAACTAGAGGCAGTCAGCCTAGCCTAGCCTCTAGCCTCTAGTCCTGATGATGGTTATCGTGCCCTTCCCTCCGGTCCTGATCTTGGTGAGGCTGACGACCGCCTTCCCGGACAGGCCCGGCCCGCTCGGCGACGCCACGGCGGGGCCGCACGCGAACTGGCCGACGGGGTGCCGCACCGGCCTCGCCGGCCGCTTCAGGAGCCGCCGGTTGACGTCGCCGAGCGTGTCGCCCTCCAGCACCAGCGGCTTCACCACGGCGAACGGGTACAGCACCCCCTCCTTCCTCCTCCCTGCGCCAGCAAAAAACCAAGTAAAAAACCGTCGTCAGCCACCCACGTCAAACAAAAAGATGGCGGCCCGTCCTAGAAGCGCCAGCCCCTGACTGGCGCCGCAGGGCCAGTGTCCAGCGGCTCAGCTGCACACATGCGCGGGCACTAATTGCTCGCCGGTCGGCCGCACCCGCACCCACCTGCCAGCGAGGAGCAGGACGAGGAGGTCGCCGGGCCGCAGTTATTGCCGCTGCCGCTGCCGCTCCCTGTAGTTGCCTTTTGCAGCGGCGGCCGGGGCGCAGCAGCCGTGGCCGGGGAGGGGGGAGGGGGCCCTGCCGCCGCTCCACAAGCTTCTCCCTGCCCCGCTGCCGCCCCCCCTGCCGCGCTCCGCCCCCCCTCCCCCTGCTCCTTCTCCCTACCCGATGCAGCGCCCTCCTCTGCAAAGACAACATCGCTCCATTTAGCAGTTATTGAAGAGTACGTGCCACTGTCATCGTCTCAAACTGTATTGATTATCATCAGACCATAGTGCCCCAGTGCTCCCAGTGAATCATGAATGCTCTTATTGGATTTTTGCTTGTGTGGTAGTGGCACTAGTCGCTTAAGCTGAAAGAAAAGAGGGCGTGGAATCATCACCTGAGGCAAAGCCGCTGGTCTCCGGGGCCAAGGTGTTGAGGTCGTGGAGGAGATCTCCCTCGCCGCTGCTGGAATCCCAGAAGCTCTGCGTCGTGGCGAGCAAGAGACAAGCACAAGACGACGGGTTAGAGAAAGAGAAAAAAGGGAGGAACAAGACAGCATGCCCGCTCTCTGCGAGGAGACACGGACACGACTGAACCAGTGGTAGTACTTTCTTTTTCACGTCCATTAGCGAGACAGTGAGGTTGCAACCTTTGATTATTAACTGTGCTTGCTTGTTGTTGTCTAAAGTAGTTACCCGGGATTAATAACTAGAGAATATGTGCACTCTAGATGACGCGAGAACTGACACCTATATTATATAATAATAAAGTAGGCAGAATAGCTCCATTTCTACCCAGGATTCGGGTTACAAATTTCAATGTTCGTCGCACGGCCAATGCTGCTCTACTGGTTGCTGATGAGGTGATGGTGCAGCCAAATTCAGTAGTGAATGCTCGAGCAGCTAGCTGCGCCGGGCGAGACATGGCGAGTGGACGTGCATAGGTTCTTACTACTACAGCATCTCTAGAGATCATCATCGGCCATGGGAAGTGGAGCGAGAGCTCACCTGAAGAAGGCACTGCAGGTCCTCGCTCGCCATGGCCGGGCACCGCGGCGGACCCTCTGCCTCTGCGGCCGTCCTCTGCCGCTTGCTCCGGTCGCCCCAGTGCGCGACGGCGTCCTCAAGGTACCCACCCCCGCCGCCGCCGCTGGACGCCTCCGACGACGACACTGGCGACTCCTCCTCCCCACCACCTACTGCGCCGCAAACATCCAAGGCTCAGTAAATATCGCCACACCCCACAGCCAATGCCTCTAGCTAGACCAGCACGGGCACGGCCACGGGCACGCACGTACGCACGTATGCGTGTGGCAGTAGGCTAGACTAGTCTCGTGTGGTGTAAGTTTTCTTACACGAGGGCAAGGCCGGCATGGCGCCATGAATGTCGCCGAGCTGGCAGCGCACCAGCTCCTCCCAGTCCCACTCCCACTCCCAGTCCGGGAGAGGGGGAGGGGCTGCGGCTACGCGGCAGTCGTCGTGGTGGTGGCAGCTCTGGAGCGCCATGGGCGGCGTCTGCGTGAGGTGACCGGGAGTGGAGTCTGGGAGAGCAGTGGAGTGAAGTGATGTGGCCTCGTCCTCTCCACTCCTCCCTCCCACGCGGCCGGCGTCGGGGCTTATAAATAGGCCGGACTTTCTTCCGGGGCTCTTGCTTTCGTGGCATGCGCCAAAAGCCGCGTCGACTTCAACTCGGGTGGTGGACGAAAATGGCTGCCGCCTCCATGCAAACAAAGCGGCTTGGATCGTGTTTTTTCTCGAACGGAAGCAAAGCAAAGCAGGCAGGCGGTCAATGGGAAAAGAAGGAATAATAATAAACAGGCCAACAAAAGAGAAAAGGGCTCTTGATGCATGCATGTTGGCCCGTTCCTCGTGATTCGTTGTGTTTGATTGGCCTTTTCTATCGTCATCGGCCCATCGAGTACGTACAAAAGTTTTCGGGCTGATTGAAAGCGGAAAGCGGTTTTGGTTAAAAATCATGCAAATACGTATCGATTTTCGCTCGCAGAAATACCAGACGGATTTATCTTTGGGTCTGTCTATATCACATCTAACTCACATCTAACTCCCTCATCCTTGATGAAATAGCAAACCTGTTTATCTTTATGAACGTGGATTACACTCGACCCTACGAACACATGCACATGCATTTTATGTACAATGATGCGTTGTCTCACACTGGATAAACATCGCTGGAAAAAACTAAAATAAATCTATTAGAATATTTTGGAATGTGCGAACCAACCTGTGGTTGAGATGGTTAGGTGGACAGTGATATCCCCAACCCGCCAGGGTTCAAATCCTGATGCTCGCATTATCCCTGAATTTATTTTAGGATTTCCGGCGATGCGCTTTTAGATATGCCGGCTCAGTCTCTCGGAGGTGCTCATAAGGATAAAGTGTGCGTGTGTGCCTTCGTAGGGGTGAGTGTATGCGTGTGTATATGAGCACTTGTGTCTGTACTGATAAAAAAATTGGAATGCAAGATTTAGGTCATTTTAGAGTGATTTTGCGGCAGGCCACGTACAACTCGTCCTTTGTCAAGCCGCGGTCGACACTGTTCACGTGAGAGTGGAGTTAAATGTGTTGGGGTAGGGGTAAAAAGAAGGAAAGTCGCTACAATAGCATGCACACTGTTTGGAGTTTTGGTCGTATCCTCCTGCTGCAGCAGACGGGGACAGCGGCAGTGGCTTTAGCGTCCTTCCATGAAAATCTTTGGAGGAGAGGCCAGCGATTTTTGTTTTGTTTCATTTTTTTCTCCCTCTCTTCTTTACTTGAGGATAAGTTTTGAGCAGCAGTCTGCGATCCTAGTACAACAACTGCGACGATCTCATCATGGATCCATGTACTTGGGTGTAGCCCAGCCCAGCTACTTTGCTGCTGCTGGGGTTCACATATCTATCACCAATAATGATGATCCGATCGGACGGACCACTCGCTTACTTGGATGGTTTGAAACATTGCAGAAGTGGTAGTGGTGGGAGTACTATCGGCATGCGGCAAATTTGACTATTTTGACCTGTTGTGGCAATAAATTCACAAAATGAACCGCTCGCGAAACTATTTCACTCCCGTAACCCTTTTGTGCAGCGCCCGCCACGACGGCGCTGCACCCTTCTGTGCAGCGCCTGCCCTGGAGGCGTTGCACGCCTGTCCACCGTGGCAGCCCCTGGCCCGCACCCAGCCGTGCAACGCCTCCCACTCAGGCGCTGCACATTGTAATGTGCAGCGCCCCCGAGCCAGGCGCTGCACAACCACTTATCCCTTCGCCGCACGCACGCCCAATCCCCACCCTCCCATTAACCCTTGCGGCTGCTGCATCTTCTCCTCCCCCCTCCTCAATCTCAATCTCAAGAACTCTCAGATCTGAAGCTTTTGTCCGTGGATTTCTTCCCCCTTCGATCCTACAAGGTACACTCCTCCGATCCCCTTCTTTCTATCCATACATTTTCTCTTTTTTGTAAGATTTGTGTAATCTTTTTAGATTAGATTAGAATATGGGGAGGGGGAGGATGATGTTAGTGTAGTTAGTATAGTTAGTATAGTTAGATGAATTTAGGAGAGGGGGAGGATGATGTTAGTGTAGTTAGTATAGTTAGTATAGTTAGATGAATTTAGGAGAGGGGAAGGATGATGTTAGTGTAGTTAGTATTGAAGTAGGCTTAGTTAGTTAGTATGTATTGAAAAAACTCTTCTATGTTGGAAACCTACACTATGTTAGATGGTATTAGATGTTATGTTAGATGAGTTAGGATATTATTTTAGATTAGTTAGATGTTATTTTAGATGGAAACCTACATTATGTTAGATGGTATTAGATGTTATGTTAGATGAGTTAGGATGTTATTTTAGATGAGTTAGATGTTATTTTAGATGGAAATCTATATTATGTTGGAAACTCTTCTATGTTGGAAACCTACATCGTGTTGAATACATTTTTTCAAATTTTTTCAAATGGTTAGGCTGATGGAGTGGCTTCTCGATGATCACTGGGACAAACAACACCGGTCTTACGCTATGTCCGTGGATCAACGGGTAATAATGAAATTTGCCGTTGTTAATTATTCCGTTAATTTTCAAACACATACCCCATATTTAATGATTTATTTGTCTTGCTTGTAGGAACTTGCACCTCTGAAGCTTCGGGCTCACAGAGTGAACCTTGAAAGGATGCGCTATGATGAGCGCTACACACCTTATGTTAGGGAGGCAGGACTTCTCCCTTTCATTCAGCTGGTCAGCCGGTCGACGCCACCCAACAATGCTGCGGCACTCACCGCGCTCATTGATCACTGGAGGCCTGAGACGCACAGTTTCCATCTGCGGACCGGGGAGATGACGGTGACGCTTCAGGATATAACAATGATCACCGGTCTTCCTGTCGATGGCGTTCCTTTATGTATGAGCACTGATTCAGATGGGTGGCGCCAGCAGATGGAAGCCCTTATCGGCATGGTTCCTCCAGAGCCTCAGGAACCAGCAGATGAAGGCAAGAAGAAGGAAAGAGTCGCAGCCGGTGCCCCTTACACCTGGATTGCCACGCACTTTGGTACTTGCCCTTTGGAGGCTAATGAGGACACGGTGAGGACACATGCTCGTGTCTACATGTGGTATGTTATATCCAGGACCTTGTTTGCTGATGGCACAGGCAAGAATGCTCCATGGATGTGGCTGAAGGCGTTGACCGTCTTCAATAGCAATTGGAGCTGGGGTTCGGCGACACTGGCTTACTTGTATAGACAGGTATGAAGTTGTTCATATTTCATCTCATTGGTACATGCTGAATGCGATCTTTCTTTTAATACGATCATGCTCTTTCTTTATGTGCAGTTGGACGAAGCTAGTTGCAGGCTATCTGGAGGTATCGGTGGTTGTTTGCTCGCTCTTTCCATATGGAGCTGGGAGCGTTTGCCGGTTGGACGTCCGAAGACCGTGAAGTACGAGCCTTGGGACGAGAAACAGGACCCACTACGGCTCCCCACTTGGGCTTACAAGTGGGATGTGTTAAATAAGATGACGGATGATCCATTGGTCATGTACAAGCTCTACAGGAGCGAGATGGACGCCATTACGGCTGAGCAGGTTAGTCGATATTGCATAAGTTTTTATCATGCTTATATCTTAACTAGATATCAATTTTGCATTGTATCCCCTTTTGCAGGTTGTATGGGAACCGTATGGCAGTGGAGAGAGTTTTGGGAACCCTATGGAGTTCGTGCTCAATCCGATGTGCACTAGGGATAGGGAACTCTGGCATATGCGGTGTCCACTCATATGCAACTGGGCGGTCGAGGTTCACCTGCCACATCGGGTGTACCGCCAGTTTGGTTTGTTCCAGGCATTCCCGCCGGAATGGCAGGACACGGATCAAGTGCTACACGCGTAAGATATAACTAACATTTAGCACCTAGATGTTTGTCGGCCTCATCGTTGGTTCTAATAGTATGTTTATAACTTTCAGGTTGGATAGGAAAAAGCAGCGCAAGATCAAGGACTGGGCCAAGCATCACAGGAAGTTTGTTGTGGAGTGGCAGTATGCTGTTGATCAAGCTAGGCGCAACAAAGGAGCCCCTCTTCGTCAGCACTGCCCGTTGGCGTTCAACAACTATCTCACATGGTTCCTTGCAAGAACCCGTGTGGAGGTATGCAAGCCGGCGTATGCTGAGGATATTTTGGATGATCCCACCGTATTCGATGAGATAGCCCAGCACGAGTAAAACTCATTAATTCGTAAAGGAAACTCAGTGATCCCTTCAGGCCCAATGATGAACTTTGTGGTATTTGCCCTTTACTCTTTTCCATTCACACTATTTACATCTTCGCTTGCCTAACACGTTAATACCATTTGTGTTCATAGCGTTCCCAGATCAAGAAAGCAGCCGATGAGACCGATAGTATACTGGAAACAACCCCGGCTGGCAAAGACGATGGGGAAGGTGCCCTTCGAGCATTCCTTAAGGTTCACATCTCCTTCAAACTAGCACTTAACATGTGTTTGCACGTTTGTTCTCTCATTCACTTGTTCATGTTGCAGCGCCAGGGCCAAAAGTTAAGGCGGCTATCTAATCTTTTCGGTTGTCGTGACCCCGAGTACGTATCACCAGAACGTTCTGGGTCGGCGACACCATCAGATCCCATTTCTGGCGATGGTAATCCTTTGGATGATGAGGATGTTGGTGTGGTCACCCAAGAGGTATGGCATTGCTAACTACATGCTCACGGTATGGTTGTTGTTGCAATGCTAACTACATGCTCACACACGGTCTTTCCTTAACTTTTGTGTTTGCATAGGCTCCTGACGATATGGTCTTGGGGAAGTACAAGGCTCGTTCTGCAATCAAGTTAAAACCTAGGAGGGAATACAAGAAATACACACCCGATGACTTTACCCAGAAAGGCAAAAGGGCGGTCGAAACCTCGCGGATGGCGGCTTTGGATGACTACTTGGATGACGATGAGGATGAGGAGGCGGAGCCGCAGCCGGAGCGGGTTCCTCTTCCTAGGAAGGTCAAGAAGACATGTGTGAAGAACCGAGCAGGAGCCAGCAAGCGCGGAAGGAACTAGTCATATTTCTATATGTGTCTCTTTTTGTAATGTCGAACACTATGTCGGACTAGTGTCTCTATTCCTATATGTGTTGAACTTGTCATATTTATATATGTGTTGAACTAGTCTCTATATCTATATGTGTTGAACTTGTCCTATTTCTATATGTCTTGAATTAGTCTCTATTTCTATATGTGTCGAACTTGTCCTATTTATACATGTCTTGAACTAGTCTCTATATCTATATGTGTTGAACTTGTCCTATTTCTATATGTCTTGAATTAGTCTCTATTTCTATATTTGTTCTACTATTAATCACATGTGCAACGCCTGTCACAGAGGCGCTGCACTGTACAGTGCAACGTCTGCCTGCAAGGCGCTGCACTGTATAGTGCAACGCCTCTGTAGCAGGCGCTGCACATGCCCGTATCTAACAACAGAACAACATAAGCTTCTGTTGTGATACAGGCATGTGCAACGCCTGCCACAGAGGCGCTGCACTATACAGTGCAGCGCCTGTGTGGCAGGCGCTGCACA
>LR738714.1:607997515-608008593 GCA_902687465.1 Secale cereale | reverse complement strand
AGATACAGGCATGTGCAACGCCTGCCACAGAGGCGCTGCACTGTATAGTGCAACGCCTCTGTGGCAGGCGCTGCACATGCCTGTATCTAACCAGAGAACAACAGAAGCTTCTGTTGTTCTCTGGATAGATACAGGCATGTGCAGCGCCTGCTACACAGGCGCTGCACTGTATAGTGCAGCGCCTCTGTGGCAGGCGCTGCACTGTACTAATTTTGTTTTTTGCAAACTTAGAGAAGAAGACATAGTTGTTCACCATACATACTACTTCACCACCTAATCTAGAAGGAGACATAGTTGTTAACAACCAAACTTAGTAGTTCACGATACAACCAAATACAGAAGGAGACATAGTTGTTAACAACCAAACTTAGTAGTTCACGATACAACCAAATACAGAAGGAGACATAGTTGCTCACAACCAAACTTAGTACTTCACGATACAACCAACTAGGGAAGGAGACATAGTATGGCACATAAGGTGTTCACAAACGCATATAAAGTTCACGACATAGCTCTATTGCGTAGAGCAAGGCCCCTTTCCCTTCTTCTTCTTCCTCTCTTCTTCCTCTTCTTCCTCCCTTTTCCTTATGAGACGAGCCTCCTTAACCACCCTCTCCATGAACATCTGATTCTCCCTCTTTTTTTTTGCAGCTTCAAATGCCCAAAGCTTCTCACATTTCTCTTCAAAATCCTTCTGACGCTTCTTCGCTGCCTCCTCACATCTCCTAACCAAAGCTTGCTCCCTAGCTCGCATCGCCTCACTCGCTCTCTGTTTTTCCTCCCGCTTCTTCTCAAGCTCCTCTTCCTTCTTCTTCTTTAGCTTGGCTGCATCCTCCTCTCGAAGCTTCTTCGCAGCCTTCTCCCACCACCCCGCCATATCATCTTCGCCATCCTCCTTCATTGTTGGTTTGTTGGGTTGGGAAGCCGCCATACCTACAATGAGTGAAACATAATGGTAAGTAAGGACAAATTAAAGCCAATGTAAAACAAGAACATATGAAAAAGAAAACATATGAGAAAGATAACATATGAAAAAGTAAACATATAGAAAAGTAAACATACGGAAATGGTCCATCGAGGTATCCAACCATTCCTCTAAAACGAACTTGCCCTTGTCCTTCACCACGACCACGAGCTCTACCACCACCACGGCCTCTTCTAAGTCCAAGTTGCCGACCTCTTTGTTGTCTAGATCCTCTTTGGCTACCACTTGGTTGGCTTGGCACTTGTTGGCTACCACTTGGTTGGGTTGGCACTTGTTGGCTACTACTTGGTTGCATTGGCACTTGTTGGCTAGCACTTGGTTGCCTTCGCACTTGTTGCCTAGGTCTTGGTTGGCTTGGCACTTGTTGGCTACCACTTGTTTGGGTCCCTTGTGTACCTCCTTGTTGACTTGTGCTTGCATCATTTTTCTTGGACCTTTTCCTTGGTTTGGGACATTTTCTTTGGTTGTGGCCTTGACCGTTGCACCGCCCACAACGTGAGCTTTCACGAGGCTCTTGGAATTGGTCGTTGCCCGCTTCGCGCCGGCCACCATGGCCCCATCCGTCCATGTCGCCTCTAAGACGCTTTGTCTTACGTCTACCCCGTTTAACAACCTTCAACTCCGGATCCGGCCATAGTTGAACTCCATGGTACTCCGGCCATTGTGATTGGTCCAAGTAAGGGTGAAAGTGGGGAGCCCATGTTTTCTTGACCGTCATGATTGAGAACTCCGACTCCCGCACGGTGCGTGGGTGGTTGATGTTCACATTCCGAACGCGACCGGCTGTATACAAGTGTGAGCAAGGGAGATGAAGCAACAATGGCCTTCCGCAAGTGCAATCACATTGTGTCAACGACACCTTGAAAGCCCGACCTCCGTGTTGCCGGCCATCGTTTGTGGTTCCTCCTGGCTCTTTCACTTCGTACTTCCACTCCTCATTGTCATATAATATAGCTTCTTCTGAGTCCGCCTTCCGTGATTGAAATACCAACCATTCATCAACCTTGGGTGGGAACTTGTACTTGTACTTGCGCGGGTTCTCACCCGCTATCTGTGCATCAGTTTCCATCGAGTACTTTAAAAAGTACGCATTCATCTTGTCAAATGTGTATTGAACTATTGCCGTCACGGGTAATCCACGTGCACCTTTGAGCACCCTATTGAAGCATTCGACCATATTGCTTGTCATTTGACCGTATCTCCGGCCATCTTCATCAAAAGCACGTGCCCATTTGTTCCGGTATTGAATGTGCCTATTCAGAAAGTCTTGACCCCCGGGATCAAGTTTTTTGTGTGCGAGCAATTTGTTGTACAAATAGGCGAAGCGCTTGTCGGAGAAAGCGAGACAACAATCTTGAAGATCATCGGCCAACTCCTTAAGGCCACATGCCCTATAGAAGTTCGAACAAAAGTGCCTCATGCACCATCGATGGTGCAACGGTGCATGACCGGGAATGTCAATCTCCACCGCGTTAAGAATTCCTTGATGCCGATCCGATATGACACATATTTCCCTTTGGGCGGGTAACACCTTTGTCCTTAGAAGACGCAAAAGCCACTCCCAATTGTCGTTGTTCTCCACCTCAACCAAAGCAAATGCCAATGGCAAAACCCGATTGTTGGCATCACTTGCTATCGCAACCAACAAGGTGCCCTTGTATTGTCCGGTCAAGAACGTGCCATCAATGGCGATGACCGGCCTACAGTGTTCGAAAGCCCTCAAACATTGCTCGAACGCCCAAAATGCACGGCCAAATACTCGGACTTTCATTCCTTCATGAACGGTTGTTTGGTGCCCATGAGGCTCGACAACATGAACCATGCCTGGGTTTGTTGTGGCCATGGCTAACAACAACCTAGGGATTCGGTTGTATGCTTCCTCCCAAGTACCATACAGCATCTTGAATGCGGCTTGCTTCGCCTTCCATGCCTTGCCGTACTTCACCTTGTAATGAAATATGGCTTTCACAAGATCAATGACATGTTGGACGCTCATTGTTGGAAGTGTGGATATTGAGTTGGACAACCTGTAAGCAATGAACTCGGACGTGAGTTGTTTGTGGCCTTCAGACACGATCTTGCCATCCACCCTTTTGCCTTGGCACATGTGAGTTGGCACACAACTCACTACATGCCAAGTTGGACCACCTTTCCATGGTCTTGCACGCACAATCCATGGACATTTTTCATCTTCACTTGCACATGCAACCGTGTAGCGCACATTGATGTCCGAGTGCACCACCTTGTGTGGACGATAATGCGTAACCGAGTAGTTGTCCAGCCACATCTTCATTTCCAACAAGGTTTCGAACTTAGACCCTTTAGCCATCCGGTTGTCGTCACCCATATCACGGTGAGAGCTTGGCCTAACACCGAGTGATACACATCGGCCACCATCTACCACGGCTTCATCCGTGAGACTAACATACTTGAACAATTTATTCCGATGATCCCGACGGAATACCTTCTCAAAAGCTTCGGCCTCCTTCACCGTGAACCCCTCCGCATCAACTTCTTCATCGGGACCATCGTCATCCGAGTCCGATGCATATGCACGGGAAAAAGGTATGGATTGGTCCATTGTCTCTTGCAAATGATATTTGTCGAGATCACCCACATTGTTGGCATGGAGATCAACTTCATTGCCATCGTCCGCATAATCATAATTGTCCTCTTCCTCTTGCAAAGCTTCATCTTGGTTGTTTGTAAACGGACTCAATGTTTGACGCACTTCTTGGGTCAAAAGAGGTTCATCAATTTCATCTCGCATCAAGGGTGGTGGCCTACTATGAACCAAAGGAGGTTCATCAATTGCATCTCGCTTAGAGGGTGGAGGGCTACTATGAACCAAAGGGGAAGGTTCCCGGTTCAAGTCCAAATGCAAACTTGAATCAACCTTCTTCGTTGCAAATAACTCAAGAGCCTTGTCAAGTGATTCGGCCACCGTTTCTTTGTATGCAACCCAACGTTGCTCTGAGTTGACGCGCATTGTCTTCCAACGGACGTGCATTCCATAGCCTACATTATGCCTTCCCTCCAACTCAACGATATCACTAAGGTCCATCCAATTCAATTCTTTCCTAACTTGTTGCAAGAGCTCCGCATAGCTAGGACTACTATCAAACACAATGTCAAGCTCATCCGGGTCCGGTTCAATATTTCCTTTCAAAAATGCGTCTTTGTCCCCATGATGAACAAACACACATGTTCTTCCCATCCCTATAAGCATTCCAAAAACACAAGGTAACATTGCTTTCATGAGTACTAAATGCAAAGATTACCAAATAATGGAAACCATAATATATATATCAAACAACCCCCTAACCATAACCCTAACCATAACCCTAACCATAACCCTAACCATAACACTAAGCATAACCCTAACCATAACCCTAACCCTAACCCTAACAACAAAATAACATCACCCATAAGAACACACATAGAACACCCCAAATCACTAAATCTCACTTCTCCATTCAAATCACTAGATCCAAGCAAAACTAGCAACATTTGAGCAATTTGATAACATTTCTTGGATCAAAACAAGGGGATCGGAGGTTATTATCTTTAGGGAGGGCTTGACTCCGAAATCCACGGACAAATTCTTCAAATAAGCAAGATTTGAGAGAGGATTTGAGAGGGGAATAGAGTGGGAGAGGGGCCTAAGCTCGGGTGGGGGAGTGGGAGAGAGTGTTGGTGGGGGAGTGGGGGTCCAGCACGGCTGCTGGATAAGTGGTTGTGCAGCGCCTGGCTCGGGGGCGCTGCACATTACAATGTGCAGCGCCTGAGTGGGAGGCGTTGCACGGCCGGGTGCGGGCCAGGGAGCTGCCACGGTGGACAGGCGTGCAACGCCTCCAGGACAGGCGCTGCACAGAAGGGTGCAGCGCCGTCGTGGCGGGCGCTACACAAAAGGGTTACGGGAGTGAAATAGTTTCGCTGGCAGTTCATTTTGTGAATTTGTTGCCACAACAGGTCAAAATAGTCAAATTTGCCTCGGCATGCATGCTACCACACAAATTTCCCGAATCTAGAGAGCAAAACAGGGCAAAGATTTTTTTGGTCATTCCGTGCAGATTGCTCCTTCTGAAAAATGTGTTTTGCCGGGGTGCTAAAGAGTTCGGATTTGTTGACGTATAAATGTATTGTCTAGTCTCTTTCATTAGATCGGTCTCTTGGTTGCATTAGATAGAGCATGTACTTCTACATGGCATCGAAGCCAAGAGGTCTTGAGTTCAAAACCCGGGATTTAGTAAGAGAGATTGAAGTAGTTTTTTTCTCTCGCCACATCAAAGATTTTCTCGGAGATTGGACTATAGATTTTGTTACCACTTTAAAGATGGATGGATGGATTGATTGTGTCCATGATCAGTCAATCTATCGAAGGGAGGGAATGATCAAAAGAAGAGCATTCTGAAGTGAAGTCTGAATTAGTAGTACAGCTTAACTTGCATCGAGATGAATCAGGCATATGGATTTGTAAAGCGCGGTCCAAAGGAAAAGAGCGACCAAGCAACCATCCTGGAACAGAGCGAGCTCCCTAAAGGAGGTCAAAAAACGGGACCAAAACAGTGGCACTTAGCACTGACGCGCGTCCGTAAGCCGACCGATCTCGCTTTTCCCCCGTGTCGAGGTCGCAGAGAGCCCACATCGATAACCCTTTTCCACCCCCTAACCCTAATCCTCATCATCTTTGCTCGCTCATCGGTAAAGAGCCGAACCGATGAGCGAGCGGTCAATGCAAACACGCGCAAAAAGGAGCTCAAATTCACCGCTGGCCAGTCATCTCCATATGGATCTACCTATGTACCGTAGCTCGGCTGCTGTGACCACTCGGGCTCTACGCTACGCTGGCTCCTGCAAAGCTGCTGCGCAGACGCGTCTCGGTGAAAACGTTGGCGCAGCGTTGGGAGTATGTTGCTGCTGCCATGGCCTTTTTCTTACCTGCCCAGTTGATGATTGGGCGATGCGTTGGCGCTAGAGGACTGACTAGTGACTAGAGGTGGCGACCTATGTGGACGAGGGGCAGCGGTAGCGCGGCCGGGGGAAAAGGCCTTCTTGCGCCCTGTGCATGTACTCGTGCTCTAATCTAGGTACATTGTGCCCCCATGTGCTCCATGAGTGGTGACAGGCGAGCCGTCGATCGTGTCATTTGCAATTACAAATGGCTAGCTACTCCCGACGGTGGAATAGATGTAACCTTTTGCTGTTGTTTTCGGGGAGCCGCTCATCACAGTTGTTCTTGGAGTCACGGCTCGCGAATCCCGATTTTTAGAAGGATGTTGGGCGCCGGGGAGAGTCCAGGGGAGAAGGTTAATGCATTGTTACCGGGGCTACTACGACGTAGGAGGCCGACGGGGTAGAGCATTCTTGCCGCTCGCCGAGATGTCCGTAGATTCTTCTTTTCAGAGGATGTTTGTGGGAATTTGCATGAAATTATCTACAACTTTCACCGGGCAATGCCTTTTGCGATGAGGAGTATACTACCAGTACAACGCACGACTTTTCACGCTCCACAATCACCCTATATCATTTGGATACAGATGCCCTTTAAGAAAATGTAACTTAACATATCTACTCCCTCCGTTCCTAAATACTCCTTCCGTCCCAAAATAATTGTCTCAACTTTGTACTAACTCTAGTACAAAGTTGTACTAAGCTTGAGACACTTATTTTGGAACGGATGGAGTATAAGCCTTTTTAGAGATTTCAATATGGACTACATACGGAACAAAATGAGTGAACCTACACTCTAAAATATGTCTATATATACATCCGTATGTAATTTGTAGTGAAATCTCTAAAAAGACTTACATTTAGGAACGGAGGGAGTACATTATTATTTTCTTGCCAGGACAAACTATCACTAATGTGCCTCATCAAGTAATACACATGCATGCCATGCATCTCTACTCCCCGTTCCAACTTTTTTAGATTTTGCAGAACCGGGCAATAGCACCGGTTCGTAAGGCCCTTTAATGCCGGTTCCATAACCGGCATTAAAGTGTGGTCACTAAAGGCCCCTCCCCCCTTTAGTACCGGTTCAGCACGAACCGGTGCTAAAGGGCAATCACGTGGCACGAGCCAGCTCCGTGGGCCGGGAGCCCTTTAGTACCGGTTGGTAAAACCAACCGGTACTAAAAGATTTGGGGGGTTTTTGGTTTCGTGATTTCGTTTTCATTTAATTTTGTGTTTTCCATTTTTTTTTTCGTTTGATGGTATTTTACGATACTACACATTGTACACGTTATGCATATAGGGTGGGTCTATTCTCATAACACCCCTTAAGACCTTATTCTCATAACACCAACCTCTTATTCTCCTAACACCCGAGACCTACCCGTAGCTACAAAACTAACCGCGAAGGAGCCGAACGAACTACACGGGCTAAGAAAAAAACCCACCCCACCTTATCCTTCCCTCAGCCACCCACTCCTCTGTCTCTCCCCTTATTCTCCTCCACCGCACCACCTCCCCCGCGCCGGGCCCGACCTCCCTCCCCATGTCGCGCCCCACTTTCCTCCACGCGCCGCCCCACCTTCTCCGGAGCGAAGCACCCCTACCCAACCCTTCTTCTCCGACGGCGCCGCCCACCACCACCTCCGGCCGCGTCCCACGGGCACCGCCATCTACGCCGGCCGCCACCCTCATCTTTCTCCCGCACCATCAAGCAGGCATGGTGGGATCCGGCCGCCCTCGGCCCCCCGGCGCGGCCTCAGCCACCGGATCCGGCCGCCGCCGACCCCTCAGCATGGAATCCCCCCCGCTCGCGCAGCTCGGCGCCGAATCCGGCGAGATCCGCGTAGGTGCCCCTGTCCCGCGCCACCGAGACCGCCCCCTATCTTGCACCCTTCCGATGGGAGGATGGGGAGGAGGTGCTCCATCGACGGAGAGGTCAACGACAGAGGTCGTGGCCCCGCCTCCCCCACCTCGGGCGCGTGGTCGAGGCCCCACAGCAAGGTCGCTCAGGCTCCCGGGAACACTGGCGACGAACAGGAGGCCGTAGGAGGAGCGCCGGATGGCGCCTGATCAGTCCCCGCGTGATCCATGTCACGGGCGCAGGGTGGGTAGAGGGATGAAGGAGTGTGCTCCCATGGGCGTCCAACCGTCCCTGCGGGATCCTCATCGGCGGAGGCCCGATTGTGCAGTTGCTGGATCCCGGGAAGTCCATGCGTCACGGCTGTGTAGTATGTGCGTTGTAGCCGTGCAGTTCCCCGGTGACTCCAACACCCCTCCCCCCTCCTTAATGCAGGTCCGTGTTCGTCGATGGCTCGACCACGGGCGTCGATGGCTAGCCGTGCAGTTTCTGCAGGCACGCGATGCGGCATTTCGCATGGTGCAGTTCGACAGCGGTTCGACAACATGTCTTGTTTTGCAGCTGGTGCCATTGTGTGTGCATTTTAGTAGTTGGCCGCCCCGCTATAGCTTAGTTAATGTGTTTGTATATTTATCTACAGAGAAGGCTTTTTTTTTGCAGATTTGGAATGTATAATTCATCTCGTGTGGTTGCAGTGCGCTTGTGCGTACGGTTCAGTGATATTTTCATATTTTTTTTCAAGTTTACCCCGACCATTAAATCAGTTTGTAATTTTGCCCCGATGACTTCCGGTTCACTTGGTTATGCCAAAAAAAGGTATGTGCTTGTTTGTAGGGTATGGTGCAGTTCTTTTGTATTCGTCCCTGTGTCAAAACTGTAAAAAAATGAATGCAGTTCAATTTTCCTTAGAATAGTTTAGAGCTTTTGCAGCTCACTTGTTTTGTTGTGAAAAAATTAAGTGCAGTGCGGTTCCGGTTCAGTAGAAGACGAGAAACAAAAAAGAAAAGAAGAAAGAAAGTGTGCTCCACTTTGGCAAAGTTTGTTTCTTGTAAAATGTAATTCATTAGTTCATTTTAAGAGTGATGCCGTTCACTTGCCCCCAACATGAAAAATGCAAAAAAAAAAAATAGCGGAATCTTAAAAAAAAATTTGTTACCAAAACAATACAAAAAAGTAATGCGGTTCACTTGGTGATCAAAAAATAAAAACACATCGGAAATCAGCTAACTTCTCAACACTTCTCAAACGCGCGTAAAAAATTAATTAGTACGAAAAAAGACAACAACAAATCATGAGGTTTACTTTTGGTAGTGTTCCGCTTCACTTTCGGGAGTGTTGCGGTCCACTTTCCTTCGAAAAAAAAAGTTGGAAAAAAGACAATAAAACTCCTCTGAGAAAAATCTACGTCCAACAAAATAAATCATGAGGTTCGATTGACTGTCTGATGCAGTGCGTTCTTCAGTTTGAAGCAGTGCGCTTTTCTGTCCGATGCAGTGCACGCGTCGATTTTGTTGTCGCAAAAAACAGAGTTTCCGCGTTTTTGTAATTTCAAAACTGCTCTTAAATCGTAATGAATTAGAGGTAGTGTTCTACATGAGAAAGTAGCGTCTCGACGATATCTTTCCAACGGTGTATCATTTGGATCATTTCGGCCAACGTTTTGTAAAAAATTTCACGAAAAAAAATGGCCGTTGCCGTTCATAGTCAGCCGCACGATTTTCAAATTTAACTAAAAACCGTAAGGAATCTAAAAAACATTTCAACATATGAATGTTGCGCCTCGTTCGTAGCTTTCCAACGGTATATTACATGCCTTGTTTCGACAAAAGGTTAGAAAACTGGAGTGAAAACAGTACCAAAAATTTGAAAAAAATCGAAAAACACAATTCCGCGATTTAGTAAATTCAAAACTGCTCTTAAACCGTAGCGAATTAGAAAAAATAATAGATATGAAAAAGATGCGCGCCGACGATTTCTTTCCAACGGTGTATCATATGTTTCATTCCGACGAGCGGTTTAGAAAAAAAACGCCAAAAAACGCTCGCTGTCATTCGTTGTGAGCCACACGATTTTCGAAACTGCTCTTAAACTATGATGAATTTTGAAAAGTGTTCAACATGGCGAAGTTGCGTCTACTCTATAGCTTTTCAACGGTATATTACACGCATAATTCCGATAAATGGTTAAAAAACTAGAGCAAAAAAGGTACCAAAAAAAACAACACGTACAGTTTTTTCAAACATGAAGTTCGATCGTCTCTGTGGTGCGATGCGTATAGCTTTCCAATGCAGTATTACAATGCAGTTCGGAAGTGTTATGAGAATATTATTCTCATAATGTTATGAAAATAGACCGGCTGTATATATATATATATATATATACTCCCATCCTCAATATACCTCATATACGCACTTATACCTCTTTTGTACTCCTGAGAGTATGTACTCCCATCCTCTTTTGTATATACTCCTCTTTTGTACTCCTGAGAGTATGTACTCCCATCCTCAAAGGTATATACTCCTCTTTTGTACTCCTGAGAGTATGTACTCCCATCCTCAATATACCTCATATACGCACTTATTATACCTCTTTATCATTCTCAATATACTTCATTAAATATTCTAAGATACCCCAATACGAGTTTTGTTGAAAAAATATCATCTGCGACGTACTTTTTGTAATATACCTTTTTCACGTACAAGCACATCAGTATATACGTAAAAATTTAAAATATGTAGACTCGCATGAATTTTTTCATGAATATCATTTTGGGGTATCTAATAATTACTAATGAAGTATATTAAAAATAATAAAGAGATATAAAAGATTCATCTATATGGTATATGAGGAGCGGGAGTACGTACTCTCAGGAGTACACAATTATATATATATATATATATATAGGAAAATGGTTGTGTACTCCTGGGAGTACGTACTCCCGCTCCTCATATACCATATAGATGAATCTTTTATATCTCTTTATTATTTTTAATATACTTTATTAGTAATTGTTAGATACCCCAAAATAATTTTAATGAAAAAATTCATACGAGTCTACATATTTTAAATTTTTACGTATATACTGATATGTTTGTATGTGAAAAAGGTATATTACAAAAAGTACGTCGCAGATAATATTTTTTCAACAAAACTCGTATTGGGGTATCTTAGAATATTTAATGAAGTATATTGAGAATGATAAAGAGGTATAATTAATGCGTATATGAGGTATATTGAGGATGGGCGTACATACTCCCAGGAGTACAAAAGAGAAGTCCT
>LR738714.1:607981960-607997322 GCA_902687465.1 Secale cereale | reverse complement strand
ATATATATATATATATATATATATATATATCATCAAATGTCTCACACAAACCACCTTATATATTCACACATACACACATGTATAGCTATATACAAGTTCTCCTACATTTTGCCTTCGGAGCCAGTGGCATTAGCCTAATTGGTGCCTTCGGAGCACGATGATAATTGGAAGTGGTTCATGGGGGCGGTAGCGGGTAATGGTATTCTCCCTTCGGATCTATGACCTGGTCAAGCAAAAATCCCGCTATTTCCTCTTGAAGTGCTTGTACGCACTCCGTTTCTAGGAGTTTGTCCCGCACCTCTTTGAACTGTTAAGAAGAAGATCAATATGCATGTTTATTAGTTGTGTGGCTAGATATCGATAATGGTGTACAAATTGTGAATAATGTTCTGACAAACGTATCCATTCCTGTCTTTGAGATCTGCTCCTTTCGGACGTCATCATGTGAATGTTCTCGCAAACACAGTAGGCACACAGATCAGTCCCCTGCGCCTGCTTCAGGGCCTTTACGAGAATGGAATTTGATCAGATAATAATTAATCAAGCATGATAATTAAAGAGATATATGGCAGCTAGCTAGTACTACTTAATTACTTACCTTGGGTCGAAACCATTTCAGGCTTTGTTTCCATTCGCCTGGAGTGACGCTGATGAACCTTGCCCAAGCCCTGCCCGCCGACAAAGAAAATGAATAAATGGGTTATTAAATAGTTCATATCAGGAAATGACGAACTAAATAGACCGAGATATATAGTTAATAATGATTGAAATTACCTGTCGACTATCCCTTTCAGATGGTGTAGTCACTTTGTTTTTGAAGTAGTGAGTCTAGTACTTTAACTGTTTCGGCGTCAACTTTAATGATACACAAGATCCAGTGAAATCTGTATGCACACACGTTTGGATGTTTTAATTAAGCGGACATATGTAAGAAAAAACATGTAGCTAGCTAGTAGGCAAAAACAGAGAATTTGTATTACAAGAGAGTGTGACTCACTAGAAGTTGTAAGGAAGTAGTATATCATCATTGTATTTGAGACACTTCAAGAACTGTAGCATGCTTTCCTCTACATGCTTTTTATAATATTCACCTAGGTTCCATGTGTATTCATTAACGGTGTTTGGGTCAATGAACCCAATGCCATAGCGTCCATCTTTTTTCATTTCATACATCTTCATCCTGCATAATACCACATAAAAAAATATAGTGAGGATAATTACAGGTAATGATTGATCAAAAGGATCACTACAGCTAGCTTGAGACTTAAATTACAGAAAGAAATCACTTACAGACAATAGCAACTGACGATAGATTTGTCGAGTGCGTCTTGATTGTATAACCGAAACAGTTCAGTATACTCAACGGACACATCGTTCTCATGATAGTAATGATCTTCCTTGACTTTCATCATGAGGGACTCTCGATTGGAACTCTTGGTAATGGCCATGTACCATTGATGCAATTCATACATTCTCGTTGGGAGCTTCTTGACCTCGTCTGGCTTGACCAAAGGTTCGCCTCGGGCATATTTCCATTTTATTTCCTCCTCTGTAAGCACAGGCATGGGCTCGATCTCGAGGAGTTGTCCAACGGTGATGTTGAGCATTTCAGCCTGCTTTATATGCTCCTTAGTTATTACCATATTGCCGTCCCCGGGAACGTAAACTCTTTGCCCACAATAATATTGGGCGCGCGTACTCTCACATGTTGTTGGCACAACAAGCGAGGGGATCGATTGCGCCGCCTGTTCTCCCAGCTGGGGAACGATTTTCCCGCATTTTTTGACAGCTGCTTGTTGTTTGCTCGAGCTCGAGCTCACCTCCTTCTGTAGACGTGCTCGATTTAACTTCCTGATCTGGCGCTCATAGTCGTTGTCAACAGGCTCGGGAGCTGGTGGTTGAGCCATACGAACGAAGTGGTCAATCTTTTCCTCAGGCACTTTCTCCCTTGGCGGCGGTGGCGGTTTCAGTCCAAAATGGGCATCCACTTCTGCCCGCACTATGGCATTGGTTTGCTCCTCCGTCCTGCCGTAAGCCCTCTGAGGAGGATCAGTGAGGTTTGGACCATATTTAGTTCGCTTGCCTCCGCCTGTACTTCCTGTACTGCCTCGACCCGTACCGCTACGCACCATAGCTGCGGGGTGTCTCTTCTGCGATTGCTGAGGCGGCGGAGACGGCTGACGGGGCTGAGTTGGACGAGGAGGAGTGGCCTGAAGCTGTGCCGGACTTGGAGGAGGAGTGGCCTGAAGTTGTGCTGGACTTGGAGGAGGAGTGGACGTCTGATGATGTGTCGGACTTGGAGGAGGAGTGGTCTGACGCTTTGCCGGACTTGGAGGAGGAGGTGTGGCCTGACGCGTTGGTGGACTTGCAGGAGCGGGAGTCTGCTAACTCGGTGGCGGACTTCGACGAGGAGTCGGCTGACGCGGTGTCGGTAGCCTTCGAAAGATGATGCAATCCTTTCTCCATAGGATGATACGATGTTTGGCCTCTCCGAGTGTGTGCTCGTCGTCACCTTCAGGAATGTCAAGCTCTAGCCCCCAATATTGGTCCACCACCTCATCAACCATGACACGAGCATAGCTTGCTGGAATCGGGTTGCAATGGAAGGTTGCCTCGGGGGGATTTGTAAAAGCTTGGGCGTCCGCCACCTTCATGCATATGTTCTTCATTTTGAAGTGTAGCTCGCAGTTAGTGTTCTCAATGATGTCATCCACGGGGTATCTATCCAGCATTGCGTCGTCCGGGGCAGAACCCACGCTGCTTCTCGGCATGGATGGGCCGGTGGTATGCAATGCTGGATCATCCGCTAGCTGTTGCAGCTGCGGAGACCCCCTTTGCTGGCTAAGTGAGTCGATCTGCTCCTGCTGCCGCTGGAATTTGTCTTCCAAGTCCGCGTGCTTTGATTCTAGGCCTTTAAGGCGGTCAATGTCAAGCTTCCTCTGCTTCTCCTCCGCGATCTTCCTTCTCGCACGGGTTCTGTAGTCGGCGTTCCAGTCCGAAAACCCCTCAAACCACGGCATAGCGACCATGCCTCGTGTTCTTCCCGGGTGTTCAGGATTTCCCAGGGCACGCGTAAGCTCGTCGTTCTCTCTGTTGGGCTCGAACACCCCCGTTCGAGCCTCTTCTATTGCAAGAAGTAGCTCCTCGTCGGCTCCTTTCAGACATGCCTTCAACAAAACTTTGCCTGTCTTCGGGTCCAACTCCCCCCCATGCGCATAGAACCAAGTTCTGCACCTGGGGGCCAGCTCCTAGTAACCGGAGTGACACCTGCATCCTTCATCCCTTTCTCAAACTTATCCCACTTAGGCATTCCCACCGCGTAGCCACCTGGCCCCAGCTTATGGAACTTATCCTTTTTTCCCGCATTCTGCTTGTTTATTATCGACCGTTCCTTAGCTAACTCTAAATCCTTGAATTTCACGAAATCATCCCAATGAGCACTTTGCTTCTCTAGATTTCTCTCGAATACTGGAGTCTTCCTTCCTCCCTTGACGTACTTGGCCCATTCACGATTCTTGTGGTTCTTGAATGCAACCGCCATCTTCCTAAGAGTAGCGTACTTGACTTTCTGCTCATCTTTTTCTGCGAAATGATCTGGTAGGGTGAAATGTTCCATGAGAGTATTCCAAAGCAGATTTTTTTGTCTGTCGTCGACAAAAGTAACATTTGCACTTGGCTTTGCTGGCTTTCTCCATTCTTGAAGGGAGATCAGGAGTTGGTCCTTCACAAGAACTCTGCACTGATGAACGAACTTGTCTGCAATCTTCTTAGGCGCTAATGGTTCGCCATTAGGTCTGATTGCCTCGATATTGTACTTTACGCCCTCGTTCAACAATTTGTTCGGGCCTCGTTTCGTCCTCTTGCCTGAAGATTTGCTCGATCCGAATGGCTGAAGGAAGAAAGATCGATTCGTTAATATATCTTCAACTCATTTAAAACATGTGAGATCACCAGATGTGCCTGCTTATATAAATATATATACCTCGCCGGTCTGTGTTGTTTCAAGATCAACATTTTCTTCGTCATCATCGTAGTTCATGACTTCATCAATTCGGTCGTTGCGATCGAATATCATATCACCCTCTCCGGTGTTGTTTAGAAATTCGGAGCCGTCATAATCTTCTTCATTCTGATCATCATCTGGCCCGCGAGGATGGCGTATCATATCGAACAGGGTCTGTTCTCCCTCTCTGCCGGTATTGTCCGCCATAGCTTTTATTTAACTAATCCAAAAGAAATATAAAACAATTAAGTATTCAAGTTACACCGTCTCAAATAATAGATATAATCTTGAATACATCGTCTCGAATAATATATAATCTCGAATAATATATAATATCGAATACATCACTGGCTAGGTAGCTAATAAAGATCGAATACTACAGAAGAATCTAGGACACTCGCGGTTCCTGCGGCGCGGGTGGTGGACACCCAAAGAGAAGGAACCCTCACAGGATCATAGCTGAAGTGAGATCCCTGAAGAAACTACTAGATATTGGAGAACCTGCCACCCTTTAATGCAACCATGTAGCGATGGACGTGCTCGTCCTCCTCCCTGACACGGCGACGTACCACCTCCGGCGGGGCCGGCTCCCTCCGCACCGAAACTGGCCCACGCGAATGCCACCAAACGAGATCAGGGTCGAAGACGGGACCCGAGGCCGGGTTCGTCATCAAGCGGCGCGCCCCTCCAGGCAGCACCTCCCAGTGCCAGCCCGGAGGAGCCCAGTCCCGGACATGGGTCAGCCGGACGTCGTCGTGGACGGGTCGACGGCGAGGATGCGGGCCGGGCATCGTCGAGAACAAATACTAGCTCTATATGCCCGCAAAAAGTAACATTTTTTTAATGATTGGATTTTGATAACTAAAATTTCTAACATTTCTATATAACTAACATTTCTATAACATTTATAACAATGCTATATAACTAACATTTCTATAACATTTCTAATATTTCTATAACTAAAAAACAGAAAGAAAAAATATATAACATTTCTATATATATAACTAACATTTGTATAACATTTCTAATATTTCTAGAACTAAAAAAAGAAAAATTTCTAACTTTTTTATAACTATTTCTATAACTAAAAAACAGAAAAATTTCTAACAATTCTAACTTGTTTATAACTATTTCTATTACTAAAAGGGATATTTAAATTAGCGCCCCTGGTTCCTTAGTTGTGCTCACTTTTCCCCACGCTCCAAACGTTTGCTCACTTTTCCCCTCTTCCTTAGCTGAAACTCTCACAAATGCTCATAGCGGCCGTTTGCCGTCTTGACCGTCCATTGACCGTTAATTGCTGACGAGTGGGGCCGAGTCTTCGTCTGACTGTTGCTTGCTGACGGGTGGGACCGCAAGGAGACACGTTTGTCTGAATCTGAAACATGCCCTATCTAGACAGGCCGCACTGCACCGCGCCGCCCCGCCCCCTCCGCCGGCATCGTGCCGCGTCCACCGCAGTTGTTTCTTCCACCCTATGCCCCTATTCCGTTCGTCAGCGACGCCGCGTCTTCGCCAGATATAGCCCACCTCCCCATCTAGGATTACATAGCGATGTTGATTGAGGACACCCGAAATGCAGTCGACCGTGGAGAGGATTGGATCGAATCCGCGTCAGATAATTCATGGATTAAACCTGGGTAAGCATTGTTTCCTCTCGAATTGACGTTCTAAGTCGTATTGTAGGCCGTATTTGACTTCCGTTTGCTTGAATCGTTCGAATTTGTGCTCGATTTTACCTGGCTAACGGAAGCCTTTATTTGCCTCAACAAAACAGGATTGATCCCGCGCTGGCTTTCCGGCTGGCGATTAGAATGGAAACTAGTGTGATTCGTGGTACTAAACCGCATTTGATTTCATCATTTTTCTATCCCAAAGTGGTAGAAACCAGCATATCTTTCAAAGATTTGCAAGCTGAGCTCAGAAACACCTATCCCTTGAGTGATGCCGATGCTGTTGAACTGAATTACTTCAGCAGTGACGAGCAAAGATTTCTCCCACTAACTTGCGACGACCATATGCCGTTGCTTTTTGCTGGGATTGCTGGCTGCCGATTCGGTAAACTCCAAATCGATGTGCTTCAGCCACACGCAGAACGGGTGAAGGGGAAGGGAGTTCAGACATCATCTGTCTGTGCTAACAGCCAGCAGCCCGGCACTCCTTGTAGGTCGACACCAAGTAAAGAAAGTGGTTCATGGAGCCACAACATGCCTGCTGCCAATTGTGGTTCCGATTCAGCTGCTGCTTTTCGTGTACCTTCTGCAGTTGGTGTAGAAGAGGATGCAGAACCTGACGAGGCAGTGCTTACAAATGATGATGAAGACGAGATGATGTTTCCTGAACTGGTCGATGTAGCCAGTCAGCAAGCAGTGGATGACGAATATATGGAGGAGCCCATCAGCCAAGCTAGGTTTGATGACACTGACGATGAAGAGAAGGTGGAGAACATGGACAGCTTAATCGAGGATGAATATGATGGTGATGACATGCCAACAATTGAGTGGAACAGGGAAAAACCTGAGCTTAGTGTAGGTACCATTTTCCAATCAATGGTGGACTGTCGGAATGCAGTGACAACATGGTGCATTATATCTGAAAACACCTATAAGATTAAAAGGAGTGAGCCAGCAAGGTTCACAGTTTTTTGTCCATATCCTAGGTGTAGGTGGAAGTTGCATGCATCTTGTATGAGAAAGAGCAAATATATTCAGGTAATCCAAGTTCAGTTAGTAATTTAGTTTCAGATTGTTGAGTAAGGTTTCTTAACTGTTTTTTACCTTTTTATTTTGTTTCAGATAAAGAAAAACCCACACAAGCACAACTGTCCACCTGGAGGGGGAGGGGGGAAGGCCAAAACCAAGCTAGCAAAAACTAGGTGGGTGGCAGATGCTATATTGGATTGGCTGAGAGATGAACCTGGACTTGGTCCAACAACACTCCATGGGAAGCTTTTTGAGAAGTACAAGATAGAAATTCCTTACATGAGAATTTTCAATGCTAGGGAAAAGGCTCTTGGCAGAATTAATGGTCAATGGAATGACAGTTTTCAGCTGCTTTACACTTTCAAAGCTGAAGTGGAGATGGCAAGTCCAGGGAGTGTTGTAGAGATTGACAAGCTTACAGTTCAATTCAAAATAAAAGGGAAGTCATTTCAGAAGGAGTGCTTCAGAAGGGCTTTTGTTTGTTTCAAGGCTTGCTGGTAGGGGTTTCTAGATGGTTGCAGGCCCTATTTGGCTGTAGATGCTACACATTTGACTGGAAGATGGAGAGGACAGCTAGTAGCAGCTTCTGAAGTTGATGGACACAACTGGCTATTCCCAGTTGCATTTGGTGTGGTGGAGGCAGAGTCTGAGGAAAGTTGGGTCTGGTTTCTGCAGCAGTTGCGCAACATTATAGGCACACCCCAGGTTTAGCTATACACACAGATGCTTGCAAGGGTTTAGAGAGTGCAGTGGAAATTGTATTCCCTGGAGTGGAGCATAGGGAATGTATGCGACACCTAGCGCATAATTTCAAAAAGAAGTTCAAAGGTAAAGTTTATGATGAGAACTTATGGCCAGCATCATACACATGCAGCAAAAGGAAGCATGAACACCATTTGAGAGTGTTGTATGCTCAAAATCCTCTTGTGAAGGAGTACATGGATGCACATCATGGTAAGGTGTGGTCAAGAAGCAATTTCAACGAAATCTGCAAAGTAGATTATGTGACCAGTAACCTTGCAGAATGCTTCAATTCAAAGTTCAAGTCAGTGAAAGGGCTCTTGTTGTGGCAAGCATTTGACAAGATGAGGCAAATGATCATGATAAAGATGGCTCTTCGCAAAAGAATTGCAGAAACACAATATGTTGGTCATCAAATGCTCCCATCACTGATTAAGGCATTGCACTTGAAGGCAAGAGGACTGAAGATGAAATGTATTCGATCTGGTACATATGAGGGAGAGGTTACCTATACTGACACTAAAAATAGGGTATGGAGGTATCCTGTGAACCTAAGTACTAGAGAATGTACTTGTAGGCAATGGCAGATCCGTGGGAAGCCATGCATACATGCCCTACATCTGATGACCATTATCGGGGGTGCAGATGGTGAAGTTGATCAATATTGCTCTGAGTATTTCTCTGTTGCCAAATTTATGGCTGCTTATGCTGACAATGTGCCTGCACTATTGGGGAAAGCTCAATGGAACATAGTAGATCCAGGGTTCAAACTCCACGCTCCTGTCATTACTAGACCACCAGGAAGACCAAGGAACCAGAGGATTAGAGCAGGTGAGGAGGGTCGTCTACCAAAGAAGCGTGCTTGCAAAAAATGTGGAGTTCTCGGGCATATTGCTAGGCTTTGTACGAATCCAGTGGATGCATCATTTGGAGAGGAGGAAAGATGGACAACAACCAATGCTGAGGAGAATGCAGCAGCAATGGAGACTGAAGATGCAGTGGAGAATGCAGCAGCAATGGAGACTGAAGATGTAGTGGAGAATGCAGCAGCAATCATTTGGTATGTGTTTGCACCCTTTGTAGAATGCAGCTACCCTTTTGTTTGCATTTGTTCTCTTTTTTGCCTATGGCTTATAATTTTATTTACCAGCTCTAGGGAGAAAAGGCCAAGAGATGGTGAAGCAGAAGATTTTGAAACCATGGCCTTTGATGGTTTTGAAGCTATAAGAGAGGAAGAGGAGGGGGTAATTATTCCAATTGTGCCTTTAAAGATTACTGAAGCCATAGATGACCGTGAAATGGTCGTCAAGTGCTTGGCGAGTGGAACTACTCCATCAGCACCTCCACGGGGAAAACACCAAGTAAAGCCCAAGATCAAAAGGAACAAGAGTCTGAAAGAAAAGTGCATCTCAACTAGGTAAACCAGGAGCAAGACGGTGAAGCCAGCTGCAAACACAAGGAGCAAGTCAAAAAAATTGAATTAAGTTGTTGGGAAATGTTTGTGTTGTAAATTTGAGGGCGAGTCGATCGCTTAAAACTTGGTACATTTGTATTAAGATGTTGGCATCTTAAAACTTGGTAGATTTGAGCTACTGTAATAATGTTGGCATCAGTTGTAATAATGTTGGCATCATTTGTAATAATGTTGCTTCTACTTTGGTTCCTTATTTGAGTCAGAATTCAATTTTCCATCAAAATTTGAATTTAAATCAGTATTTGAATTTGGGCCAAAATTTGGATTCGAGCCAAAGTTGAAGTTGAACATTGGAGGTTCATTGCTCTGTGCGGTGTATTTGATCGAGCATTTGAAGTCCAATATTCCTAGGTGAACAGTCCGATTGAGAAATGTGCTAGAAACGAGGTCGAAAGCTAGGGTAAACAGCCCTATTTGAAAATAAGTTTTTTTACCTTCCCTAAATGAGGCATATATATTTTTATTAACACGTGTTCCATATATATAGGGTAAAAACGAAGTCTCACTATTTATTGATTAATATTCATATTACTGCATTTTTTTGAAAAAATATGCTTTTAATTCAAAACCGTCAAATAACACGTTTTAGATATGAAAATGAAAAAGTAAGTTCAGATCCTTCTTATTCACTCCAAAATGAAGCTATGGATATTTTTCTGATTTTTTTTGAATTATTTTGTTTTTTTTCAAACCCTAAACCCTCTGTCCCTATTCTACGAACTCTGAACATGTTCATAGGTGATAGCTCATTTGTGTGAAGCCTTCTTTCATGAAAATGACCTACACCGAGTTTATATTTTTTTCTCATAACCTTATCACATATGACGGCTATGTGCGCAAGAATTACATCATTTTGATTTTTTTTGAATTTTTTAAAAACATTTGAACTTGATTTTGACAAATCACTTCAAAAAATGATTTTTCAAAAATAAAACGCCCCTATACCGAGTTTATATTTTTTTATGGTAACTAGGTCTCATAAACGGACGAACTACGTTTGTTTTATATTTTTGCAATTTTTTCTAATTTAGTTATGGCCATTTGAAATCTGGTCAAACCCTAATAACCCCGTTGACTCGCTCATAACCCCTCCAAACCCTAGCGTCGATCGTCCGCCGTCGGATCCTACCAAGCGCCAAACACCACCCGTCAGATGTGGGGCAGGCATGCGCGATCCGCGTGATGCATCCTGATTGGCTTCCCCTTCTCCTCTTCTCCATCTAACAGACAAAGGCATCGAGCAAATCTAGCAATTGCTCTGTTTCTTTACCCATCTTCTCGTTCTTCTTCCTCTCGACCAATTCCTCTGTTTCTTCCTCTCGGGCGATATGTCGACCTCCTCGTCAGCCCCCCGTTCCACGTGGCCGGTGTATGGTCCAGTGCCGATGACTCGATGCCCACGGACTGCGCCACTGAAGCGGTTGACTTCGAAGGAGGAGAAGAATGGGAACTTTGGGCGCGAGTTCGTCAAATGCGAGAGCAAGCCGGAGGGCCAGGTTAGATCCTCGCATCCTTTATCTCTAATTTCTCGAAAAATCTGTCAGATTTGGATTTAGGTTACATGATTTCGTTTTCAGATCGTGAAGAAATGCTACCATTTCGAGTGGATGGATGATTACATCCAGAGGCTTCAAGGGTTGGGCTTGCTGGATTCGAGGGGGAATGCAATCGGCGAGTTCAATCTACCCCATGACAGTGCCGCTCCGGCAGCAGCAGCGCATCTGGAATACCCGACGGTGGTAGATGTCGAACTGAAGGCAGAATTGAAGAAGATGAACAAGAACTTCAAGCAGCTGATTGAGTTGAAGAAGCAATCCAATCTGATAGCTTTAGGAATACTTGCTCTAGGAATTTTTTACTTGATGGCCATCTCTCGTTAGAGATGTTTGTCTACTGTTGTTGCCACTGTTTAGCAATCCTCGTCTATTTATCTCAAATGCAACTCTGTTTAGTGCAACTGTCGATCTCTGAATGTATGCAGTTTACTGTTAAGTTTCGACACTTTTAGTTTTGACAGAAGACAACTACCAGTTTCGACAGAAGACAACTACCAGTTTCGACAGAAGACAACTACCAGTTCAGTTTCGACACTTTCAGTTTTGACAGAAGACAACTACCAGTTTCGACAGAAGACAACTACCAGTTCAGTTTCGACACTTTCAGTTTCGTCTGTTCTGCTAGAAAAAAACCTAGTTCGCGGGACCAAAGAGAATCAAGCTGCAATAGGCCCACAAAGGATAAATGAGGCCCAGAAACAAGCTATGTTTCTTTTTTTGTTTAGGAACGATTGCTTTGTTCTTTTTTGTTTCTGATTGCTTTTTTCATTAATTTGATTGCCCAATCTCTTCTATCTCATTTAGGAATTTTTTTGGCTTTCCTTTATGGGTCCCTTCATTTATCCTTTTGACTAAAGCCAAACATCTCAAAGTGTAGTTTTCTACATAGTGTAATTTATACTTCATGATTGGAAAAAGAGGTCCAACCCTCTCTTTTATATACTTCAAACATAGTGTAGTTTTCTGACTAAAGCCAAACATCTCAAAGTATTTGATACTTCAATATTTCTGAAAACCAAAGTATTCTTGGATATTTTTTTTTGAAATGAAAGGGGTTTCCCCCCCTGCCCCATTTTATTGAAGCAGAACGATCCAGGCCAGTATTCTTGGAATACCTAAAAAATACAGAGCTCTCAGCAAACTAAAGTCGTGTACAAATGTACAATATGTTCTTATTTTGAGGGGTAAATGCTTTGCTTTATTGACCAATAACACGAAGTACATGAATTACATGTAAATCGAAGGGTTGTAGGAGCCACATATGGTGTCCTTCCCCCAAATGCAAAGCATGTTTAGCTAGGAGATGAGCTTCCCTATTAGAAACTCTCCCTTCATGAACAAAAGAAATATGTTGAAAATCTGAATTTCCATCCTTAACTTCCTCCACTATTGGGCCTGTGATTCCTTGTGCACCCAAGTACTTCCCCTGGTCATCCCGACAAACTGCACTAACCAATTTTTAGTTAGTTTGGTTAATTTTTCCCACGCCAATTAGGCGTGTCTAAACTTGGGCCAAACAAAATACAAACATAACAAAGCATTTAGGGAGCCCAAGAATTAATATAACACACATAACTTAACTTAGATAGGGTTGCTAGGGCAACATAAGTTCTTACATACTACATAGATAATAATAATTAGAGTAGCTAGGTCGGGCAACACACACACACACCAAACTCAAACTACATAGTAGATAGGGTAGCTAGGGCAACACCGCCATGTCTTCACCGTCGTCTTCACCTTAACCGCCGGCTTCACCGTCTTCTTCGCCGCCGGCTTCACTCCTCCTCAAGGCCGTTATCGCCGAGGTAGTACGGGAGGCTGTGCATGCGGTTGCGAGCGGGGAGGATGCTCTCGAAGTCGGTGAAGATGTTATAGGTGGTGAATGCGATGAACTCGCACCCACACCAATACACCTTGCCGAGCAGGTGGTAGGCATCGAACCTGCTGGTGAAGTGGACGACGAGCCCTACCGCTGGAGCGTTGGCATGGGACGCTGCTCCACGAGGTTGAACATGGGCGGCGAGCCCGCTGGGAGGTGGTGGAAGCCCGCACGGAGGAACCCCCGTGCAAGCTCAGTGCTACCCCTCCAGCGTGAGAACGCCCACACGCGGAGCGATTCCTCGACGATGACATTGGCGGGGTACCGCTGTTCTGGCATGGTGGGAGGCTCCTGGAACATCGGCCCGTAGAACTGCATCTTGAACGCTTCGCTGAGTGGAACTGCTTTGGCTTTTGGGGGAAGAAGAGAAGTGGGAGGCGCAGATGGATCTGTAGAAGAAGAGGCAATGAAGGGCAGTTTAAATAGCCGGGGGAGATGAAGTGTGTACACGCGCAAACGGCGTAGATCGTGACTCAGCGCGTGCGTTAACCGATGCCTCATCAATGTGTGAACGTGAATCAAAGCGATGCCTCATCAGTGCGTGCTCTGCGCTGGCGGCTGCGTGCTCTGCGTTGGCGGCTCTTCTGCGTGCTCTGCCCCTTCTGCAACCGGCACAATTGAATCGAGCGACAGCCGTGCACCGATGCCTCGACATATAGAGTTATGGACGCGAGCGTGCGTGCAGCCTGCCCCTTCTGCCACCGACACGTATGCCTGCGACGCGTGAAACGACTGAATCCACTGGCAACCGTGCGGCACGGATCGATGCGTGCGTGTCGACGTGCATGCATGCACGGATCGATGCGTGCATGTCGGCGTGTCACTAGATGTGTGTGTGGCGGTGTTCGCATGCATAGCAGGCTACATCGATGCCAAAGCCGGGCCGGGCATGCATAGCAGGCTGCATACATCGATACTAGGCTATGAACACAAACACGTCCCAACCAGCGAAGCCACAGCCACAGTCAACAGAGTCCAACATGGCCCCACAAGTCAGTTAACGGACAAGACGACAAACGCCTGTTATGAACATTTGTGAGAGTTTGAGCTAAGGGAGTGGGGAAAAGTGAGCAAAAGTTTGAAGCGTGGGGAAAACTGAGCACAACTAAGGAATTGGGGGCACATATGGAATAAGCCCTAACTAAAAAACAGAAAACATTCTAACAATTCTAACATTTCTATAACAATTCTAACATTTCTAACAATTCTAACATTTCTAACATTTCTAACATTTCTAACATTTCCATAACATTTCTAACAATTCTAACATTTCTAACATTTCTATAACATTTCTAACATTTCTATAACTAAAAAATAGAAAAAAATTATCGAAATGTGTGTGTGTGTGTGTGTGTGTGTGTGTGTGTGGCCATGGCGGGGCAGGAGCTCACCGGCGAGGCGAGGCGCGACGGGGGCGGCGACGGGATGGAGACGGGGGGCGACAGGGACGGCGACAGCGGCGACGACGGGGATGGCGACGGGGATGGTGCGGCTACGGGCGGCGATGGGGAGGGTGACGGGCGGTGACGGGGGCGGCGGCGACGGGGGCGGAGGCGACGGCGATGGACGTCGATGGGGGCGGCGGCGACGGCGATGGGGCGGCGGCGACGGGGCAGAGGAGAAGAAGAAGAGGGAGAACGAAACTGTCGATTTTTTTTGAAGTGTTTTCTTATATAGAACATACCTTTAGTACCGGTTGGTGGCACCAACCGGTACTAAAGGCCTGTTTTGACCAGGCCAAGCGGCGGGAAGGGCACCCCCTTTAGTACCGGTTGATGGCTCCAACCGGTACTAAAGACCCCCCCCTTTAGTATCGGTTGCAGCCACGACCCGGTACTAAAGGGTGTGCGCTGCCAGGCGAGGGGCGCAGAACTTGAGTCCCACCTCGCTAGCCGAGGGGGGCTCGCACATGCTTATAAGCCCCGCCGCCGCTGCTGTATCGAGCTCCTCTCTACTGCAGGCTTGTGGGCCTAACTTTGCCGCGCTGCCCTGTGAGTCTGCTGGGCCTTTATGGGCCTGCAATTACAACAATTTTTTATATGGTATTTCATTTTATATCTAACTAAAATTTCTATATCTAAAATTTATCTAACAAACATTTTATCTATCTAACATTGCCGCAAATATATCTAAAATTGCTATCTAACATTTCTATATCTAAAATTTTATATCTAACTAACATTTCTATATCTAACTAACAAATCAGTAAATGAATGAAAAATACCAAATGAATTCAGAAAGGGTTGATAATTAATTCTGTGGATTTGAATGGTGCATTTTGAACACACAACAAGTCTGGGGTTCAAAAAAGTTCAAAAAAATGCAATGCCTTTGTATCAGATGAGTTTTCGTCCTAAACCCTGATACTTCGAAAGAGATTGTCCATTTTGTACACGAAGTGCATCCAGTTTTTGCCGTGACCCTCTTTACTTTTTTGCACATGCCATGTGGGTGAAATGATGATACCATGCCAAGTTTCAACCTTTTCAGAGTTCAATTTGTACTGCTTTTCAATTTCACGGTCATTTAGCTCTCTCAAAACAAATCAGTAAATGAATGAAAAATACCAAATGAATTCAGAAAGGGCTGATAATTGATGATGTGGATTTGAATGGTGCATTTTGAACACACAAAAACTCTAGAGTTCAAAAAATGCAATGCCTTTGTATCATTTGAGTTTTCGTCCTAAACCCTGATACCTCGAAAGAGATTGTCCATTTTGTACACGAAGTGCATCCAGTTTTTGCCGTGACCCTCTCTACTTTTTTGCACATGCCATGTGGGTGAAATGATGATACCATCCCAAGTTTCAACCTTTTGAGAGTTCAATTTGTAGTGCTTTTCAATTTCACGGTCATTTAGCTCTCTCAAAACAAATCAGTAAATGAATGAAAAATACCAAATGAATTCAGAAAGGGTTGATAATTGATTCTGTGGATTTGAATGGTGCATTTTGAACACACAACAAGTCTGGGGTTCAAAAAAGTTCAAAAAATGCAATGCC
>LR738714.1:607961004-607981653 GCA_902687465.1 Secale cereale | reverse complement strand
ATATGAGTTTTCGTCCTAAACCCTGATACCTCGAAAGAGATTGTCCATTTTGTACAGGAAGTGCATCCAGTTTTTGCCATCACCCTCTATACTTTTTTGCACATGCCATGTGGGTGAAATGATGATACCATGCCAAGTTTCAACCTTTTCAGAGTTCAATTTGTACTGCTTTTCAATTCCACGATCATTTAGCTCTCTCAAAAAAAATCAGTAAATGAATGAAAAATACCAAATGAATTCAGAAATGGCTGATAATTGATGATGTGGATTTGAATGGTGCATTTTGAACACACAAAAACTCTGGAGTTCAAAAATATGCAATGCCTTGTATCATATGAGTTTTCGTCCTAAACCGTGATACTTCGAAAGAGATTGTCCATTTTGTACAGGAAGTGCATCCAGTTTTTGCCGTGACCTTCTCTACTTTTTTGCACATGCCATGTGGGTGAAATGATGATACCATGCCAAGTTTCAACCTTTTCAGAGTTCAATTTGTAGTGCTTTTCAATTCCACGGTCATTTAGCTCTCTCAAAACAAATCAGTAAATAAATGAAAAATACCAAATGAATTCAGAAAGGGCTGATAATTGATGATGTGGATTTGAATGGTGCATTTTGAACACACAAAAAGTCTGGAGTGCAAAAAGAGGCGCAATGCTCATTAATTAGCTTCAAGCCTTTCGAAGAAGTGTACAAAGCACTGCACATATATAGCTCCGTGCAGTCTACACTATTCCTCAAGGTTTGAAGCTAAGTGACGTGCAGGTGAACATTGCGCCTCTCCCACATTGTCTGTGCACTCAAGGCTTATAAACCGCTCCTAGTGCCTCTCTCTTGGCGAGGTGGGACTAAAAATTAGCTTACTAAGATACTTTAGTACCGGTTCATGCCATGAACCGGTACTATAGGTGCCTAGCGTAAATGATGTTAAAAAATGCATTGACCATCATTGATCTTTTTGTGTACAATTTAAATTTATAATAGGAGTCCTCACCAGTTTAGGAACTAGTGATGACTCCTATTGCAGCCACAAATCCTACACATAGAGTTCAATGAAGATCAAGTGGTTGTGATAGTTTGAGAAATAACATATTTAAGGTGGTAAAATCTCTGTTAGACGAGCGAGGTGGGACTAAAAAAGCGCTGTAGATCGAAGTAAGTAGAACCCTTTTGTACCGGTTCGTGGCACGAACCGATACTAAAGGTTCTGGTGGGCCCCCAACCTAACCACAACCTGCAACAACCTCTTTAGTACTGGTTCGTGCCAAGAACCGGTACTAAATGTTCACCACGAACCGGTACTAATGATCGCCGCCGTCCTAGCCTCTGGAACCGACACTAATGGTCCCATTAGTGCCGGTTCATTTGCAAACCGGTACTAATTAGCTCTACATTTGACCCTTTTTCTACTAGTGCACCGAACCATGCTTTTCTTCCTAAGCACCCATCTCCTATCGAGGATCCCACTACACCATCCGAACTTATTTCTCATGACATCCGATCCTACATGGCCCACGGGGTATCACCCTGGGGCTATGCATTGGCCATGCCCTCAGGGCATGTCCAACGCTGATCCACAAATTCTCTCTTGCATTTGTCTGCGGAGACGGATGCGGGAGTCGGCCATCCAACGCTGCACATACATTTCAACCACTGATTGAACTAAACGGACGAAATTCATGCAAATACGGCATATTTCATATAAACCGGGTGAGATTCATTACATTTTTGACTTTTTTTAACTAAAAACTACATCAGACTAAGGTAAAATAGTCTACGACAGGTGTCGGTGGATATCCATTCCCATGACACGGATACTCTTGACTAGTTTATGGCTGGCCGTGGCGGATCTTGATGTCTACACACGCTTCTACTCTTGTAGACTATGTTGGGCCTCCAAGCGCAGAGGTTTGTAGGACAGCAGCAATTTCCCTCAAGTGGATGACCTAAGGTTTATCGAACTCAGGGAAGTAGAGGTTGAAGATGGTCTCTCTCAAGCAACCCTGCAACTAAGATACAAGAAGTCCCTTGTGTCCCCAACACACCTAATACAACTAGGAGTTGTATAGGTGCACTAGTTCGGCGAAGAGATGGTAAAATATGGATGATAGGAGTGGCAAAGCAAAGTAATATAAATCTGTAATAAAAAGTGCAGCAAGCAAACAAGTGGTAAACGTGAGCACAAATGGTATTGCAATGGTGGAAACAAGGCCTAGGGATCATACTTTCACTAGTGGCAACTCCCAACAACATTAACATAATCGAATCACATGATATTTCCCATAAAACATGCAATGGAGACGCACCCGGAGGTCATTCCTTCGTGGTCAAGAGAGGACGAGAATTATGTAGGGCTACAAAAGCACACCTCAAAGTTCGTAGTTCTCAATCTAAGGATTTCCCAATGTCACCGCGGCCATCCAAAGAGAGTCCCATAATCACCACAACATATCTAAAGGATAGTCAAAGACAAGCACCAAGAGACTCTCAATCTTCAATCAACACACAAGAGAGGAAATCACTCATGAAAATATTTTTCTAATCTATGTCCAATAGACCGCTGTCACCTTGGTCTCGGGGATTATACTAGATAAAGACAAGTGAGTACATCAATCCAATACATAGAGGAAGGGGAAACATCATGGGATCACCCTAGATTAACATAGCCTATGATCACAACGAAGATCACATCATGGGAGAAAGAGATAACCACATAGCTACACATACGAGCCCTCGGCCCCGGAGAAGACTACTCACGCATGGACATGGTGAGGATGAGGTTGATGATGGCGTTGATGGAGAGGTGCAGCCCCGCGAGGAGGAGATGGCCGGCGGCAGCCACGGAGGCAACCCTAGGGGGCGGCGGCGGCCCTCGGGGCGGCGGCGGCCCTAGGGGGCAGCGGCTCCTTGGCCCCCCTTCTTCCTTGTGGATGGTGCTGCAATGGTGCTGGTCCTCCCCTCCAAGACGGCGGCTCGGGAGGAGGAAAATTCGTGGCCCTCGGTGACCTAGGTTTCCTCTCTTTATATAGACTCTCGGATTCCCGTCATCAGATTTTGGGCCTCAGTAAAACGGGCTTTACTCGGCCGTCCGGACTCCGATTTGGACGAATTTTATATCCAGAAGCATCGCCTCGAAATTCCCCACAACTTTCGGAACTAGACTTTTTCCGTTTGACGTCGTCTTCGGGACGGAACGTGACCATCTTTAAAAAACGTTCTCAGACAGATTTTAGGAAAGTCGGAGTCCTACTCCAATACGACTCCTTTTGCGTTTTTGTCAATTTCCAAGTAATTCCTACACAATAAAGTGTAAAACAAGAACATTGTGCACTTTTGCAACCATTAGTAAGTTAGTCCAAATATGATCAAAAGTGTATGGAAGTGCATAAATATCATAGCAATATCACACAAAAAAGGCATGGAGCAAGCAGAAATTATAGATACGTTTTGGATGTATCAGATCTCCATTCTCTTCCCCATGTCCGTCAGCCCGCTCATCGGACTGCCATGAGCCCTAGAGGTATATGCTTCAGCGTAAAGGGCGGGTCGCTTTCCCTTGTTCGGCAGCGCCGCTCATCGGAGGGGCATTGCCGGGATATGCTTCAGCCGGAGGGGAAGGGTGCCCTCCGCTTCGGTGAAGAACGAATCAAGGCTAGTTTTGAGGGTGGGGGACGATGGTGGCCTGCGACCGGGCAAAGACATCGGTTGTGTACATCAGCGTCGCCACGGCGGTGGCCTTCATGGGACCCAAGCAGAGGCGGCCTCCCATGTTCTACTTCTACTCAATGATGGTGGCGGGCGCGGACGGGCTGGACGCCGCCTCGTCGATCTCTGTGAAGCCAACTTCTTTCTTCGCCGACAGGGCGTGCAACCGAGATCGAATGAGAATTTGCGCGTAGCCTTTTGTCTTTGACATAAAAAAAGCGCGGTTACGCGAAGTTGACGGCAGATGCGCGGTCGCGGGCACGGGAGGAGTAGTACAACACGACGTAGTCCATTGTAGCCACGATGACTATGCCGTTGTGCTCCCCCACGTGCCGGTCTGGAGCAGCCCATCCGGGGTATATTGCCATGCAACTTCCATTTTATTTTACACAACTTATGTTTTCAATGTCATTTGCTTTGCATGATCATATAGAGTTGGCACGATATTTATGGTTTGACCACTGTTCATTATTGTTTTACATGTTACGCTAGATCATTAGTTATGTTCACATGCCTTGATCCCCTTGGGCCTTGGCGTCGGTGTCCATCTAGGCTCTACGGTGAGCCTTCCCATTGTTTGAGGGTGCACTGCCCTTCGAGCCATGGCAAGTGAGCAGAGGGGTCCCTTCAACGATGCAAGTGGATGGTGATGTTGTGCTTGATGCCCAGGCGATGGCAAAGGCATGGCCTCCATTGATGGCTAGTATTCTCCTCAAGTTGGCCTCCTCCTCTGCATCGGTCCTCCGATCATGTTGGAAGTCCTCAATGACTCTTTGTTTGTGTCTTGTAGGTTTTGTTCTTGCTCCGGAGCACCCTTATATCATGCTGGCATTTTTCTTTTCTTTACTTATTGTTAGGCTGTACTGTTAGCTATAAGGGTTTCATTCATTTAAGCTAGGCGCGGACCTTTTATCTAAAATATTAGTTATGCTCTTTAGCTAAGTACTTCCTCCATTGCAAATAATTAAAGTTCTAGGTTTGTCATTAGTCAGTTTATTTGGGTTTGACCAAGTCTATAAAAACATATTATCGCCCACAACTCATTGTGTTCTACTCGTGCATATCATCTACGCATAGACCTGGCTCATGATGCCACTTTTGGGGAAAGTAGTATTTCAAAAAATTTCCTACGATCACGCAAGATCTATCTACCAGATGCATAGTAACGAGAGGGGAGAGTGTGTCTACGTACCCTCGTAGACCGAAAGCGGAAGCGTCTAGTGACGCGGTTGATGTAGGCGAATTTCTTCACGATCCAACCGATCAAGCACCGAACGTACGACACCTCCACGTTCAGCACACGTTCAGCTTGATGATGTCTCACGAGCTCTTGATCCAGTTGAGCTTCACGGGAGAGTTTCGTCAGCACGACGGCGTGGTGACAAATATGATGAAGTTACCATCCCAGGGCTTCGCCTAAGCGCCGCAACAGTATGACCGAGGTGTGTTTCTGTGGAGGGGGGCACCGCACACGGTTGGGAGAGATCAACAGATCAACTTGTGTGTCTTTGGGTGCCCCCTGCCCCCGTATATAAAAGAGCAAGGGGGGAGGTGCGGCCACCCCTATGGCGCGCCTTAGAGAGCCACTCCTATCCTATTCCTAGTAGGAGTCCACCAAGAGGGAGAGAAGGGGAAGGAAAGAGAGGGAGAGGGAGAGGGAGAGGGAAAGAGGGGGCCGCCCCCCCTCCCCTAGTCCAATTCGGACTCCCCTTGGGGGGAGGGCGCCACCTCCTGGGCTGCTGCCCTCTCTCTCCCCTGAAGCCCACTAGGGCCCAATACTTCCCCGGGGGGTTCCGGTAACCCTCCCGACACTCCGGTTTTATCCGAAACCTTCCGGAACACTTCCGGTGTCCGAATATAGTTGTCCAATATATCAATCTTTATGTCTTGGACATTCCGAGACTCCTCGTCATGTCCGTGATCTCATCCGAGACTCCGAACTACCTTCGGTGCATCAAAACTCATAAACTCATAATACCGATCGTCATCAAACGTTAAGCGTGCGGTCCCTACGGGTTCAAGAACTATGTAGACATGACCGAGACTCATCTCCGGTCCATAAACAATAGCGGAACCTGGATGCTCATATTGACTCCTACATATTATACGAATATATTTATCGGTCAAACGGTTATGTGATTTGACCGATAAAGATCTTCGTAGAATATGTAGGAGCCAATATGAGCATCCAGGTTCCGCTATTGGTAATTGACCGGAGATGAGTCTCGGTCATGTCTACATAGTTCTCGAACCCGTAGGGTCCGCACGCTTAACGTTTGATGACGATCGGTATTATGAGTTTATGTGTTTTGATGTACCGAAGGTAGTTTGGAGTCCCGGATGAGATCGGGGACATGAAGAGGAGTCTCTAAATGGTCGGGACGTAAAGATTGATATATTGGACGACTATATTCGGACATCGAAAAGGTTCCGAGTGATTCGGGTATTTTTTGGAGTACCGGTGAGTTACGGGAATTCGCCGGGGAGTATATGGGCCTTATTGGGCTTTAGGAGAAAGAGAGAGAGGAGGCTGCGCCCCCCCCAAATCTTAGTCCGAATTGGAGTAGGGGGAGGGGATGCGCCCCCTAATTCCTTATCTTCTTTTTTCCCTTTCCTTCTCTCCTACTCCTACTACTTGGAAGGGCTCCTAGTTCTAGTAGGAAAGGGGGAATCCTACTCCCGGTGGGAGTAGGACTCCCCTAGGGCGCGCCATAGAGAGGGCCGGCCCCCCTCCTCCACTCCTTTATATATGGGGGTAGAGGCACCCCATAGACACACAAGTTGATCAAGTTGATCTCTCCCAACCGTGTGCGGTGCCCCCTCCATAGAAACACACCTCGGTCATATCGTTGCAGTGCTTAGGCGAAGCCCTACGCAGGTAGCTTCATCATCTCCGTCACCACGCCGTTGTGCTGACGAAACTCTCCTGCGAAGTTCTACTGGATCAAGAGCTCGTGGGACATCATCAAGCTGAACGTGTGCTGAACGCGGAGGCTCCGTACGTTTGGTGCTTGATCGGTGGGATCGCGAAGAAAGTTCGACTACATCAACCGCGTCACTAGATGCTTCCGTTTTCGGTCTAAAGGGGTACGTAGACACATTCTCCCCTCTCATTGCTATACATCTAGTAGATAGATATTGCGTGTTCGTAGGATTTTTTTTGAAATACTACGTTCCCCAACAGTGGCATCATGAGCCAGGTCTATGCATAGATGACATGCACGAGTAGAACACAAGTAAGTTGTGGACGATACTAGTCATACTTCTTACCAGCATGTCATACTTTTTATTCGGCGGTATTGTTGGATGAAGCGGCCTAGACCGACATTACGCGTATGCTTACGCGGGACTGGTTCTACCGACGTGCTTCGCACACAGGTGGCTGGCGGGTGTCAGTTTCTCCAACTTTAGTTGAATCGAGTGTGGCTACGCCCGGTCCTTGTGAAGGTTAAACAACACATACTTGACGAAATATCGTTTTGGTCTTGTATGCGTAGGTAAGAACGGTTCTTGCTAAGCCCGTAGCAGCCACGTAAAACATGCAACAACAAAGTAGAGGACGTCTAACTTGTTTTTGCAGGGCATGTTGTGATGTGATATGGTCAAAAAATGATGAGTTATACGTTATTGTATGAGATGATCATGTTTTGTAAAGTTATCAGCAACTGGCAGGAGCCATTTGGTTGTCGCTTTATTGTATGAAATACAATCGTCATGTAATTGCTTTACTTTATCAGTAAGCAGCAGCGATAGTCGTGGAAGCAATAGTTGGCGAGACGACAACGATGCTACGATGGAGATCAAGGTGTCGCGCCAGTGACGATGGTGATCATGACGGTGCCTTGGAGATGGAGATCAAAAGCACAAGATGATGATGGCCATATCATGTCACATATTTTGATTGCATGTGATGTTTATCTTATTATGCTTCTTATCTTGCTTAGTATGACGGTAGCATTATAAGATGATCCCTTACAAAATTTCAAGGTACAAGTGTTCTCCCTGAGTATGCACCGTTGCGAAAGTTCGTCGTGCCGAGACACCACGCGATGATCGGGTGTGATAAGCTCTACGTTCACATAGAATGGGTGCAATCCAGTTTTGCACACGCAGAATACTCGGGTTAGACTTGACGAGCCCAACATGTACAGACATGGCCCCGGAACACTGGAGACCGAAAGGTCGAGCGTGAATCATATAGTAGATATGATCAACATAAGATGTTCACCAATGAAAACTACTCCATCTCACGTGATGATCGTACATGGTTTAGTTGATTTGGATCACGTGATCATTTAGATGACTAGAGGGATGTATATCTAAGTGGGAGTTCTTTAGTAATATGATTAATTGAACTTTAATTTATCATGAACTTAGTTCAGATAGTATTAGCATATCTATGTAGATCAATAGCTCGCGATATAGCTCCCCGTTTATTTTATATGTTCCTAGAGAAATATAAGTTGAAATATGTTAGGAGCAATGATGCGGACTAGGTCCGTGATCTAAGGATTATCCTCATTGCTGCACAGAAGTATTATGTCCTTGATGCACCGCTAGGTGACGAACCTATTGCAGGAGCAGATGCATAACGTTTGACAAGCTTGGTATGATGACTACTTGATAGTTTAGTGCGCCATGCTTTACGGCTTATAACCGGGACTTCAAAAACGTTTTGAACGCCACAAAGCATATGAGATGTTCCAAGAGTTGAAATTAGTATTTCATACTCATGCCCGTGTCGAGAGGTATGAGAACTCTGACAGTACTTTGCCTACAAGATGGAGGAGAATAGCTCAACCAGTGAGCATGTGCTCAGATTGTCTGGGTACTACAATTGCTTGAATCAAGTGGGAGTTAATCTTCCAGATAAGATAGTAATTGACAAAGTTCTCAAGTCACTATCACCAAGTTAGTAGAACTTCATGATGAACTATAATATGCAAGGGATGCTGAAGTAATTCCCGAGCTCTTCGCGATGCTGTAATCGGCGAAGGTAGAAATCAAGAAAGAGCATCAAGTGTTGATGGTTAACAAGACCACTTGTTTCAAGTAAAGGGCAAAGGGATAGAAGGGGAACTTCAAGAAGAATGACAAGCAAGTTGTCACTCCCGTGAAGAAACCCAAAGCTAAACTCAAGCCTGAAACTAAGTGCTTCTACTGCAAAGAAAATGGTCACTAGAAGTGGAACTGTCCTAGATACTTGGCGGATAAGAAGGATGGCAAAGTGAACAAAGGTATATTTGATATACAGATTATTTATGTGTATTTTACTAGTGTTCATAGCACCAGTTCAGTTGCTAATATTAGTAACTCGAAACGAGAGTTGCAGAGTGAACAGAGACTAGTTAAAGGTGAAGTGACGATGTGTGTTGGAAGTGGTTCCAAGATTGATATGATCATCATCGCACACTCCCTATACTTTCGGGATTAGTGTAGAACCTAAATAAATGTTATTTGGCATTTGCATTGAGCATGAATATGATTTGATCATGTTTGTTGCAATACAGTTATTCATTTAAAGTCATAGAATAATTGTTATTCTGTTTACATGAATAAAACCTTCGATGGTCATACACCCAATGAAAATAGTTTGTTGGATCTCGATCGTAGTGATACACATATTCATAATATTGAAGCCAAAAGATGCAAGGTTAATAATGATAGTGCAACTTATTTGTGGCACTGCCCTTTTTGGCTTCAATATTATGAATATGTGTATCACTACGATCGAGATCCAACAAACTATTTTCATTGGGTGTATGACCATCGAAGGCTTTATTCATGTAAACAGAATAACAATTATTCTATGACCTTAAATGAATAACTGATGACCCACAAGTTTAGGGGATCTATCGTAGTTCTTTCGATAAGTAAGAGTGTCGAACCCAACGAGGAGCAGAAGGAAATGATAGGCAGTTTTCAGTAAGATATTTTCTGCAAGCACTGAAATTATAGGTAACAAATAGTTTTGTGATAAGGTAATTGGTAGCAAGTGACAAAAGGTAAAAGTAAATAAGGTGCAGCAAGGTGGCTCAATCCTTTTTGTAGCAAAGGACAAGCCTGGACAAACTCTTATATAAAGGAAAGCGCTCCTGAGAACACATGGGAATTATCGTCAAGCTAGTTTTCATCACGATCATCTGATTCGTGTTCGGTACTTTGATAATTTGGTATGTGGGTGGACCGACGCTTGGGTGATGTCCTTACTTGGACAAGCCTCCCACTTATGATTAACCTCTAATGCATGCATCTGCAACTACAAAAGAAGTATTAAGGTAAACCTAACCATAACCTGAAACATATGGATCCAAATCAGCCCCTTACGAAGCAACACATAAACTAGGGTTTAAGCTTCTGTCACTCTAGCAACCCATCATCTACTTATTACTTCCCAATGCCTTCCTCTAGGCCCAAATAATGGTGAAGTGTCATGTAGTCGACGTTCACATGACACCACTAGAGGAGAGACAACATACATCTCATCGAACGAAGACCAAATTCACATGACTACTAATAGCAAGACTTCTCCCATGTCCTCAGGAAAAAAAGTAACTACTCACAAGACATAATATTGTTCACGATCAGAGGGGTATTAATATGCATAATGGATCTGAACATATGATCTTCCACCAAATAAACTAACTAGCATCAACTACAAGGAGTAATCAACACTACTAGCAACCCACAGGTACCAATCTGAGGTTTGGGTACAAAGATTGGATACAAGAGATGAACTCGGGTTTGAGAGGAGATGGTGCTGGTGAAGATGTTGATGAAGATAGCCCTGAAGGAAATATGGCCTAGAGGCAATAATAAAGTTGTTATTTATATTTCCTTATATCATGATAAATGTTTATTATTCATGCTAGAATTGTATTAACCGGAAACTTAGTACATGTGTGAATACATAGACAAAACAGAGTGTCCCTAGTATGCCTCTACTAGACTAGCTCATTGATCAAAGATGGTTATGTTTCCTAACCATAGACATGAGTTGTCATTTGATCAATGGGATCACATCATTAGGAGAATGATGTGATGGACAAGACCCATCTGTTAGCATATCACTATGATCGTTTAGTTTTACTGCTATTGCTTTCCTCATGACTTATACATGTTCCTATGACTATGAGATTATGCAACTCCCGAATACCGTAGGAACACCTTGTGTGCTATCAAACGTCACAATGTAACTGGGTGATCATAAAGATGCTCTACAGGTGTCTCCGAAAGTATTCGTGGTGTTGGCATAGATCAAGATTAGGATTTGTCACTCCGAGTGTCGGAGAGGTATCTCTGGGCCCTCTCGGTAACACACATCATAATAAGCCTTGCAAGCAAAAGACTAATGAGTTAGTCACGAGATGATGTGTTACGGAACAAGTAAAGAGACTTGCCGGTAACGAGATTGAACTAGGTATAGAGATACCGACGATCGAATCTCGGGCAAGTAACATACCGATGACAAAAGGAACAACGTATGATGTTATGCGGTTTGACCGATAAAAGATCTTCGTAGAATATGTAGGAGCCAATATGAACATCCAGGTTCCGCTATTGGTTATTGACCGGAGATGAGTCTCGGTCATGTCTACATAGTTCTCGAACCCGTAGGGTCCGCACGCTTAACGTTTGATGACGATCGGTATTATGAGTTTATGAGTTTTGATGTACCGAAGGTAGTTCGGAGTCCCGGATGAGATCACTGACATGACGAGGAGTCTCGGAATGTCCGAGACATAAAGATTGATATATTGGACGACTATATTCGGACACCGGAAGTGTTCCGGAAAAGTTTCGGATTTAACTGGATTGCCGGAGGGGGTTACCAGAACCCCCTACGAGGGGGGATGGTCCATAGCGGGCCTTGAGGAAAGGAGAGAGGCAGCCCATAGAGGCTGGCCGGCGCCCCACCTAGGGATCCTAGTTGGACTAGGATTGGGGGGGGGGGGGGCGCCACCTCTCCCTCTTTTCCTTTCCCTCTCTTCCTTCTTGATGGACTCCTACTAGGAATAGGATTGCAATACTATTCCTAGTAGGATTGCCCTAGCCGCACCATAGGAGGCCGGCCGGCCCTCCTCCCTTGATCCTTTATATACGGGGGCAGGGGGGCACCCAAAGACACACAAGTTGAATTGTTCCAGCCGTGTGCGGTGCCCCCCTCCACAGAAACACACCTCGATCATACCATCGCAGTACTTAGGAGAAGCCCTGCACCGGTAGATACATCATATCCGTCACCACGCCGTCGTGCTGACGAAACTCTCCCGTGAATCTCAACTGGATCAAGAGCTCATGGGACGTCATCAAGCTGAACGTGTGCTGAACACGGAGGTGCCGTACGTTCGGTACTTGATCGGTTGAATCGCGAAGAAGTTCGACTACATCAACCGCGTCACTTGACGCTTCCGCTTCCGGTCTACGAGGGTACGTAGACACACTCTTCCCTCTCGTTGCTATGCATCTGGTAGATAGATCTTGCATGATCATAGGAAAATTTTAAAATACTATGTTCCCCAACAGTGGCATCATGAGCCAGGTCTATGCGTAGCTGATATGCACGAGTAGAACACAATGAGTTGTGGGCGATACTAGTCATACTGCTTACCAGCATGTCATACTTTGCTTCGGCGGTATTGTGAGATGAAGCGGCCCGAACCGACATTAAGCGTATGCTTACGCGAGACTGGTTTCACCGTTAGTAGCACTCGTTGCTTAAAGGTGACTGGCGGGTGTCTGTCTCTCTCACTTTAGCTGAAACAAGTGTGGCTACGCCCGGTCCTTGTGAAGGTTAAAACAGCACATACTTGACAAAACATCGTTGTGGTTTTGTATGTGTAGGTAAGAACGGTTCTTGCTAAGCCTGTAGCAGCCACGTAAAACTTGCAACAACAAAGTAGAGGACGTCTAACTTGCTTTTGCAGGGCATGTTGTGATGTGATATGGTCAAGACATGATGAGTTATACGGTTTTGTATGAGATGATCATGTTTTGTAATGTTATCGGCAACTAGCAGGAGCCATATGGTTGTCACTTTATTGTATGAAATGCAATCGCCATGTAATTGCTTTACTTTATCACTAAGCGGTAGCGATAGTCGTAGAAGCAATAGTTGGCGAGACGACAACGATGCTACGATGGAGATCAAGGTGTCGCGCCGGTGACGAAGGTGATCATGACAGTGCTTTGGAGATGGAGATCAAAAGCACAAGATGATGATGGCCATATCATGTCACATATTTTGATTGCATGTGATGTTTATCTTATTATGCTTCTTATTTTGCTTAGAACGACGGCAGCATTATAAGATGATCCCTTACTAAATTTCAAGGAATAAGTGTTCTCCCTGAGTATGCACCGTTGCGAAAGTTCGTCGTGCCGAGACACCACGTGATGATCGGGTGTGATAAGCTCTACGTTCAAATACAACGGGTGTAAGCCAGTTTTGCACACGCAGAATACTCGGGTTAAACTTGACGAGCCTAGCATATGCAGATATGGCCTCGGAACACTGGAGACCGAAAGGTCGAGTGTGAATCATATAGTAGATATGATCAACATAAGATGTTCACCATTGAAACTACTCCATCTCACGTGATGATCGGACATGGTTTAGTTAATTTGGATCACGTGATCATTTAGATGACCGGAGGGATGTCTATCTAAGTGGGAGTTCCTTAATATGATTAAATTGAACTTTAACTTATCATGAACTTAGTCCTGATAGTTTTTGCATATCTATGTTGTTGTAGATCAATGGCCCGTGCTACCGTTCCTTTGAATTTTAATGCATTCCTAGAGAAAGCTAAGTTGAAAGATGATGGTAGCAATTACACGGACTGGGTCCGTAACCTGAGGATTATCCTCATTGCTGCACAGAAGAATTATGTCCTTGAAGCACCGCTAGGTGACAAGCCCCCTCTCGCTAATGTAGACGCTTTGAACATCTGGCAATCGCGGTGTGATGACTACACGATAGTTCAGTGTGCCATGCTTTACGGCATAGAACCGGGACTTCAATGACGTGTTGAACGTCATGGACCATACGAGATGTTCCAAGAGTTGAAATTAGTATTTCAAACTCATGCCCATGTCGAGAGGTATAAGACCTCTGACAGTACTTTGCCTACAAGATGGAGGATAACAGCTCAACTAGTGAGCATGTGCTCAGATTGTCTGGGTAGTACAATTGCTTGAATCAAGTGGGAGTTAATCTTCCAGATAAGATAGTAATTGACAAAGTTCTCTAGACACTATCACCAAGTTAGTAGAACTTCGTGATGAACTATAATATGCAAGGGATGACGAAAGTAATTCCCGAGCTCTTCACGATGCTGAAATCGGCGAAGGTAGAAATCAAGAAAGAGCATCAAGTGTTGATGGTTAACCAGACCACTTGTTTCAAGTAAAGGGCAAAGGGATAGAAGGGGAACTTCAAGAAGAATGACAAGCAAGTTGTCACTCCCGTGAAGAAACCCAAAGCTAAACTCAAGCCTGAAACTAAGCGCTTCTACTGCAAAGGAAATGGTCACTAGAAGTGGAACTGCCCTAGATATTTGGCGGATAAGAAGGATGGCAAAGTGAACAAAGGTATATTTGATATACAGATTATTGATGTGTATTTTACTAGTGTTCATAGCAACCCCTCGGTATTTGATATTGGTTCAATTGCTAAAGAGTAGTAACTCGAAATGGGAGTTGCATAATGAACAGAAACTAGTTAAAGGATGAAGTGACGATGTGTATTGGAAGTAGTTCCAAGATTGATATGATCATCATCGCACACTCCCTATACCTTCGGGATTAGTGTTGAACCTAAATAAGTGTTATTTGCTGTTTGTATTGAGCATGAATATGATTTGATCATGTTTATTGCAATACGGTTATTCATGTAAGTTAGAGAATAATTGTTGTTCTGTTTACATGAATAAAACCTTCTATGGTCATACACCCAATGAAAATGGTTTGTTGGATCTCGATCGTGTGATACACATATTCATAATATTGAAGCCAAAATATGCAAGGTTAATAATGATAGTGCAACTTATTTGTGGCACTGCCGTTTAGGTCATATTGGTGTAAAGCGCATGAAGAAACTCCATAGTGATGGACTTTTGGAATCACTTGATTATGAATCACTTGGTGCTTGCGAACCATGCCTCATGGGAAAGATGACTAAAGCTCCGTTCTCCGGAACCGTGGAGCGAGCAACAGAGTTGTTGGAAATCATACATACTGATGTATGCGGACCAATGAGTGTTGAAGCTCGTGGCAGGTATCGTTATTTTCTGACCTTCATTGATGATTTGAGCAGATATGGGTATATCTACTTAATGAAGCACAAGTCTGAAACATTTGAAAAGTTCAAAGAATTTCAGAGTGAAGTGGAGAATCATCATAACAAGAAAATAAGAGTTTCTACGATATGATCGTAGAGGTAAAATATTTGAGTTAGCGAGTTTGGCCTTCAATAAAAACAATGTGAAATAGTTTCACTACTCACGCCACCTGGAACACCATAGTGTAATGGTGTGTCCGAACGTCATAACCGTACTTTATTAGATATGGTGCGATCGATGATGTCTCTTACCGATCTACCACTATCGCTTTTGGGGTTATGCATTAGAGACAGCTACATTCACGTTAAATAGGGCACCATCTAAATCCGTGGAGATGACACCGTATGAACTGTGGTTGGACGAGAGACCTAAGCTGTCATTTCTTTAAGTTTGGGACTGCGATGCTTATGTGAAAAAGTTTCAATATGATAAGCTCGAACCCAAATCGGAGAAGTAAATCTTCATAGGATACCCAAAAAGAAACTATTGGGTACACCTTCTATCACAGATCCTAAGGCAAGGTCTTTGTTGCTAAGAGTGGATCCTTTCTAGAGAAGGAGTTTCTCTCGAAAGAAGTGAGTGGGAGGAAAGTAGAACTTGATGAGGTAACTGTACCTTCTCCCGAATTGGAAGGTAGTACATCACAGAAACTCGCTCCAGTGATTCCTACACCAATTAGTGAGGAAGCTAATGATGATGATCATGAAACTTCAGATCAAGTTACTGCTGAACTTCGTAGATCAACCAGAGTTCGTTCCGCACCAGAGTGGTACGGCAACCCAGTTCTGGAAGTCATGTTACTAGACCATGATGAACCTACGAACTATGAGGAAGCGATGATGAGCCCAGATTCCGCAAAATGGCTTGAGACCATGAAATCTGAGATGGGATCCATGTATTAGAACAAAGTATGGACTTTGGTTGACTTGCCCGATGATCGGCAAGCCATCGAAAATAAATGGATCTTCAAGAGGAAGACCGACGCAAACGGTAATGTTACTGTTTACAAAGCTCGACTTGTTGCGAAAGGGTTTCGACAAGTTCAAGGAGTTGACTACGATGAGACTTTCTCACCCGTAGCGATGCTTAAGTCTGTCCGAATCATGTTAGTAATTGCCGCATTTTATGAAATCTGGCAAATGGATAACAAAACTGCATTCTTTAATGGATTTATTAAAGAAGACTTGTATATGATGCAACCAGAAGGTTTTGTCAATCCTAAAGGTGCTAACAAAATGTGCAAGCTCCAGCAATCCATCTATGGACTGGTGCAAGCATCTCGGAGTTGGAATATATGCTTTGATAAGTTGATCAAAGCATATAGATTTATACAGACTTGCGGTGAAGCCTGTATTTACAAGAAGTGAGTGGGAGCACTACAACCTTTCTGACAAGTATATGTGAATGACATATTGTCGATCGGAAATGATGTAGAATTTTTCTGGAAAGCATAAAGGAGTGTTTGAAAGGAGTTTTTCAAAGAAAGACCTTGGTGAAGCTGCTTACATATTGGGCATGAAGATCTATAGAGATAGATCAAGACGCTTGATAAGACTTTCGATGAGTACATACCTTGATAAGATTTTGAAGTAGTTCAAATTGGATCAGTCAAAGAAGGAGTTCTTGCCTGACTTGTAAGGTGTGAAGTTGAGTAAGACTCAAAGCCAGACCACGGCAGAAAAATATAGAGAGAATGTAAGTCATTCCCTATGCCTCAGCCATAGGTTCTATAAAGTATGCCATGCTGTGTACCAAACATGTTGTGTACCTTGACATGAGTTTGTCAAGATGGTACAATAGTGATCCAGGAGTAGATCACTGTACAGCGGTCAAAATTATCCTTAGTAACTAGATGACTAAGGAAATGTTTCTCGATTATGGAGGTGATAAAGAGTTCGTCGTAAAGGGTTACGCCGATGCAAGCTTTGACACTAAATCCAGATGACTCTAAGTATCAATCTGGATGCATATTGAAAGTGGGAGCAATTAGCTAGAGTAGCTCTATGCAAAGCATTGTAGACATAGAAATTTGCGAGATACATACGGATCTGAATGTGACAGACCCGTTGACTAAACTTCTCTCACAAGCAAAACATGATCACACCTTATTACTCTTGGGTATTAATCACATAGCGATGTGAACTAGATTATTGACTCTAGTAAACCCTTTGGGTGTTGGTCACATGGCGATGTGAACTATGGGTGTTATTCACATAACGATGTGAACTATCGGTATTAGATCACATGGCGATGTGAGCTAGATTATTGACTCTAGTGCAAGTGGGAGACTGAAGGAAATATGCCCTAGAGGCAATAGTAAAGTTGTTATTTATATTTCCTTATATCATGATAAATGTTTATTATTCATGCTAGAATTGTATTAACCGGAAACTTAGTACATGTGTGAATACATAGACAAAACAGAGTGTCCCTAGTATGCCTCTACTAGACTAGCTCATTGATCAAAGATGGTTATGTTTCCTAACCATAGACATGAGTTGTCATTTGATCAACGGGATCACATCATTAGGAGAATGATGTGATGGACAAGACCCATCCGTTAGCATAGCACTATGATCGTTTAGTTTTACTGCTATTGCTTTCTTCATGACTTATACATGTTCCTATGACTATGAGATCATGCAACTCCCGAATACCGTAGGAACACCTTGTGTGCTATCAAACGTCACAACGTAACTGGGTGATCATAAAGATGCTCTACAGGTGTCTCCGAAAGTATTCGTGGTGTTGGCATAGATCAAGATTAGGATTTGTCACTCCGAGTGTCGGAGAGGTATCTCTGGGCCCACTCGGTAACACACATCATAATAAGCCTTGCAAGCAAAAGACTAATGAGTTAGTCACGAGATGATGTGTTACGGAACGAGTAAAGAGACTTGCCGGTAACGAGATTGAACTAGGTATAGAGATACCGACGATCGAATCTCGGGCAAGTAACATACCGATGACAAAAGGAACAACGTATGTTGTTATGCGGTTTGACCGATAAAAGATCTTCGTAGAATATGTAGGAGCCAATATGAACATCCAGGTTCCGCTATTGGTTATTGACCGGAGATGAGTCTCGGTCATGTCTACATAGTTCTCGAACCTGTAGGGTCCGCACGCTTAACGTTTGATGACGATCGGTATTATGAGTTTATGAGTTTTGATGTACCGAAGGTAGTTCGGAGTCCCGGATGAGATCACGGACATGACGAGGAGTCTCGGAATGTCCAAGACATAAAGATTGATATATTGGACGACTATATTCGGACACCGGAAGTGTTCCGGAAAAGTTTCGGATTTAACTGGATTGCCGGAGGGGGTTACCGGAACCCCCTACGAGGGGGGATGGTCCATAGTGGGCCTTGAGGAAAGGTGAGAGGCAGCCCATAGAGGCTGGCCGGCGCCCCACCTAGGGATCCTAGTTGGCCTAGGATTGGGGGGGCGCCACCTCTCCCTCTTTTCCTTTCCCTCTCTTCCTTCTTGATGGACTCCTACTAGGAATAGGATTGCAATCCTATTCCTAGTAGGATTGCCCTAGCCGCACCATAGGAGGCCGGCCGACCCTCCTCCCTTGCTCCTTTATATACGGGGGCAGGGGGGCACCCAAAGACACACAAGTTGAATTGTTCCAGCCGTGTGCGGTGCCCCCTCCACAGAAACACACCTCGGTCATACCATCGCAGTACTTAGGAGAAGCCCTGCGCCGGTAGATACATCATATCCGTCACCACGCTGTCGTGCTGACGAAACTCTCCCATGAAGCTCAACTGGATCAAGAGCTCGTGGGACGTCATCAAGCTAAACGTGTGCTGAACACGGAGGTGCCGTACATTCGGTACTTGATCGGTTGAATCGCGAAGATGTTCGACTACATCAACCGCGTCACTTGACGCTTCCGCTTCCGTTCTACGAGGGTACGTAGACACACTCTTCCATCTCGTTGCTATGCATCTGGTAGATAGATCTTGCGTGATCTTAGGAAAATTTTAAAAATACTACGTTCCCCAACAAGCCCTCCCCAAGATGGGAGAGTTGTTGGTGATGACGGCGGTGACGATTTCCCCCTCCCGGAGGGAAGTATCCCCGACAGAACAGCTCTGCCGGAGCCCTAGATTGGTTTCCGCCTCGAGACGGCGGCGTCTGGTCTCGAAAGCCTCCTTGTAATTTTTCCAGGTCAAAACACCTCATATATGAGAAGATGGGCATCGGGGGGCCTTCAGGGGCCCACGAGACAGGGGGCGCGCCCCCACCCTCGTGGACAGCTGGTGGCCCCCCTCGTGAACTTCTTTCGCCAGATATTTTTTATATTTTCTAAAACGGAGTTTTGTGGAGTTTCGGGGCTTTTGGAGTTGTGCAGAATAGGTTTCCAGAGTTTGCTCCTTTTCCAGCCCAGAATTCCAGCTGCCGGCATTCTCCCTCTTCTTGTAAACCTTGTAAAATAACAGAGAAAAGGCATAAGTATTGTGACAAAACAAGTAATAACAACCCATAATGCAATAAATATCAACATATAAGCATGATGCAAAATGGACGTATCAACTTCCCCAAGTTTAGACCTCGCTTGTCCTCAAGCGGAAGCCGAAATCGAAAATTGTGTCGACATGTTTAGAGATAGAGGCGTCGATAAAAACAAAATACGGACATGTGGGCATCATGATCATTCTCATAACAACAACATATATGTAAATTGTCATATGACTCTTATGATAAAGTAACAATTCATCCACAATATCAAGTATGAATCATAAACTTCATTGAAAACTAACAAACTTTGATCTCGGTCATTGAAGCAATTGCAATTTATCGTAACATCAGAAAGAGTCAATATAAGAGCTTTTCAGCAAGCCTACATACTCAACTATCATATAGTCTTTCACAATTGCTCACACTCATGCAATACTTATGGTTATGGAGTTTTAGTCGGACACAGAGAAAGATAGGGGCTTATGGTGTAGCCTCCCAACCTTTTACCTCAAGGGTAATGTCAACAGTAATAGACCATGAAAACTTACATCCAAGTGGGTATATATGTCAGGATCTTTCCAACACAATGTGCTTGCCAAAGGATAAAATGTAAAAAGGAAAGGTGGATTTCACCTTGACACTTATAAGGCAAGAATAAAAGATAGGCCCTTCGCAGAGGGAAGCAGAGGTTGTCATGTGTTTTTATGGTTGGATGCACAAAGTCTTAGCATAGAAGAACTTCACTTTATATTGCCACTTGTGATAAGTGTTGGGGAACGTAGCAGAATTCAAAAAATTTCTACGCTTCACCAAGATCAATCTAAGGAGTTCATCTAGCAACGAGCATAAAGGAGTGCATCTACATACCCTTTGTAGATCGCGTGCGGAAGCGTTCGAAGGAACGTGGATGATGGAGTCGTACTCGTCGTCATCCTCGTCACCGATGATCCCAGCGCAGAACGGACGGCACCTCCGCGTCCAACACACGTACGGTACAACAACGTCTTGTCCTTCTTGATCCAGCTAGGGGGGAGGAGAGGTTGACGGAGATCCAGCAGCACGACGGCGTGGTGGTGGATGCAACGGGAAAAGCTCCAGGGCTTCGCCGAGACCCTGCGGGAGGAGTAGG